>CALYLW010000387.1:345000-377500 GCA_944989445.1 Ampullaceana balthica | reverse complement strand
AACTTAACAGAGAATCTGATTCTGTAAATCACTGTACAAATTGATCAACAACTAATATTTTAAAAACAAATAAATAAAAAATAAAAATTAAATAAAATGATTGCCAATCCATTGTTTAAACCCCTTGTTACGTTGTTTTCATTTTTTTTTGGTTGAAACTTTGATCTTTAACATGAAGAGTATGATATTGACCCCAAGAAGTTTAACTCGTCTGGGTAAAACTTGTTTTTCAAATTAAAGAAGTCATCCATCCGTCGTAACAATGTAAAATGTGTGAATAGTATAAGGGGCCGTCCATACATGACGTCAAGCACATAGAGGGGAGAGGGGGGTCACACTTTTGTGACGATGCGTGACGAGGGGGAGGGAGGGGGGTTGAAGAAATGTGACGTCACATCAAAAGGGTAACTATAAATAAAACTTCCACTGAAATATTTAGTCGCTTACAATTTATTTAATGACTTTTTAAATTTTTTTTATAATACTTCTCAAAGTGCTGGTCAGTAGGCCCTCAGACGCTGGTTGGCATAAGCTATCAAGACACGAAAATTGAATCTAATTATAATTCTTAAGTTTGATAAGGAATGAAATTGTTACCCTGCGACGTTTGATTTTGACATCAAAGCATTTGTGATGTAACCGCAGCTCCGTTTATTTCTCTCATGGCAGGAGTCGGCGAACTTTTTTGCCCGTTACCCCAAAATATACAAGTTTATGTGTGCGTTTACCCCCGATAAACCCCCAGACGCTAGGTCCTGCTCACATGACTTGGGGATTTGGGGGAGCGTCATTAGCCCCAAAAATAAATAAATAAATAAATAAATGCTACTGGTGAGTTTTACAAGCATGACAAGTGTCTAAAAATGATCTGAAAAGGATTATGTGTAGTTATCTTAAGTCAAAACGACACGGAATATCCTTTTTCTTTTAAAAAGGGGGGGGGGAAATCTATTTGATAGAATTATAAACGTTTTAAGTTTAATATAATTGTTCGATTGGTTTTTAGTTAAACGCCACTGGCCATTCTACATATAATCATAAATGAGCCCATTTAAATTAGTCAAGTATCCATTAACCTTATTGAATGTATCAAATTCTTAACATCGCAATTCGAGAGGAGCATAAAACAACTTTTCTTTTTAGCTCAGTTTTTAAGGCATCAATTTTAAATATCACAGAAAGGATACGTGATACAGTCAAATCATGTGGATTAAGATTATTGTCACTCGTGTCAATATAAATGAAAGTAGGGTGGATCTCGGCGTCTTCGTATCGTACGAAATTTACATAGTTGTCAAATTTTCAAAAATGCATTTTCTGGAAGGAACGGGTTCAATAATGGGCATATGTTCCAAGCGTACACGTACACATGACGTATATCCAGTGTATTGTATTGGATGTTATATGTTCCAAATGAGTCCCCAAGAATTCCCTTTTGACGCCAGATGAGGTAATTTACCCCTGTTCACCGACATCTTTCTTACGTCAGTCAATTGAGGGATTTAAAAAAATACATTTTAAAAATATTATTTTTAAATATTTATTTTTCCAAACAAAGACGTTAACCGTGATGATTAAATAGTTAATGTTTAATTTGTATGCATTAAAATAAAATATAATCAAAGTATGTTAACACAGTTCGTTTTCTGACGGACGGTTGAACGTTTTAAAAACATTCTTCACGTGGGTTACGAGATTACAATTTAGACCTTCACTAAATAAATAATAAATACTTAAACGACAATGAAAGTGATTTGAAACATACTTATTTTCAAATAAAAAATAAGTTTTTTTTGTTGTTGTTGTTGTTCTTTTTTTTGGGGGGGTCAAAGCTTTGTGACTTATTTTTAGAGGGGGGGGGGTCTAACTTTTTGTCACAACGCGTCATGAGGGGAAGGGGGTTAAAATCGGCCAAAATCGCGTGACGTCATTTATGGACGGCCCCTAACAGCAAATAAATAACTTAGAACCACTGCATATGTAAGACAGAATTCAATGATCCCAATGTTATTACATTAGGGCTGAGCTTTCAGGGAATATGTAGGAAAGAACTCAATGATCCCAATGTTATTACATTATATGTAGGACATAACTCAATGAACCCAATGCTACTACATTAGGGCCAGCGTTCAGGGTATATATAGGACAGTACTCAATTATTCAAATGTTATTACAATATATGTAGGACAGAACTCAATAAAACCAATGTTATTACATTATATGTAGGACAATACTAAATGATTCAAATGTTATTACATTATGGCTGAGCGTTCAGGAAATATATATAACAGACCTCAATGATTCCAATGTTATTACATTATATGTAAGACAGAACTCAATTATTCCAATGTTATTACATTATATGTAGGACAGAACTCAATTATCCTAATGTTATTACATTATATGTAGGACAGAAATAATGATCCCAATTTTATTACATTATATGTAGGACAGAAATAATGATCCCAATTTTATTACATTATATGTAGGACAGAAATAATGATCCCAATTTTATTACATTATATGTAGGACAGAACTAATGATCCTACATGTGGAAGAAAATCAGAAGCACCCAGCCTAGTGCTCTTCATGGGTCTTCCTGGATGACCCTCCCAGCAATCTGGCCCACTCCCCCAGAAAGGGACATAACAGATGGGAAATTCCCCCGGAGCGGTCGCTTATGAAGAGGCCACCTGGGCATCCAGGACAAAGAGTAGAAGATGCCTCCCACTAAGTTTGACCTCACAAGGAGGGGCGGTCCTAACCATTGAGACTCGTATGCTTTGCCGGGGTGGCGCCAAAGTGGTAGCCGGTCGTAGTAGGACAGAACTCAATGATCCCAATGTTATTACTGTAACTATGACTGGTTATACTTATTTAGTAGGTAACTCTTGTAGGCGTTCTCTCATTATAGAATCTTGCACACAATAATCCACTGAATTACTTGTTTCAACAAAATAACTTTAATATGTATATTTTGTACAAAGAAATATAATTTGAGGTTATACAACGTGGAATTCTCAAGCACACACATCACGTCCTTCCCTCACGGAAGTTATCTGACAACTGATCGCCCAACCTTCTCAGCCAATGGGAAAGCTCCTTTTTTCCGCGTTTATTACTCACTTGACCTCTCCATCTGATCACGCAATTCACTCATGATACACCCGTGACATTCACATGTGACATTCACATTATATGTAAGATAGAACTAAATGATCCCAATGTTATTACATTATATGTAGGACAGAACTCAATGATCCCAATGTTATTACATTATATGTTGGACATAAATCAATGATCCCAATGTTATTACATTATATGTAGGACAGAACTCAATGATATTAATGTTATTACATTAAATGTTGGACATAAATCAATGATCCCAATGTTATTACGTTAAGGCTGAGCGTTCGGGGGATCATGAACATATCAATTTTGAGGAAATGGATTTAAAAGTATGGCATATTTTGTCTACATTTTCTTTTATTTTATTGTATATTATTTTAACTTTTTCGAGGCAACTTACACGTGCAACTGAACAAGACTTTTCTACGAAATAAAAACCTTCTACAACACTCTTACTCTTTCAAAGACTTAAATTTATTGTTTCAAGTGTTCAGAGGTCCATTTTGGGATTATGTGAAAGAAGTAACAATAAAATCAAACATTTTGTTAATTCAAAATAGAAGTAAGTCACTGTGTATCTATGTTTGTGTTGATATGTTTAAAATGTACGTGAACCAATATGTCAAACAAAAAACGTAAAGTGAGATTCAATTAAAGCCCCAAGGGCGTTAACACAAACAATAAAAGTGAAAGATGAATGCTCGTTTATCCGACCTGACACATGTTGATCTAAAGGTGATTGCACAAGGATATAAAATAATGCATTATTCTCAACGTCGTTTTTCATAGGGCACATAATTCCCAGGAATCAAGTGAGTTTGGTGTCAAATTACAGTTTTAAAGTAATTTTAACACGACTTATTTTCTAGCTTAACATTTATTTTTATTCTCTCATTTACTGACCATTTCAATGTGTATCCTCACTATCGCTAGGATATAACCATGTTCATATGTTGACAAACTTATATTATCGTATCTGTTTCAGACGCTCCTTCTATACAGAATATTATTGCGTCCTACGCTTATCTATGGTTTGTGTTTAGTCCTGCATACTTATTAGAGTTTTAAATGTTGATAAAGTGTTGGCTTTCCTGGTTTCTTCAGGCAACCCATTCCACGCCCGAATTCTGGACGGGAAGAACGAAAATTTGTATGAGTTTGTTCTCGCATACGGAATAAGAAAGATGTTTTTATCCTTATGTCTATCTGAGGGTTGTATTAAGTTATCTTTGTGTTGTATTTCTAAATTAGAATTAATTGCTTTATGTATGATTACTACTTTACTCTTGGTCCTTCTATCCTCTAGTGTTTCAATGTTTAATGATTTAACTAATGGTGTTATTCTAGTCAGTGTTGAATATTCTCCAGTGATGAATCTGGCAGCTCTTTTTTTGGATTTTGTCTAGTTTATCAATGTTTTATTTGGTGGATGGATCCCATACAGAAGATGCATATTCTAGTACAGGTCTCACCAAAGTGAGATCGCATTTTAGTTTTATATCTTTATTACATTTGTAAAGGTTTCTTTTTATAAAGCCTAAGGATTTGTTAGATTTTTTAATAACTTCATTGACATGGGAATTCCATGATAATTTCTCATTTATTATGACTCCTAAGTATTTTGCATCTTTAGTTTGGGTTAGTTCCTTTCCATTTTGAATTTATTTGTTTATTTTTCTTTGTTACTCTTAACAGTTGACACTTTTCTGGGTGGAAACTCATACTCCAGTTAGTTTCCCATTTTATCAATTCATCTAGGTAAAATTTTGCCATCTTTTTCTGATTTAATTGTTCTATAGATTATACAATCATCAGCAAACAACCTATAACTTTTGTTCCTGTTGAGACTTTGTTGGGAAAAGCATTTATATATATTAAAAAGAGTAAGGGACCTAGCACAGTTCCTTGTGGAACTCCTGAATTAACCTTTATTTGGTGCAGATTTAGATCCATTAATTATTACAGTTTGCTCCCTGCCCAAAAGGAAGTCTTGGATCCAGTGATGTAAGGAACCTGAGATTCCAAAGTATTTAAGCTTTCAAGTAAACTAAGTTGGTGAACTTTGTCAAATGCTTTTGAGAAGTCTAGTAATATTGTATCTATTTGATCATTTTTGTCTAAGCCTTTTGATAGTTCATCTATTAAACCTATTAATTGTGTTTCACGTGATCTGTTTTTTCTAAAGCCGTGTTGATGTGGGCATAGGGCATTATATTTGTCAAGGTGGTTAACTATTCTGCTATATATTATGAGTTCTGATAATTTACAGGTGATACTAGTAAGTCATACATGCCTGTAATTACCAGGGTCTGACAATTGACATATTATCTACAGATGACATTATTTGTTGCCTGGTTACACATGTAGCACAGATCAAAGATTTACTAAATTAATAAAATTTTTAAAAAAGTTGAATCGCTTCTATTAATAAATGGTCATTTTTTTATTATTTAAGTTTTAAGTTTAAATAAATAGTTAAAAAGATGTCAACAGATTTATTCCCTAATTTACTTGTTATGTAATGTTTTTTCCCTTGCTAAATCTTTTTATACAAGTATTTTTGTCATATAATTTTATCTTAGTCTCTCGTCCACCGCCCTCTACTCTCTTGTTTAAAATATAAATGTAAATTCTCTCTCTCTCTCTCTCTCTCTCTCTCTCTCTCTCTCTCTCTGTCTCCTCTCTCTCTCTCTGTCTCCTCTCTCTCTCTCTCTCTCTCTCTGTCTCCTCTCTCTCTGTCTCCTCTCTCTCTGTCTCCTCTCTCTCTGTCTCCTCTCTCTCTCTCCTCTCTCTCACTCTCTGTCTCCTCTCTCTCTCTCTGTCTCCCCTCTCTCTCTGTCTCCTCTCTCTCTCACTCTCTGTCTCCTCTCTCTTTCTCTGTCTCTCTCTCTCTCTCTGTCTCTCTCTCTCTCTGTCTCCTCTCTCTCTCTCTCTGTCTCCTCTCTCTCTCTGTTTCCTCTCTCTCTCTGTTTCCTCTCTCTCTCTCCTCTCTCTCACTCTCTGTCTCTTCTCTCTCTCTCTCTCTCTCTCTGTCACCTCTCTCTCTCTTTCTCTCTCTCTCTCTCTCTTTCTCTCTCTCTCTCTTTCTCTCTCTCTGTCTCCTCTCTCTCTTTCTCTCTCTCTCTTTCTCTCTCTCTCTTTCTCTCTCTCTTTCTCTCTCTCTCTCTCTCTCTTTCTCTCTCTCTTTCTCTCTCTCTCTCTCTGTCTCCTCTCTCTCTCTGTGTGTGTGTCTCTCTCTCTCTGTCTCTCTCTTTGTCTCCTCTCTCTCTCTCTTTCTCTCTCTCTCTCTCGCTCTCTCTTTTTCTCTCTCTTTCTTTCTCTCTCTCTCTCTTTCTCTCTCTGTCTCCTCTCGCTCTCTCTCTGTTTCTCTCTCTCTCTCTCTCTCTTTGTCTCTCTCCATCTCTCTCCGTCTCTCTCTCTCTCTCTCTGTCTCCTCTATCTCTCTCTCTCTCTGTCTCTCTCTCTTTCTCCATGTCTCTCTCTGTACGTCTCTCTCTCTCTCTTTCTCTTTCAGAGAATGAGAGGGATGGGGAGAGACACATAGAGATAGATATAAATGATTTCAAATTTTGTTTGAATTTTAACGCCAACATTATATAAATATATAAAATGTTCCCTTTTATAACAAAGGATGAAAACATATCTGCTACTATGTCTGATGTTTCTCACTGTCACGGCCCAAAGAGGAAATCCTCTACTTGGACCAGGTTGTTCTGTGGCTGGTCGTTTCATCCAGGTATGACAGCTGATGAGAATGAGTATTGTACTCTGTGGCCCTTTTGTTCTCTTCAAATTTAATATATTCATTAATATAATTAAGATAATTATCAATATAAACAAAAATAAATGATGGATGTTATATTAAATTAAGTAACTGAAAATATTTATTTATATTATAAATATTTTTTTTTCGTTATTTGAGAAAAAAACTATCACATACTCAGAGGTATTTGAACAATTATCATTATTAAAACATATAAAAGAAATTTAACAAAATACAAACGTAAAATTTGAAGAAAAAATTAATTGAATTATTGAAAAGAAAAAAAGAAATATAGTTTTACAAATAAATCCCTTTCTTTGTTTAATATTTATAAAGCTCGAATAATTTAATTTCAGTCCGGTGCCTATTTTCGGCCAGATCTGTGTACCACGTGTTACTGTGACAGACTGGGATGGGTGCACTGCAACTCTCTCAGGTGCTTTGAACAAGGTTGTCCAGACGGTTCACAGCCCCAGTTTGTTCACGAATGTTGTCTTCTGTGCGTCTACCCGTTTTAAAAGGTATTAAAATATAGTGAGATAATTTTCTGTTTTATGACTTTTACTTAAAGACAAAGAGAATTCATACACTGAGAGTTCATTCAAGTTAGATATGAATGGAACAGTAGTTTCAATGGATCAATTTATATTTATTAAAACTTAAATTTCAACTTAAGTAAGTAAAAATTTAATTTCAAAAATCTTATGTAAAAAAATTAATTTTAAAAAAACTGAACAAAACACATTTTACATTATATTGACATAAGACAAAGAGCTAATCTAAAACTGAACAAAACACATTTTACATTATATTGACATAAGACAAAGAGCTAATCTAAAATGTGATAGATACTCATTGAAAGAAATAAACTCCTTATGACAGTTTAAGTAAAGTGACAGTTGAACCAGATGATAACGATCAGTTGCTTTGATCCCCGGGGCACATTTAACGGATCAGTGAAGATTTCTCAAAGTCTCTTGTCTCCCCTGGTGTATTGAGAACAGACCATATTAACGTTCCCTGCGCTGTCATCTTTGGTTCCCACGCCTCAATCCCCCCACTCACCACTGAGCGTGTAAAAATGTATGCAAATAATAGTGTCAACCGGTCGCAGTAATCTATCTTCAAGTGTTATTAGTTATTAATAACAAAGATATATTGATATTTTTATAGCTTTTAAACATTATTTAATTACTTAAATATGTTTTTCCTCAAATATATTGTATTTGAATCAATAAACCCCATATAATAGAAATATGTTAGATAATTGCTTGGAACAAATGAAACAATAAAGGCATTAGCAATAATTTTACCGAAAATTTCAATTTTAACGATTTTAACGATTATAAATGAAATCAGGAATTACACAATGATTTACTTCAAATTAATTTGTTAGATTGAAAAAGAGGCTTTATTTTTCTATGTAAATTTTAAAAATTAAAAACTGAAATGCTTTTCAGATTAAAGGAAAGTAACTAATCAATTGCGAGGTACTGGAAAACATTACAACAGTAAAAAGAGAGATCAAATATGAGTTTTAAAGAGAAACAAAAAATAACGTATACTATTGGATAAAATAATACTAATATTCTAATGTTTCGAGGTTATTAAGGAACACAAGATATTCTCTTTTAAATATTATCTTGGTTATTTCAGGATAATGTTTCTGAAAAATATCATTAAAATTATTCTTTTGATGATTTTTTCATACTGATGGTCTTTTTTTTTACCACGGGTTAATTTGTGGTGTGTTTTATATGTGACAAACATTTTAAAATACACGATGTGTTATTTTATTTCAGGATGAGATAAACAGACAAAGGCAGTACGGCATTACAGCATGCGATAATTCTTACTAAAGGGCTGATTCACTTTATAAACTATTAAGGAACTGGGTCGCTGTTAAAATTACTGTAAATTAATTAAAAAAATTGATAAATAGACATATTAGCAAAATGAACTCATTTAAAATTTCTGACTGAAAGAGGTTGTAGCACGCATTTTATTACTTTATTAAGCTATACACATTATATTAAATTTATATATGGTAGAAGTTGTATCTCTTCAATTATATATATATCATATTTTAAAATCCCAATATCCAGAGAGTGAATAAAAATGATCGAATTTTCAAGACCAATTTTCTGTGCATAAAGATATGGCTTACATTACGATGAATGAAATGTTAGACAAAAATCTTGCTTCTAATTGAAGCATCGTTGAACAAACTCAGAAGGTCATTTAATAGACAAAAATCTTGCTTCTAATTGAAGCATCGTTGAACAAACTCAGAAGGTCATTTAATAGACAAAAATCTTGCTTCTAATTGAAGCATCGTTGAACAAACTCAGAAGGTCATTTAATAGACAAAAATCTTGCTTCTAATTGAAGCATCGTTGAACAAACTCAGAAGGTCATTTAATAGACAAAAATCTTGCTTCTAATTGAAGCATCGTTGAACAAACTCAGAAGGTCATTTAATAGACAAAAATTTCATTCAGATAACTCATTTATTCTGCATTTATACTTGCTTCCCTTACTTAACAATATTGACAGAAATAAACATCAATATTGTTATCTCAGTGATTGTTGTATAACAATATTTATGCAATACTGTATATTTATATTTTAGTCTATAAATAAATCACAACTTACATGATTTTTGGACATTGACCCTATAGCCTAATGTTTATTTACCTTAAAGGTAATTTTAAAGAAATCTACGTCAAGGGTCTCCAAACTACGTGGCCTGCGGGCCGCGAGACCCTCTCATCCGGCCCCTGTAGACCTTTTAATCTAAAAAAAGATACTATTTTTACCTGTATTTTACCATAAAAAAGTGTGTAGTCGGCCCCCAAACTGATGTTTGACAGTTAATGCGGCACTCCGGCAGAAAAGTTTGGAGACCCCTGTTCTACGTGGTTGGTGAATATAGACCGCAGTTACCTAACACTAATTTTTATCCAAAGTTTATTATTGAAATTATTATTTGTGTCCGTCCATTACCATAACTACAGACTTGCATCCAGTTTAACTTGTTTTAATATCATTTAAATATTACATCGACTAAATACGAATTATAGCGTTAAATATTATTATTTTAATTCTATTCTTGAAATAAGTCAGTGGAACACGCAAGGCTGTCTGATTTACTGTTAATATTCAGGATAAGATAATTTAACTTGTCGAGAGTAAATGAAGTGTTCCCTACTTGTCTTTTAATATCAAATAATGTAGTGTTTGAAATTGAAATAGATGACAAAAATTATACTTTGATTTGAAATGAACATCCAAGTTCGGTAAAGTTTAAATGCAATTATAAATATGTTAGAGTTAATTTACAAAGCAAAGAATTTTTATCATGGAGCTTCTTCACTTTAATGGATCATTCTAAACGTTTAAAAATTAAATAAATGCATAAGGTAATTAAAGAACCCGTAAAAACAAAGTTTTTGACTATAAATCCTTCATATATGATACATAACTAAAAGTTTTGTGCTCCATATAATACGCACCGCACGACAAACATTTACAGACTGAACGGACTGAACTCGCTTTGCTGTAAAACACGGGGATGTGGTCATCGATGGCTGGAATGAACTCCGGTGACACGTGCATGTCAACTATAGCATACGGCTACATAGAGATATATAGATTAAAACAAAAAATGCATTTTTTAAATTACGGTTCATTTGATTGATCTGAAATTTCGATACAATACATTGTTAGGTGATATGTCTATGTGCAAAATTTCAGCTCGATAGCATCACGGGAAGTGGATCAGTTTTTACTTTTGTTTTTTTTCGCCCGACTGACCGACCGCGAGCCCACGACAGACAAGACGATGAATTTAATATAAGGGATTTAAAAATTAAGGTAGCAAATATTAACTTTAACAAATAAACACACATTTTCCCAATTTTTTATTTAAGAATATTTTCGTATGATACGAAACACATAAGAACACATTTTATATCTTATGTTTTCTTGAAAACTTGTTATTAGTTCACACATAAAAACAACAAAAAGTAGAAGTCAATGACCTATTCAAATCTTGATTTTATCAAAGTAATCTATAAGCAAGAGTGCAAAGCGATGTAAAGAGCAAATTTAAATATTAGATTCGTTTTAGACCACTTAGGTTATTCAAGAAATACATTGTGGATTAGTTGTCCCTGGACGCGGACTACTCAATAAAGTAAAAAGGTAAGTAAATTATATGAACGTCAAAATAGGGTCATGTTCAGTTCATTGAAAGGTAGGAGGCCTAAGACGTACGTTAGTTTATTCGTCGGACTGAAGAGATAGAAAGAGAGAGAGAGAGAAAGTGTAATTGTGGGAGAGAGAGAGATAGAGAACGAGAAACTAGAGAGACAGAGAAAGCGAGACGAGAGAGAAAAATGGAGTAACGATAGAGAAAGAAAGAAAGAGAAACGAGAGAGAAAATGAGAAAATTAGAGAGAGAGAGAGAGAAGTGAGAGAGTAGATGAGACGAGAGAAAGAAAGAGTAAAGAGAAAATGAGAATCAGTGAAATAGAGATGAAGATAGTAAAATATAGCTAAACGCAAAAGAGGAAAGATACACAATGATACTTTTCGTTTGAAAAGGATTACTAGAGATTATCTACAATTTTATCGCCTCTAATCATACTTTTCATTAATGCTTAAACATATCAGATTGCCTTAAAAGTGCATCAGCATATACAGTAATTTTATAACTTTATGATAACTATGAAATCTAGGGTTATCATATTTTACGAAAAAATGAGTGACGCTCTTAACAAATTGGCACCTAATTCTTAGTAGTGATACCAATAATATATTTCATAAAGTTTCGGAAAGGAGCGAAGAATTTAAGTCTATACCCCGGTCGAAGCTTTTCATGTACAGGTAATAATGAGGTAATAATTTTAAAATTGTATTCCTGAAAATTCATAACATATTCTTCAAAACAATCGACTTTATAATAACATTCTTAATAACAAAACATATTACGTAAAGAAATATTAAATAATTTAAAATGACATCTTAGAGTTTATATTTGCAAATAAAGACCCCCACACACACACACCTAAAAATTAAAAAAAAGATGCTATTGCAAGAGAACCTCAAAGACACTGTAAAATAAACCATTCAAATATTTAATGTAAATATATTTTGCTTAAAATCAAGTATACACGATGTTGAAACTTTGAACCTTGGTTTAATTACGTGTGTTCGCAAAGTTTGATCAGGATTAAGTGTGGCAGTAAATATATACAATGAATCGCTGGACAGTGGAGTTAATGAACCCTTAATCCCTGGATCATTAGGTCAAAAGGTCATCTGATGACCTGACGAAGTTAAGAAAGTATAAATATGGGAACATTTGATAAATGTGTTTCCACTATCAAGTTAGGGGTTCGTACATTGAGCTGTGAAACAGTTACGAAGGTAAAATTATCTCTTTAATACTTTATCTTCTTGTCTTATGCGCCTAAATATATAATCATTCATTCACCTAAATATAAAATCATTCATTTTTTTTCTGTTGTTAATGTCATTTATAGGATGAGGTTTTTTTTAAAATGAATGACATGCATGTCTGTCACTCTACTACTCAGAGATTAAGAAAGAGATGGCGATAAAGATGTTTATAGTGTTCTGTCTGATGACCCTCATGGTTGTTCTCAAGGCCCAACAAGATTGTTATATTAATGGAGTTCTAATCCCAGTAAGTGTTACTCACCCAGGTCAAGTGGGACAATCGATAATTCGAGAAGGGAGAAAATAAAATAATAGGTTATGCACAAAAATTTTTTAAAATATTTTACAAGCCCTTAAATATCAATGTAGTATGTGTACCATTAAGAAGAAACCTCCATTTTCATTTAAATTGACAAAGTTTTGAGTAAAGGACATAAATGTATTATGATTTTAATAGCAGTTTTATATACCTATATTTTGATAACTTTACTTATTACGTTTGTTAGATTGAATCGACAATGGTCAACATGTACAATTAGCATGGAAGCATTTCTAAGATTTAGAAAATAAATAAATATTAAACGTATGTACAGTTTCATTGAAATGATCTCGGTATGTAGTTAAGTTTAATGGTCATGTGTCCATTATTCAGGCTGCTACAAATGTGTCCACTGTTCCTTTTATATTATCGACGATAAACTTATAACTTTTCATTTGCTTCCGTAGTATTCGTCTGTCTATAATAAGCATACCTTGTGTTACTTTTATAGTGCTGACAAGTCTATGATAAACACACCTTGTGTTGTTTGAAGAGCATTGACCATGATATACATACCTTTGTTGTTTCTAAAGTATGGACCAGTCTACGAGAACCTGTGTATTATTTTGCTTCAACAATATTTACCAATATATCCTGAACACAGTGTATATTGTTTATATACTACTGTGACGTCTATGATATACATACCCTGGTTATTTCTATAGAATGGTCAATTATATGATGAAGCTTCATGCACCCAATGTTCTTGTGACGAAAGTGGTGGCCCTGCGTGTAAGAGGATAGAATGTGAGGGAGTGTGCCCTGACGGGTCACTACCCCAACCAGTGGATGGACTGTGTTGTCCCATCTGCCCTGATTCTTTTGAGGTAATGTACCATTTATATTCCCCGTATTTGCCAGAAACTTAATAAAAAAGACTTTATCTTTTCACCATAATTATGAATGTGTTGACTAGTGAGCAACATTGATGAATGAATTCACAGACATTTAAAAAAAATAGTTATGAAAGTGTCAGAAACATTATTAAATCCCGAAAATCAGGCGCTTCTTTGAAATTATAATTGTAAATAAAAAAACTAAAGCGTAATGTTTCTTTATAATTTAATAAGAAATGCTGAAGTCAGTTGGATTGAGCATTATAGGAATTACGTTCAAATCGAATGCAGTTCGAATTCCACATAAAAAAAGTTTAAATGGCATGCGTCTACAGATTATATTTACGTTTTGTACCCATGCTCTATAAACAAAATTACATTTCGCTAAATTAAAATTACCTTGATGAGTATTCTCACTTAAATTCATCTGTGCTCAGAATTTTTACCTTAAAATATGATAACTTAAAGAGACACAACTGTCTGCACAAATGATGAAATGATTGAAGTTGTATCTCTTGACAATGATTTATATATATATATTTTAAAGAATAATCAATATATGGTTTTGGGCGTGAGAGTGAGCTCGACGTGTTGCGTGAATCATCATCATTTTAAAGAAATTCACAAGCCTCATCGTAGTGCCTTGAACACAATATAGATGGTGCCCTCATACTTTTAATTAATACTATTACCCTTGGTAACGTATGTAATGTCACGTTGTAAGCGCCCTCGTACTCTGGCGCACTGGGTCATAAGTACACCTGCAACTGCCTCTTTGCGCCTCTGAAAAAGTTTGATGAAAAAAAAATTATTGTTTGCGTGTCTGCTTGTGTGTTTTTGTGTGTGGGTTGGGGAGGGGTAATTGGGAGTAAGATACATCTTTGTATTTACTGCAATAATATAGTTTTAGATTACCGACACTTTTAGCTTTTTAAGACAACGTCTCTCAAATACCCTAAAGTATTACTATATTCTAATACCCTAATATATTAATATATCTAAATACCCTAACTTATATATGTATTTAAATAGCTTAATGTATTTCCATATTTAAGTACACTGACGTATTGCCATATACAAATACCCTAGCGTATTGATGTATTTAAATAACCTATCGTTTTTCCAATATTTAAATACCCTAACGTATTGCTATATTTACATCCTAAAGGTATTGATATATAAAAAATACCCTAACGTCTAGCTATATTTAAATACCCTAACGTGTTTCAATATTTAAATACTATACGTATAAATATATTTAAATACCCTAACGTATTGCTATATTCAAATACCCTTACATATTGCTAAATTTAAAAATGAAAGAAAAAAAGAAATTAGTTTCAGAGAAGAAATTGTTATGTATTAATAAAAGCTTGACGTCATCACTAATGATAATTCATTTTGTTAGACATAACCTACTTTTTCACCAACCCCCAATAGCAAAATACAAATAAAATAGCTTTGTTGAATTGTATGGCGTAAACGACCAACCTCCGTTTATTAGTAACATGTTTTATTTAAATAAATATGATTCTGTATTTTATGAAATTTATGAAAACATTTTAGTTTTCACAGCTTAATAATTACCTAGCTTTTCTTAATTGAAGGATTAACGCATATTTACTTTAACTATTCTATTCAATCGGAAAAAGATATAGGGAAAATGAAGGGTACCTGTTGCTTTTTATCTTATAAGTATGTAAATTTCATTTTAAACGCAAACATATTTATTTGGTCAAATTTGGCTTGTAACGATTTAAGAGTTTTTGGTGGAATTGGTAGGGTAGGCTACACAAATACATATGATTGAAAGACTTATAAAATACTAATAACACACATAAGAGAAAATGTATGATTGTCAAAGACAAGTCTTACAGTCTTAATTAAAGCGTTTGATGTGTTTGGTACAGCATATAATCTTTCTGTGTCTTTTATTTATTTCAGAGTGAAGAGGAGCCGGTTGCTCCATAGAGAACTTAACTCACAACAGAGAACTTAAATAAGCATTTTACAGTTTATATTTTTAACTAATATTCTTTGATTGTAATATTATCTTAAATTATGATTTACTGTCATGTAATCTCTAAGAAAGAAAGAAATATGTTTTAGAAATGTGTCTCTTTATGATAAATGATATATTTACGGAAATAGTATTAGTCATTATTATCAAAAATGAATTCAATGATGTTATGAATGAATTCAAAGTAACCTCTGATCAATATTAAATTGTTTGCCTTTGAGTATTGCTTCTTAAACTGTGTTTAGTTATAAGTCTCTGACATTACCCCGACTTAAACAGCATTTTCAACACACAAACAATTTTTAAAATAATCTTTCCACAAAACGCATTACTTATTATGGTAAATAACAAAGTTACATTAGATTATGTTGAAAATTTAATATTCAAAAATGCTTACAGTTTCCCTTTAAAATATAGATATTCTTTATTTAAAATAATGTAGATTTGCTAAGCAAGGAAATGTCTGTTGGATTAAAGAAGATGACTCACCAGACAACGTCTAAAAAGATTAAGTCAATGTTATAGTTCAATACCATGGGGCAAGCAAAGAGGATATTTAGTAAAACTCTTCATCGGATAATAGCCAAAACTCAACACAATCTTGATCTCCCTATCGTATTCAATCTAAAGCGACAGAAAATACATTAAGCAATAAGAACAAAGCCACCGCAACTTTCTCTACATTTTCACGAATTGCCTTTTTTCAAATAAGTGAAAGCTGCATCTGGAAGGGGTTAGAATTAATTCATAGAAATGGTGACAGCTTTTAAATAAACATATTGATCTCCATCACCTGTCGCAGCAAACTCTGAATATCGAAGTGAAGTAAAGTGAGTTGGTTTTGATCGTGGGAGAATTTAAACCAGCAATTGTTTTCAAGAATAAAATAAGGCGTTTAGGGGACGTCCATAAATGACGTCACGCATCTAGGGGGGGGGGAGAGGTGTCACACTTTTGTGACGATGCGTGACGAGGGGGAGGGAGGGGGGTTGAAGAAATGTGACGTCACATCAAAAGGGTAACTTTAAATGAAACTTCTACTGAAATATTTGGTCGCTTACAATTTATTTAATGGCTTTTTAAAATTTTAATCAGTGCTTCTCAATGTACCGGTCGATAGGCCATCAGACGCTGGTTGGCGTAAGCTATCAAGACACGAAAATTAAATCTAATTATAATCTTTAAGTTTGAGAACCCACAAGATAACGTATGAATTTGTTACCCTGCGTCGTTTGATGTTGATATCAAAGCATTTGTGATGTAACCGCAGCTCCGTTTGGTTCTCTCACGGCAGGAGTCGGCGAAATGTTTTGCCGGTTACCCCAAAATATACAAGTTTATGTGTTCGTTACCCCCCGCCCTAACCTCCAGACTCTAGGTCCTGCTCACATGACTTGGCTATTTGGGGGAGCGTAGTTAGCCCCCCCCCCTAAAATGAAACTCGTGAGTTTTACAAGCATGACAAGTGTCTAAAAATGATCTGAATAGGATTATGTGTAGTTATTTTAAGTCAAAACGACACTGAATATCCTTTTTCTTTTAAGGGGGGGGGGAGGGAATACATTTGATAGAATTATAAACGTTTTAAGTTTAATATAATTGTTCGATTTGGTTTTTGGTTATTGGTCAAACGCCCCAGCCCATTCTAGATATAATGATAAATGAGCCCAATTAAAATTAGTCAAGTATCCAGTATCTTTATTGAATGCATCAAATTCTCGACATCGCAATTCGAGAGGAGCACAAAACAACTTTTCTTATTAGCTCAGTTTTTAAGGCATTAATTTTAAATATCACAGGCAGGATACTTGATACAGTCAAATCGTGTGGATTAAGATTATTGTCACTCGTGTCAATATAAATGAAAGTAGGGTGGATTTAGGTGTCTTCGTATCGTACCTAGGTAAGAAATCTACATAGTTGTCAAATTTAAAAAAAAATGCATTTTCTGGAAGGAACGGGTTCAATAAAGGACATATGTTCCAAGCGTACACGTCACATGACGTATTTTAAGATATCTAGTGGATTGTAGTGGATGTTATATGTCCCAAATGAGTCTGCATTACCCCCAAGAATTCTCTTTTGACCCCAGATGAGGTAATTTACCCCTGTTCGCCGACCACTTTCTTACGGGAGGCCTGTCAGTCAATTGAGGGATTTAAAAATACATTTTTAAAACATTATTTTTAAATAATTTTTTTTCTAAACAAAGACGTTAACAGTGATGATTAATAGTCAATGTTTAATTTGTATGCATTAAAATAAAATATAATCTAAGGATTTTAACACAGTTCGTTTTGTGAAGGCGGTTAAACTTTTTTTTAAAACGCTTCACGCGGGTAACGATATTACAATGTAGACCTTCACTAAATAAATAATAAATACTTAAATGACAATAAAATTGATTTGAAACATACTTATTTTCAAATAGAAAATAGTTGTTTTTTTTTGCGGGGGTCAAAGCTTTGTGACGTTTTCTTAGAGGGGGGGTCTAACTTTTTGTGACGACGCGTGACGAGGGGGGGGGGAGGGGGTAAAAAATCGGCCAAAATCGCGTGACGTCATTTATGGACGGCCCCTTAAAAAAGAATTGTTTCAGAATTATATTGTGTTGATCAATATTAAAAAAAATAAAAATGGAATGTTGTATGTCGAAAAAAACAAAACAAAGAGTTACATGCATTTTTGAAAAGATCACAACAGAACGAAATGGATAATCTTTTATTCGATTCGTAAGAATATTTATCACTATTAAAGTGGAGGAAAAAATTTCTGTCTGTCTTATGTTGTATTTTCAAACTATTAATTTAATTATGATTCATCGTAAGGCTTAAATAATGTCAATTTTGAATAAGACATTACTATAATTTATTTCTAACAAAAATTACTCTTTCTTCTCTCTTGGATTTGCGCTTTTAGCGAGTGTTAAATAGTATTAAACACACTTTTTAAAGAAGCATATTTTTCAAAAACCTCAAAGTTCATTAGTGTTTTAAATTTCACTTCTTTAAAAATAATTGTATTTCCTAGTTATGATTTGGGTTGTTAAACGAAAATCGGAAATCCGAATATCGGTTTTGAAAGCGATAATCGGTTTTAAAATATACCAAAACGATATTCGAATATATTTTTAAAAAAAAATCTTTTCCGTACTCAAAACTTCAAAAACTATTCGAACAAAATTTATTCCCGCATTTGCTGGGATTTTCATCCAATATGGGCGCAAAGGTGTGTTTATTTATACGTTTTGAGCGCTCCGTGCAGTGTGTGTGTAAATCAATACATTTTTGGTTTTGGCGAATAGTGTGATGTCCTTCAGTTCATTGATGTTCGAAATCGACAAAAATAGACGTAATAAATGCAGTCTCTATTGTCGAAATCTTAATGTAGGTTAGACATAAAATGCAATTCCCCACAATACTTATTGCGTTTGACATCATTTCATAGATTAGTTGAAGATATCTTACCTGTTGTTTTCTGTGTTAAAAAAATTATCTCATCTACATTTAAAAATTCAGTGCTAGCGTTTTTCTTTCAATGACTTTTCCCAGTATAAAAGTCTACTGATAAGTTTTTTTTGCAGGGTTTTAAAGTGTTCGGAGAATCAAAGTAATAGAGCGTAAAAATATGAACTGCTGCAGAATTCAAATTTTTTTAAAATCCCTAATGTTAACTCGTGGTGTCTGGATGCTTGATTGCTTGACGAAAAAAAACTTGGATCGACTTTTATTCCTTTTCCGCGTATGCTAGCGAGCTGCAATTTTGCAGGCATACTCGTGCCGATGATAAAAAATGATCTATCATAATTTCAGATCGATCAAATATACTGTAATTAAATTAATAAATTTTAAGATTATCTCTATTTATCTCTATGTAACAGGTTAATTTTTGTGCTAGAGTGTCGCAGTGTGTATTATATTGAACAACCTTTATAATGCTTTCCTGTCACGTGTTCAGTGCGTATTATATTGACAAGCATTTTTAAAAATATATTCCAGATCTGTAAATGTAAATGCTAGTAATTGCTAGTCTGTTTTGCGGAACGCACTATATTAAACATGTTTTTATAACCCTTTTCCCCGTGATCAAATCGAGCTGAAATTTAGCTGGCAGACTGTAGTTGGTTTTTAACGCAATTTCCCTTGCGAATTGCGTTTATAGATTCAAAATGTCTAGCCAGTTTTTTCGAGCTTTGATTAGCAACACCTCCTGAACCATACCAGACAGAGGGTTCGGGTCTTTTGCAAATATGTTAAGGAGGTCTCAATGATGTGCACGGGCTAAAACATTACCGAAAAGATGTACTGGATTTCTAGGAAAATCCGTTAAAAAAACGAAAAAAAAATCAGTATCATTTCAATTTCTCGCCAACCATAACATCTACCGTGTTGAAACAAACGCCAAACGGTAGCTAATTATATATAGAACAATATTGGAGAGGGAATTTTTGAAAAATCACTTTTCGTTTGACTCACGTAAGTTTAGCAACAATTTGTAGAAAGCAGATGTTTAGTTTAGTTTCAAAATTATTGATTTGAAATGACTTTTAATGTAATCTAGAATGATAGCTAATGGGGTCTTCCCGCTTTGTGAATGCTTATGTTAGATTGTTGCACAGTGCATATAATATTGACACATTCTTGGTGTGATGTAGCGTGAGGGGATATGACGTAAAATTGTGTTTAGTTTCAGAATTACTTATTTTAATCGACTTTTATTGTAATCTAGAATGATTTCCATTGCTAAAAAATCGGAAATTCTTTGTTGGAAATTGCGTTTAAATACTCATTCGAGTTTTTATTTCTTGCTTTTTATTTATCCTTATGTCTATCTCAGGGTTGTATTAAGTTATCTCTGTGTTGTATTTCAAAATTAAAATAAAATGCCTTATGTATTGTAACTACTTTATTCTTTGTTTTTCTATCCTCTAGTGTTTCAAGGTTAAATGATTTAACTAAAGTTGTTATTCTTGTAAGTTTTGAATATTCTCCAGTAATGAATCTGTTAGCTCTTTTTTTAATTTGTTTTCTTTGGTTGATTAATCCCATACAGAGTATGCATATTCTAGTCAATCCAGTACAGGTCTAATAGTAATGTAAATTGGCTTTATAAAAGCTTGTTGTTCTTGTAATTTCTCTTTAAGTGTTTTTTTTCTATTTATTTAAAAAAAAATTTTTTAAGGAAAGGTTTCTATGCTCAACATTTCAAGTCTCAATAAAATTCAAAGTTATTTAAAATTAGCAATTATGATCCATCATTGTTGTCTGTTTGATTGTTAATACGAGCATTAAGAGTAGTAACTTTTATGGTATCTTAACCAATTTAATTAAGAAGTCAATGGAGAGTAGGTACATTCATTTTTTTTTATTTGAAAAAAAAATACTTTCCAAATCAATCTTGATGTCATTCAACTGAATCCACACTGTTTATTGGCCAGTTTTAACCTTTCTTGCATTGTTGGGCAATCTGGCACCAGTCACAGTAGCACTGGTATGACCAGGTTTTGTTACCGGTGTTCCTGTCATTAAAGAGGAAGCTGTCGATCCTGAGGGCATTCTGTAGATAAATAAATAGATAACAGTCTCTTACATGACATCAGTTTTGAAACGATGAATTTCGGCGTTTAATTTTCACTTAGTGGTTTCATACTTTGATAAGACATAAAACACTAAAGTTAGCATTTTATTGATTTTTTTCTATTGTATTCTTGTGGCAATTATTAAAGGTGAACAGTCTAGGTCTACCTTTGGATTTATTATTTGACAATAAACAAACTAGGTGTCAGCAATTGTGTGCGTTGTGTACGATCCAAATGAACGCCAGTATTAATTAAAACTGGCCGCAACTTTTTAATGTTTTCTATAAATTTCACTACACGACGAAGTAACGAGTTCTTATGAGAGATTAAAAAATACATACACTCATATCAAAAAGAAAGTATTTGTTTTTAAATATATAATGCTTTCTAATTAATAACAATTGAAAATAAATATTACCACCGTTTTAAAAATGCCAACAAATTTATTCTCTTATTTCCTTTCAAATTTTTTATTTTTTTCATTTCCCCCTTTGACAATTATTTTTTTGTATACTTATCTTAATCAAATGTTTAAGACAAAACACGGTTGTGGCTTGACACGCCATGGGGTCAAGGAAAACCTTACCTGGCGCGGTCGGCTTGGGTTGATGTAGTTCCAGACGCCATTGGGGAAGTCAGCGTTGTTGTCTAGATAGTGGTCAAGTGGGTACTGTACAGGCAAGAATTGAGCGACGATTGGATTGAAGAAAACCTGGGGCAAAAAAGAAATGTTACTGTTCTTTTTCTTCTTTTAGTTGGAAATGCATTGGAAAATATTCACAACATTTAACTTTATGGTTTTCCATCATTTATTTGTCGTGTTCGTCAGGGTGCTTTTGGAAGAGGCTGACAAGACCTTTTCGAGCCCATGAGCGTCGGCCGCACTGGTTGATGCTTATGCTAACAGGGGAATATGTGCTGCTAATCTGTGACATTATGAGCAATGTTCCCTTTAAAATGTCTGATGGGTTGCAGCACAGCAGTTTAAATTCCCGCGCAGCGAATTTTGAAAACCTTTGCACGAAAAATGGATGCTGTGAGTTTCTGCACACAAGTTTTCTTTTTACTTTGCACAAGCACCAACGAAACTTAGAGGCAGCATTGATTCGGAGATGTCGTTTAATTCCTGCTGTGTCTCGCTACACTCTCGTTACTTACGATTATTTTTCCCAGGTTTAGAAGAGCTTTTGGAGGACAACCACCTTTTATCCTTTCAGTTTGATCGCCAGCATGATACCTCTCCTATCCCAGACGTTACTATGGATCTTCATACGGGGAACATACCACCTCCCCTCTTCCCACAACTTCACAACAATCCCCGCCATATCCACATACAACTCGTACTTACACCCAAAACCACCTATAACCTGCTATTTCATTGGATTTGAGTTATACTACCTACTTTCTAAATCCGAAGGTTCTTCCCCAGAAATAGTCATCCTCAATTTATCCCCTACAAAACCAACTTATATACCCCACTAACCCTATGCTACAATTCGACACCTCTCCCCCTACAACAATCTAATCCACCTACCCAAATTAATACTAACATCCTATATACCTCAAACTCACCCCATATAAGCTGTGCACACACACCCCCAATAACCCTACATTCATATATATATACCATATCCATTTTACTCCCTCCCTTCACCCCTCAGTACATATTCTATTCCCAACCATATCAACCATAACACACATCCTCTCAACACCTAATAACCCCCACCCCATTCCAATACCTCCATCCTCCATCCAACAAACCCATCTATCCCCATATACTTCCCCCCCAAATCAAATAACCATCACCCATACCAATCCCTCAAATTACTATCCTATTACCCCCCCCACCCCTCCTAACCTGACCCCCCCACAATCTCCAATCCCCCACGCCATGCGATACCCCCCTCAACACCCCCCACCCCCCCCCCCCCCCCCCCCCCCCCCCCCCCCCCCCCACCCACCCCCCACCCCCCCATCCCCCCCCCCCCCACCCCCCCCCTACACTCCCAAACACCCCTCAATATCCAAAAACTATACCATTCCCCCCCCCCCACACCCACAATACAGTCGGATCTCTCTAAATCGAACTCAAAGGATCCGGGGAAAAAAATTCGACTTACGGAGTTTTTGAGCTAGGGAAAAAGGTGTAATAGGCGCCGATTAATCAAGGACAAAGTAGATATTGATAGGTGCGGGGAACAGCCATACCGGCTAGGAGGCTTGACAGGAAAGAGAGGCGGTGTCTATGTTTCATATGAAATGAAGCCAACTTGCTTTGACATGCCGACACAACCCCATGAGAGAAGAAACCTTCCCTCCCTTCCTCCACTTTACTCACTCCATAGTGGAATGGGGGAGGAAGATCTTTCTTTTTAAAAAGAGTCACAGCATGCAGCAAAAGGACGCAAATTAGTTACCACTCCTTGCTCTTGTCTTTGTCATTTTTTGTACTTGCAAGGGTCGCTTAATCCCTTGTGAAATGCACTAAGATAAGATTTTATGTCCATTTACTTGGCTCTACGGAACACGTGTACTGAAATGTTACTCTAGAATAATAATCCAAACGCCTTGGAAAATTCGACTAAGAGAGTTTGAAAGCCAAAAATATTGGAGTTAAGGAGATCTAAAATGCATTAGTCTGGTGGACTTTGGCTTGGACCTAAGAATTAATTCGATATAGGGGGCCTTTCGACTTAGGGAAGTTTGACTTAGCGAGGTCCGACTGTATTTGACTTTTATCCTTGATAACAAAAAAGTGAATAATTAATTATTTATTAAATATACTTTATTTAAATCATTATAATAGTTTTATTATGTTTGTGGCCCTTTGCGGGACTTCTTATCATACATAGGTCAATATGATTTTACAGTCTTTCTTTTAAAAAGAAAAATCATACTATCCACATCAAACTGTCGAGGGATTAAAGTGGGGAGGGAAGGGAAGGTGTCTCCTCTCACGGGCTTTTGTCGGTATGTCAAAGCAAGTTGTGTCCTTTCATATGAAACATCCCCGCCCCTCTTGCCTGTCAAGCCTTCTAGCCACTATGGCTGTTCCCCCTCTCAATATCAACATTGTCCTTGAATAATCTGCGCTTATTACGCAAGGTTTCCCTAAGTCGAGAACTTCGTAAATCGAATTTCCCCCCTTGAATACGACTTAGAAAGGTCCGACTGTATTAGCAACACGCCAATACGCCAGTTAACGGAAGTGCTGAGCTGTCGGTGGAGTGTTACTTAAATTTACTTTTAATTATGAGTTTTAATCGTTATGTATGAGATAATGAGTATGACACATTGACACTATTGTTTTTATTTATAATACACGTTACTTCAAGTTTTGCTGTAATCTGTATTAAAGCAACAATATACCTTTTTATCCACCTATTTATTTAGTGTTATTTTGTAATTAATAAACTACAAATTAGTATTGTTCCTGTATTATTCATTTTTTATATTCACATTGCCAGACTACGTAATTATTGTCATAAATAAAATAAGAGAAATTCAATTATTTTTGTGTAACAAATAGCAAAAATCGCAAAGCTGAAAATTGTCAATTTATCAAGGGCGCCAAAAATAAATTAGCCAAGGGCGCTAAAAACCTAGTTACGCCTCTGTTGTAGAGAGATTTAGAAGTTCCTCATATAGTTTATGCTTTAAATGTAAATTTGCACTCCACCATCTGCATCGTGTTTTTCAGGTAGCTTTTTATGTGCTACTTGGTGAACTCTAGCGTTTGAGTCATTCTTTGATGCATTGTGAGGGCCGTTTTAATAGGCAACATGATGGAGACGATGAGTTTCCAAGTATTTGTTGTTCCTACTAGTGGAGTCATAGTTTTGGTGGTTCGTACTAGTGGTGCCAAGTATCTCAGACGATGCGGAGGAAACCAAGTGTCTGAATTAGGGCAAACTGAAATCAATATTGATATAAAGATCCAGGTGATCAAGCTTGTCGATCACACCATCGGCTAGAGACTGTTGAGATTTAGTAGATATTTGAGATGTTTGTGATATTGGAGACTTGTGGTTTCTTGAATGGCTGAATTATCAAAGTCGTCTTGGAGATCAACAGTATGTTGTCTGTTCAGCATTCAGCAAACGACCGTAGTCACACGGACATCCTACCTGTATTTGCTGCTGACAATTACAAAATCAATCATTTGCCACTGTCTTGAGCGCGCATGTATTGAGCTTGCCTTAGTGCCTTGTGGCTGGTGAAACACAGTGTTGTAATGAAACGGTCATTTCCACACAAGTTGTCAGCAGAATGTTTCATCGTTGTTGTATGTATTTGTATGTATGTCTTTTTCAACGTTCCCATTTATTGTATCAAGAATGAGCTTATCAGACTGAAGGACTTTTGCCATGTGTATCACTAGATCCCCAAAAAACCTGCCCCGTGTCCCTGTGTCCTATGGATTGGTTAGAGTTGGTGCGTGCGCACTAATGAGCGTGTCGTGTTCTAATACCGGGCATAGGAAGCTTCAGTATCATCAGCCAGTCTCTAGTAGCCTTTAGTAGGCTGTGGAGTTTGTGTACTAGATGTGACTGTGTAGCAATGCTAAGCCCAGACTCATGACTCTCGTCATTAATGGGCCATCTCGAGAGAAAGGTGTAGCCTGCCCAGTGTTCCATAATTCACCCTCCTCAGCCAATCGAATCTCACCATACTCAGCAATCTATCAAGTCTTTTGCTATCACAGTCGTATTTCTTCTGGTCTGTCTGCCTCTGCACGATATATGAGTGGGCGGGTGCACCATGCTCCTATAGTCACGGAGCTTTTCTTATTTTTAAATCCTTTATATTAACTCGTGGTGTCTGCGGCCGACCGACCGACCTTGCTTGCTTGCTTGCTTGCTTGCTTGTCGCCAAAACTTTTGATCGATTTTTAACCCACTTGCTCGCAAGATAGCGAGCTGAAATTTTGCAGGCAGTTTCGTACCGATGATAAAAACAATGTATCAAAATTTCAGATCGATCGCATGTACCGTAATTAAATTATTGATTTTTTAGATTATTTTATTTATTCCTATGTATCATGCTATTTTTTGAGATAGAGCGTCGCGGTGCGTATTATATTGAACAACCTTTCTGTCGCGCAATAAGGTGCGTATTTTATTGACAGCTCTTTTTATAAACATATTCCTGATCGGTGCGCATTATATTAAACATGTTTTACGACACAACTGCAATTTTGTATTTCTGGATGGTCTGGCGCTGCGTATTATAATGAACATTCTTTTAATTACTTCTCGTACATAAAGGATTTATAGTCAAAAACTTGGATTTTTACGGGTTTTTCTTATTTCAGATTTGTTTTAACCGCAAATGTGGTATTTCCTCCAGCAGTGGTATAATTACCATGATTTAGTGAAGCAGACGTTTATGGCTCCGTCTGCCTGGTAATGAGGTAAGAAGTGGTCTGCTTAGCCAATCAGGGTGCTGTGCGAGTTCATCTCCACTTTAGATGGCTGAAAGACGACCCTAAGGCCTGAGCCGCTCACTTCCGGGTCTATCACTACGGCTTCCAGTGTTTCCAGACGTTTCGCATCGTCAGCCTCTCTCTCACTCTCGTCCATGCCCCCTTGGTTCCAATGACAAGACTTGGTCAAGACGACATGAGATGGGATTGAATGCAATGGATGACAAGGGCATTCTAAGTCTCCAGCCATGAATTGTGCACTTAACTACGCGTTACTGAGAATCGTTTCTCAGACGGAAGGATATCAAGTGGTTCCTCCATGATGTCCTTCGAATCATGACTTCACGTGCACAGAAAACATGTCTGATTCGAGACATGTTGGCTACCATTTTTTGCAGGTCATTCGTAGCGTTGCCCAGGGTGTGGCCACGGCTCATGATACGGATACTTGTAGGCTCAGATGAGAGTTGAATGAAAAGTAGGGAACGAAAGTTAAAGAACTGCAGGCGTTAGAGCACGACGGGCAACTCACACCAGAGGTCACTGCTCTTTGCACGGAACGCCGTAACAAACCACGAACATTAATTTAGTTATGTATTTTTATTTATGAGTTTTAGTGTGTATTTCTGTGATATGTAAGGGAAAAATATTTTAATAGTAATAATTTTAATTTTAATTTTCAAAAAGAAGGTCGAGAAAATGTTCAGCATATTTTTTGTAATAATATGATGATTTTATAGGTAAATCATATTTACATATAAAATAAAGTATTTTCTTTTTGATTAATTTGATTTTTTAAAGGCATTTACTGTATATTTCTTTTACATAGAAAATAATACTTACATATAAAATAAAGTATTTTTGTTTAGATTAATTTGATTTTATTTTCAAATGCATTTATTATATTTTCTTTTTGATGATTAAACACTAAATGTTTTAGTGCCACATTTTGAAGTGATCACTCATAATCAACATTGCTATGATTTCAAGCAAGTATACGTTTGTAGAAAAAAAATGTAAATTAAATAAAAAGAAAATAGAAGGCATCAATAAGAAAGTCATGAAATTTGAAACCCTGCCAGTGGTTCTCACCCTGGGCACTTTTGCACCCCAATCACCAGTCCGGACGTAGATAGGAATGGTGTTGGTCTGAAGTCCTCTTTTGGAGATGTCAGCGGCGTAGGATTTGAGCGTCGCACATGAGTTGGGGACGTTGCCATTGACGCCGCCAAAATATCTGAACAGAGAAATTAAAAGAAAAATATGATCTGTGATCGTTAGATAAAGTATGAAACTCAATAATTTTAAGGCAAGCAATACAATCAAAAATTTTTAGTAAAAAAAATAATAAAATCAATAACCGTTAGGAAACATAAATGATAAATAGATTTAGTCAAAATAAATGAAAAATTATCGTTAGTAACTATTTCGTTATAATGCGATAACCAGGGGCTTATTGTACCCCTTGGGTTCAAGCCTCATTAGATAAAAATGATTAACTTTGAAAAACTTATATACTTGATAAAAATCTACATTTATTTTGAAAAGTACATCTTAAATTTAAACGTGATTTAGCTAAGTTCATTTCTATTGTGCCCTTTGCGAATGCTCATAGTCACTGCGCAAAAATATAGATAAAAGATACAAAAGACAGCTCTGAAAAAGCGATCTGCTTTGAACTAATAAGTTATCTGCCCTTCTTTGGCAATATTAATTTTTTGGAAACTCTTCAGCGTCTCAGGAAAGTAATTTCAAAATTTTAATTTTTTAATATAAAAAGCCATGTTTTTTTTAAAAAAAAACGTATAATATTAATCATTTGAAACACATAATATTAAAATGATAAATGTAAACGTGAAAAGCAAACCGTGGCATGTGAAGATTTTGTACTATTTACATTAATTAGAAATTAATTATATGTATAAATGTGTTATATTTAAGTGACGCCGAGTGAAGAACATACAGGTCATTAAAGACTTTCCAAAGTGAAGTAGGCAGAAAGACACATATTCTCAAATGTCAATGTTACAAAAATTTTGAAATCTTCAGAATTTGATTCATGTTAAGTCTTGCTTTAAAGATAGAGTTAGGATTTAAGCTTTAGAAATCATTTTAGGAAACTTGTTTAATTGTTTAATTTTCTGTAAAGACATGAAGAAATGGTAGGATGGGGAATTTACGCAATAACTAACAATTTAATTTTCCTTTTGACAAGCTCAAGTGCACAAAATGCTTGTCGAGCTAATGAACTAAAACTGTGACCACTAGAATTATGATCAACACAATTTGTTAAGGAATTTAGCACATTTTACTTCCACTAAAACAATTTAATTTCCTTTTGGTCATTTGCTATGCGATGTAAGAAATAACGGGTATTTAACATTTCCAAGACTAAATATATTAATAAGATGTTAAAAGCCTCTAATTTTCTTGCTTTGGATTGATGACATGGGATTATTCGTCTGTGCGTTTGTCTAACTTTTAAACAAAAGTCAGTTTTGTATGGAATGGAAAGCATTTTACAAAATTTGCAGGTTGAAATGCCATATAATTGTTAATTTGGATACAAAATACTAAATACTTCTCTCACAGTTAGATAGCTAAATTGAACTAGACATAAGCCGTCAAACACTGGAGTCTTTAAATCTTGAACTTTCCAACATTAGAAATACCAGAAATATAAATATTAGATGGTTTTCTTATTTTACAAATCTTCTAAAATATGATACGCATACCTGTTTAGTCCTGCATTTTTATTAGAGATTTAAATTAGACTTAAATGTTGATAAAGTGTTGGTTTTTCTGGATTCTTCAGGCAACCCATTCCACGCCCGAATTCCAGACGGGAAGAAGGAAAACTTGTATGTGTTTGTTCTTGCATACGGAATAAGAAAGGTGTTTTAATCCTTATGTCTATCTGAGGGTTGTATTAAGTTATCTTTGTGTTGTATTTCTAAATTAGAATTAATTGCTTTATGTATGATTACTACTTTGCTCTTGGTTCTTCTATCCTTTAGTGTTTCAAGTTTTAATGATTTAAGTAATGGTGTTATTCTTGTCAGTTTTGAATATTCTCAAGTAATGAATCTGGCAGCTTTTCTTTGAATTTGTTCTAGTTTATCAATGTTTTCTTTGGTGGATGGGCCCCATACAGAAGATGCATATTCTAGTACAGGTCTCACCATTCTTTTTTTACTATAGCAGTATTGCGATATTTAAGTCCAATACCAACTCACACTATTGTAACTGTAACTGGTGTTTACTTATTAATATGTAACTCTCTTGTAGGCGTTCTCTCAATACATAATCTTGTACACAATAATCCACTGAAGAACTTCTTTCAATAAAACAAATTTAATATTTATATTATGTACATGACATATAATTTGAGGTTATATAACGTGGAATACACAGGCACACACATTCCGTCCTCTCACCATGGGAATTCTCTGACAACTGATCCCCAAACCTTCTTAGCCATTGGGAACGACTTTTCTTCCCGCGCTTTTGCTCACGTGACCTCTCCGTCACCCAATCACGCAAAACACTCGTGATGCACCCGTGACATTCCCCCCCATCCTTCAAAAAAAATGTTTATGAAATACAACATTTGTGGTCTTCATAAAATCAAATCAATCGATATTAATGTTCAAAGCTCAAATATTTATCCTCATTGGACATTCATAGCCTTACACACAAGATTTAGACATAAAAATCAAGAGAAAAAAATCTGTAGGGCTTCAACAGTCTACCTGTACTGAAAAAATGAAACTGAAATTTTAAACACATCTGTAATTTTGTGTAATTAAAATACTTATAACAATCAATATTATTAAAATTAACTAATAATCCAGTGGAAGTCAAACACTGTTCATTGTCTATTGTTCAACGAATAAAAATAATAATATTATTACAGTCTCTGGTTGTATCATTTAGGAATTCACAGACTAATATTAATACAGTCTCTACTTTCATCATTTAGGAATTCACAGAATGTCTTTTTAATACAGTCTTTGGTTTTATCATTGAGGAATTCACAGACTAATATTTATAGAGTCTCTGGTTTTATCACTTAGAAATTCACAGAATGACTTTATTTATTGTCATTCTACTTAATATGTCTGCAACCACATTGTCCTTTCCCTTCACAGGTTTAATGTCAAATTTGTAATCGGCTAATAGCATAGCCCAGCGATTTACTTTTGCGTTGCTGATCTTCTTCTTGTTGAATGCCACACGTGGTTTGTGGTCTGTTAGAAGAGTGAATGTTCTACCTAGAAGGTATTTTTGAAGTTTTTGTAGAGCCCACACTATGGCTAGACATTCTCTCTCTATGGTGCTGTAGTTACACTCTGTTTTGGTTAAGTTTCTGCTCAGATACTGTATAGGATGTAGGATACCATCATGTTCTTGCATGAGGCACGCTCCTAATGCAATTGACGATGCATCAGTAGAAACAATGAAATGTTTGTCCCATTGAGGTGTCACCAAGATGGGTTTCTTCCTAAATGCTTCCTGAATGTTCTCTAATGCGCTGAGGCAATCTCATGAAAACTGAAATTTTCTAATATCTGTGGTTTTTTAACTTCTTTTAGTGGGTGAACAATTTCTGCATAATTTGCAATAAAAGGTCTGTAAAAGTTACATAGTCCCAGCAGGGCTTGCACTTGTTTCTTAGATTTTGGGACTGACAGATTAAATATCTTTTTTTCATTCATTCTCTGCATTAGGAGTGACTGCACCACCTCCTATTCTGTATCCCAAAAATTCTACATACTTCTTTCCAATGTTGATCTTTTCTGGTGAGATTGTCACATTATGTTTCTTGAGTCTATCCCGTACAGCTTCAAGTGTATGGATATGTGTTTCCCAAACTTTAGAATGGATACATATGTCGTCGACATAATGTACCACATTTGGAATTCCTTGTATTATCACTTTCATAAATCTGCGAAAAGTGGCTGTACTGTTGACTAGTCCAAATGGCATTACTAACCATTCATACACCTCATCCATGGCCATGAATGCAGTGTATTTGACAGAATCAGGATCCATATTTATCTGCCAAAAACCTCTGTTTAAGTCAAATGTAGTGAATATCCTGGAAGTACCAATTCTGTCTATAATGTCTCTTGGGTCTCCAATAGGTTCATGGTCCAATTTTGTGATATTATTCAACTGTCTGTAATCACAGCATAGTCGAATCTTTCCATTCTTCTTTTTTACTATGACAGTTGGTGAGGTATAGTTAGCTTTAAGTGCTTTTCTTATTTTGTTTCCTTTGATTAGGTAATCAATTTCTTGTTTTACGTGTCTCTATATGCCATTGGAATAGGGTATACTTTAGTCTTGAAAGGTTCATGTTCCAATACTTGTTTCCCGTGAGTCACAGTTGTTGTGTTTCCTGTTTCTTTTGTTATGACACCTTTGTATCTTTGACAAATTTTTATCACTCTGTGTTTCATATTATCTGGTATGTCAGATGATATTTTTTCACTGTCCGGACAGTTCTTTTTCATCGTATTGTCATTTTCATCATTTACTTTGCTGATGATATTTACGGTTTGCTTTCTTCTTTATTGTCATCATATGCTCTTAGTTTGTAAATATGTAATTTTTTCACATGTCCTTTTATATTGACTCTATATGTGACATCACTAAGTTTCTCTTCAATATTGTATGGGCCTTCCCATGTGATTTCATTCTTTGCATTTGGTAACCATACTAAGACTTGTTTTTCAGGCTCTAATTTTCTTAAATGTCTGTGTTTATTTTTGATTTCTCTATGTCTTGTACTTTGTTTGATTAATCTTTGTTTTGCTGTTTCAATATTGTAAAGTAATTTATTTCTAGTGTCTGTCATCAGCTGATATCTGTCCTGTATGGCATATTGTTTGCTTATAAGCCTTTCTTTGAAAGTCTTCAACAATTCTTTGCTTTTCTTTTTCTTCTGCGTTTCTTAGC
>CALYLW010000387.1:335000-340000 GCA_944989445.1 Ampullaceana balthica | reverse complement strand
TTTCCAACATTATATCTTTGTGATTGGGGATTTTCTGATTTAGGTTTCAATCAAAACAAAACAGCGTTACCCACTAGAAATTGAACTACGATGGCGTATTACATCTGGCTTTTAAATCCTTTATATTAAATCGTGGCGTCTGCTTATTTGTTTGTTCGATTGTTTGCCGAAAAAAACTTTGGATCGTTTTTTAACCCACTTCTCTGTATGCTAACGAGCTGAAAATTTGCAGTCAGGCTCATGCCATCAATATAAATGATCCATCACATTGTCAGATGGATCAAATTTAATGTAATTAAATTAATGAATTTTTAGATTATCTCTATGTATCTCTATGTAGCATGTTAATTTTTGTGCTAGAGTGTCACGTGCCTATTATATTGAACAACATTTTTAATATTTTCCCGTCGCGCGGTGCATTGCGTATTATAATGACGATACTTTTTAAAAATATATTGCCGATCTGTAAATGTTTATGCTAATCTGTCGCGCGGTGCGCATTATATTAAACATGTTTTTATAACCCTTTTCCGTCATCAAATCGAGCTGAAATTCAGCAGGCAGGGTGCAGTAGTTTTTTTTAAACTATAAATCATTTATAATAAATTTTGGATTTTTGGAATGTCGTGCGATGCGTATTATAATGAACATACTTTTAGTTATGTCTCGTAAATAAAGGATTTATAGTCAAAAACTTTTGTTTAAAATTTTTTTTAATTTCTGGCTGCTACATGAAAGGATAATGCTTGCTGATTTGGTGAAATTTTGCAGAATGTGAGAAATATTTAGTCTAAAAGTTTGTAACAGGTTGTCCACGATTTCTATAGAATGTATTTTTTTATTTAATGAGATTGCGACACGACCTCGGTAGGTAAACTTAAGTGAAGATTGTTTTTTTAAAAAAATAATATTTTAAAACTTATTAAAACGTAATCGAGCGTCAGTTACCTCCCTGCATATTTAATAAATTAATCCGGTCTAAAACGACTGCAGGTGGATACTTATTGATTAACAGCTTATAACCAAAGTCGTCAAGCTCATTAGTCAGGCGTAGATCAAATAGAAAATTTACATACCTGCTTGATCCAGCATTTCAAACTGTGGGCCTTAGAGCTACGAGCGAATGTGCTAGAGGCTGAACGCGACTTATTACTTTTATTTGAACGCGGCTGAGGGCAGTTTATATTACACCGAAGATGTCCTCCAAGATTTACTTTGGGCTTCTGGTGATTGTTGGCGTCATCAAGCTTGTCACGAACAGACCGTACGCCGTTGTCGTCTATAAGGAATGTATCTTAAGTAACGATGGCTTGGAGGTATGTTAAACGTTAACCATCATGTAATGTTAACAAATAACCTTACAAATATAAATTAAGCAATATGTTATATCAACAAGTAACCATGTAATCTCATGTAAACCAATACCCCTCAGATCTCATGAGAGGGAAGAATAATACTTTTATTTACTATATTTTGTGTTTACATTATTATCTCCACATAGAATTGAAAGAAATTGTGGGTACAAATTCTCTTTGTTAAACGAACGTACTTTTAATATTTATTATATCTAATATATAAAGCTTTTCTTCTATAAATAACTGACATTAAAACTCATTTCCGTACAATGTGTACGCAACTGTGAAATTCCTTTTGGATTTAGGCCTTGCTGCTAGTTTCCCTTTAGGATTTCCACGCGAAATATAGTTTAATAAAAAATAAAGCAATAATGAAGGTTCGGCGCATGTAGAGAATGAAATAACTAAAAAATAATCAACATTAAAAACACTTTTTGAAAACTAGTCTTATATTAAAAATGCACTAATTTTCTACTTTAAGTCTACGCATTTTACAGTAAGTTCAAAGCCAGCTTACCTTTTGACTATTAATCCCTTATAAATGAGACATAACTAAAAGTAGTGATTATGTTCAAAAGTGACATTTACAGACTGAAACACAATTATCTCCCCTGGTTTTAAAACCTGGCGTAGGGGCGGTAAGGGGTGTGAACATACACGATTGTCGGCAACACGTGAACTGTGCACGTGAAAGAATCATAAACAAATGTTCGGATAGTCCGCTTAAACTTACAAAGCGAATTAATATAAGACTAGTAATAATCAACATTAAAAACACTTTTTAAAAACTAGTCTTACATTAAAAATGCGCTAATTTTCTACTTTTTAGTCTACGTATTTTACAGTAAGTGCAAAGCCAGCTTACCTTTTGACTATTAATCCCTTATAAATGAGACATAACTAAAAGTAATGATTATGTTTAAACGCGACATTTACAGACTGAAACACAATTATCTCCCCTGGTTTTAAAACTGGGCGCAGGGACGGTAGGGGGTGTGAACAGTGACGGTCGGCGTCAACGCGTGAACTGGGCACGTGAAAAAATTATAAACAAATAGTGGGACGGTTCGAATTAAACTTACAAAGCAAGTTAATAAAAGACTATTAAAAAAAGAAATATAAGAATAATTGTAGCGAGTATACTATAAAATGGCTACTTGAATTTTTCACTTGCAACTTCAGACAGGAGAGAAAAAAAATGTTTAGTATAATCTTTGTCTGTGTCATTATTAAATAAATAAAGGTAAAAAAATGATTTTTAAAAACCACGTTTTTACAAGCGGAGTAAAAATTAGAAAATAATTTAAAACTGGTAAGTGTAAGTACTTTCATTTAATATGACTAAAACGTGGGACGGGCGCTTATGAGGTTTAACATATGCAGCTCACTCATACTCTCACTTATAGATCTCTCTTTTGCCTTCTAAATTAGAAATCTTTCATTTTTATACCAAAAACCCGCCCCACGTTTTTAGTCATATTAAAATGAAAGTACTCGAACTTACCAGTTTTAAATTATTTTCTAATTTTTACTCCGCTTGTAAAAAGTGGTTTTTAAAAATCATTTTTTACCTTTATTTATTTTATTCTTTTTAGTCCACTAATAAAAACTTAGTTTTTAACAATAATTTTTACCTCTATTTATTTTACCAAACACCTCACAAGCGCCCGCCAAACGTTTTAAAAACATTGTGATGTGGTCACGGGGGGAACTCACGGATGTCAACAAAAGCCGACGGTACAGTTTCTTATATCTTATCTTATCTTATCTGTTTACAGACGCTCCTTCTATACAGAAGATTATTGCGTCCTACGCTTATCTATGGTTTGTGTTTAGTCCTGCATTTTTATCAGAGATTTAAATGTTGATAAAGTGTTGGTTTTCCTGGATTCTTCAGGCAACCCATTCCACGCCCGAATTCCGGACGGGAAGAAGGAAAACTTGTATGTGTTTGTTCTTGCATACGGAATAAGAAAGGTGTTTTTATCCTTATGTCTATCTGAGGGTTGTATTAAGTTATCTTTGTGTTGTATTTCTAAATTAGAATTAATTGCTTTATGTATGATTACTACTTTGCTCTTGGTTCTTCTATCCTCTAGTGTTTCAAGGTTTAATGATTTAACTAATGGTGTTACTCTTGTCATTTTCGAATATTCTCCAGTAATGAATCTGGCAGCTCTTTTTTGAATTTGTTCTAGTTTATCAATGTTTTCTTTGGTGGATGGGTCCCATACAGAAGATGCATATTCTAGTGCAGGTCTCACCAAAGTGAGGTAGCATTTTAGTTTTATATCTCTATTACATTTGTTAAAGTTCCTTTTTATAAAGCCTAAGGTTTTGTTTGATTTTTTAATAACTTCATTGACATGGGGATTCCATGATAGTTTCTCATTTATTAAGACTCCTAAGTATTTTGCATCTTTAGTTTGGGTCAGTTCTTTTCCATGAATGTAATATTTTGAATTTATTTGTTTCTTTTTCTTTGTTACTCTTAACAGTTGACACTTTTCTGGATGGAAAGACATACTCCAGTTAGTTTCCCATTTTATCAATTCATCTAAGTCTTTTTGTAAAATTTTGCTATCTTGTTCTGATTTAATTGTTCTATAGATTATACAATCATCAGCAAATAGCCTAACTTTTGTACCTGTTGAGATGTTTTTGGGTAAATCATTTATATAAATTAAAAAGAGTAAGGGACCTAGCACAGTTCCTTGTGGAACTCCTGAGTTAACCTTTATTGGTGCAGATTTAGATCCATTAATTATTACAGTTTGCTCCCTGCCCAAAAGGAAGTCTTGGATCCAGTGATGTAAGGAACCTGAGATTCCAAAGTAGTTAAGTTTTTTAAGTAAACTAAGGTGGTGAACTTTGTCAAATGCTTTTGAGAAGTCTAGTAATATTGTATCTATTTGATCATTTTTGTCTAAGCCTTTTGATAGTTCATCTATTAAACCTATTAATTGTGTTTCACATGATCTGTTTTTTCTAAAGCCGTGTTATATATAGACTATAGATAAACTAAAAAGTTCAATAATTTAATAACGGTACATTCGATCGATATAAAATTTTAATACAATGCATTGTCATCCGAGATCTATCTGTGGTAAAATTTTCAGATCTCTAGGACCATCAGAAGTGGTTCAATTTTACGTTGGCAGATTTGAAAAAATCTTGGACAAACAAACAAACAATGCCCAACGAAAGCGAGTTAATTAAAACGTGGTAAAAAAACATTGATAAACTAGAACAAATTCAAAATAGAGCTTCCAGAGAATTATTCGAAACTACCAAGAGTAAAATAGTAACAATACATAAAGCAATTAATTCTAATTTAGAAATACAACACAAAGATAAATTAATACAACCCTCAGATAGAATAAGGATAAAAATACCTTCCTTATTTCATATGCGAGAACAAACACACACAAATTCTAGTTTTTCCCGTCCGGGATTCGGTCGTGCAATGGGTTGCCTGAAGAAACCAGGAAAACCAACACTTTATCAACATTTAAAACCCTGATAAGAATGCAGGACTAGACACAAACCATAGATAATCTTAGGACGCAATAATCTGCTGGATAGAAGGAGCGTCTGTAACGAATAAGATCAGATAAGATCACTCCTTAAAATTATCGTTTCCAA
>CALYLW010000387.1:0-330000 GCA_944989445.1 Ampullaceana balthica | reverse complement strand
TAAGATATATAAAAAATATATGTGCTAATTTTTGCTAATCTCCTGACCAAATAACACTTTCATTACTCTATGTATCCTCATTTATTAAGTCCACCCTCCGCCCCTCTCCCTCTTTTCCATACTGTCTATATTACTCCATATCACTATTTCAGTCTAATCTCTCTCTATGACACTCTCTACCAGTATTTCTTTGTCCCCTCTCTCTGTGTCGATATTTTTCCCTTTCTCCCTCTCTCTTTCTCCAAGTCTCATAACATGCACATCTCTCTATGCCACCCACTCTCTTTCTCCAAGTCTCATAACATGCACATCTCTCTATGCCACACACTCTCTTTCTCCAAGTCTCATAACATGCACATCTCTCTATGCCACCCACTCTCTTTCTCCAAGTCTCATAACATGCACATCTCTGTATGCCACCCACTCTCTTTCTCTCACTTCACTCAATATACACGCCTCTCTTTGATCACACTATTTGTTTCTATCTCACACCATAAATCAAACAAATAATAAAAACTCGAATGAGTATTTAAACGCAATTTCCAACAAAGAATTTCCAATTTTTTTATTCAAGGGAAATCATTCTAGATTACATTAAAATTCATTTCGAATTAGTAATTCTGAAAGTAAACAAAAATGACGTCATATCCCCTCACTCTACATTACACCAAAAATGTTTCAATATAATGCGCACCACGCAACAATCTAACATTAGCATTCACAAAGCAGCGGGAAAGCCCCATTAACTATCATTCTAGATTACATTAAAAGTCATGTCAAATCAATAATTATGAAAGTAAACAAAACAATTGCTATCTACAAATTGCTGCTAAAATTACGGGAGTCGAATGAAAATAGATTTTTTCAAAAATTACTTGTCCAAAATTGTTATAAAAAGTATTAGCTATTCTTTGGGCTTTTGTTTCAACCCGATTGCAGTTATGGTTGGCGAGAAATTGACACAATACTGACATTATTTAGGATTTTTTTGACTTTTCAGGAAATCCAGTGAACCCTTTTGGTAGATTTTTGGCTCTTGTACATCCTTGAGACCTTCTTAACATATTTGCAAAGACCCGAACCCTCTATCTGGTATGGTTCTGGAGGAGTCGCAGGATCAAGCGTTACAGACATTTCAAATATATAAACGCAATTTTTCCCATGAGAAATTGCGTTAAAAAATGTTACGCCTTCCTTTTCTAATCGAGTATTGCCAACCCACCTCGCGCCGGTATAGCACAGTCCTACATCATCATGTTTTCCTCTCAAATTTAATTTTTTTTAAAAATTAACATTGCACTTAAAAGTTTTTGTTAAAAATGTTAATAATATAAAATCAATTTTACCACAATAGTTGTCGACAGATGTTGAACATATTTTAAGAGATTTAATCTCCCCATATATTGCATTCCTTTCAGAAGATTAGCCCAACGCGATTTGATCTCACATCCGATTTCCCGCTTGAGAACGCTTAAAGGGAAACTATTGAAACGTGTTGACGTTATGAATAAGAAATAACTTTACATGAGATTAGTAAAATGAGTGTTGTAATATGAAAATTAGCTTGGTTTAAGTACATCAATTACGTCAACTAACAAAACCGTGACAAAACCCCAAGAGGTGTGCAGAATAAACAAAAGAAGTGAAGGTGAGTTTATCAAAAATCTCTTGGCGAACAAATAATACGATTCTTATAAGTAGATCCACATTTAGTATAGAAATTATTTAAATAAGTTGCATTACAAGTTATAAGAAACAAAACGATTGTGTCCAAAACTGTTATTACTGTAACGAATAGCAAAATTATAAAAAAAATACTCATTAAAATCAGTAACTCTATTAGTTTAAAAAAACAATTAGAAACACTATATGGTAAAGAACAAGGGGCAAAGTAGTAACAATAAGTAAGGCATTGTAATTTAAGTAGGAAATACAACGAAAAAACAACAACCAAAAAAACAACAACAACAACAAACAAACAAAAAAATAAAAAAATCTAATACAACACTCTGATAGACAAAGCGATAAAACTATTTTCTTGCTTCATTTACAAAAACAAACACACACTAATCTTCCTGGTCTGGCATTCGGACGTGGAACAAGAAAAGAAAACAAAGACGCAATCAACATTCAAAACTATAATAAAATACAATACTAAATGGATACGCGGAGAATGAAGTAATATGATATATAGAAAAAGTGTCCTTACGTTATTAGATAAGATTCGACTTTATTTCAAATAAAAACTAAAATAAATCAAAGTGAATATAAATAAATAAGGCAAAGAGAGAAACGTGCATATCACCCGTAAATTGCCTGGTTGTCAAACATGTATAGGATATTCAGGCTATTTTCTTCTATGTCAAAATGGGGTAGTCCTTTAAGCAGTGTTTACAATTAAGACCATAATATTTGTTTGGCGTACTGTTAAAACAATGTCACTTTAACACATTTTAATTGTAACACCAGATGCGATCGCTGCTCCTGGACTAAAACCTCACAAAATAGATTATTTAAAAATAGAGTACGATATATATAGACTTTGATAATTTATTTTATGGTAGTGTTATTTTGTGTTATAGAAAGACCCTAAATTCTAGGCAATAAGTTAAAAATTCTAAATGCAAGAGAGTGAATGTTACGCCCTTAAACTTTGTTATAGACTTTTTAAAGAAATCTGCAACAGATTGTAAATGTAAGGGAATCTCAATTTTAACTTTGCAGTTAAATAAAACAATCATGGACATAAATAAAACAACCCCGTAAAAACAAAGTTTATGACTATAAATCCCTTATGTATGAGACAGAACTTAAAGTAATGATTATGTTCCAACGTGACAAACATTTTCAGCCTGAAACTGAGTCAATTCCACCTGGTTAAAACACGAGATGTGTTCACCAAAGGCTGGCTCGAAGTCAAGTGACCCCTAAAATGTAAACAATAGCGACTTCTACATATAGTTTCTAATAGATAAACTAAAAATGCATTAATTTAATTACGGTACGTTCGATCGATCTGAAATTTTAATACCATGCATTGTTATGTGACACGAGTCCATGTGCCAAAGTTAAGCTCGATGGCATTACGGTAAGTGTGTCATTTTGACGTTTGTTTTTTCTGCCCGACGTACGGACGTACGAAGAGATGACGACAGACAGAGAGACAAGATTTCGAAGTTAATATTAGGGATTTAATAAAACAAACCCGTAAAAACAAAGTTTTTGACTATAAATCCTTAATATATGAGACATAACTAAAAGTATTGATTATTTTCAAACGCGACAAACATTAACAGACTAAATCTGTCTTTACTTTCCTTTGCTTAATAATCCCTGGGGGGGGGGCGGGAGGGAGAGGGGAAAGATCTGGTCACCGATCGCCGGACCGAGCTCAGCGTGACACGTAAAATGTAAACAAAAGCAAGCCGGTACTTCGATGGGTCGCGTCAACGCGTCAACTCAAACTCTCACGTGGAAGAAAAAACAATAACAAACCGTGAATTTGAATAACATACTTTATATAAGGATAAACTGAAAATGCATTAATTTAATTTTTTTAATCTGAAATTTTGATACGATGCATTGTTAGGTGAGACGGGTCCATGTGCCATATTTTAGCTCGATCGCATCACGGGAAGTGGATCATTTTTTACTTTTCTTTTTCCACCCGACCGACGTACGAAGAGAGAGATGATGACAGACAAGATTTCGAAGTTAATATAAGGGATTAAAAAATACGTATATAAGCGATTTGCGAGAAGAATGTTCTATAAAAAACACAGCATGGTAGAAAGCAATCCTTTAAAACATTATTTAAATGTTTATATTTGTATATCTGGATATTTGTAAAAGAAGGCTAAGGAATGAAATGTTCAAATAACTGTACTTGAAGACAATCGATAATTCCATTGATTTCAATCTTTTGTGTTACTTCTCTTCCCGAACTGTGTCACCGTGAAAATATTGACAAGTACTAAGAAAAAAAAAGAAACAACAAAAAGAATGCTTGTGTTAATACTTAGTTTGATTGATTATTGGCCAAGTATAATCCTATGAAACATTGATAATTGTTCCGGATGTTAATTCTCTGTGCGTTATAATCGTTTAGTAAGGAGTTAAATCTAGAAAGTTGATGTTGAAAATACTATTATTATCTCTAGCTCATATTGGCACAATGGAATATGAAAGTCAGTCACATTACTTAACGTGGTGTCCTCAATAGATCCGTGTTTGCTATACCCAGAGTTTAGCTCTCAGGATAAGAATGAATATCACCAATTCTATTTTACCTTTCTACCTCTTTCTTTAAGTAAAATATGAGCGTTCAAATTTTGCAGATAAGTGAAGAGTTTGAGAAACGTATTGTGTTCTATATTCTGATTTATTGTTAAACCCTTTAATATCATTGAAAACACAATGAACCAATCTGGTAATAATCCCGTCAGCTAAGTTGATGGGAGAGAATTATTCCATTACAGTGGACAGCAAATACTATTAGACATAACAAGCTTTAGTAGCTCGGAAAACTGCATTTACAATTGTAATAAAAAATTTGAAAATACTTTCATTTTCAGCGTTATAACACCGAACTGATATCGATTACCAGTGGCGTAGCTAGAGGGGGGCGGTTAGGGTGGTCCACCCCAGGCGGCACTCATTTAGGGGCGGCATTTGTGGGCATTTGAAAAGTGCAACCACCCTTTTTCTTTTGAAGGTGAAATACCAATGGGAATAAATAATATTCGTAATTTCTTGTCTTAATTAACGGATTCCCACAACATTTCTTTGATTACATAGTGGATGTTATAACTAGCGCAAAACCGTTCAAAAATTTTAAATCACTCAAAAAAGGTATCGATTTTTTGGAAAATTAAGCGGTATACGACCAGATGACGCTTTTGTAAGAAAACTACACACAAAAAAACACACCACCGCTGGGCCCAATAATATGTGCTATTAATATCGCCACAATGATTTTTGCGTCGCGTTTCGACATTCGCAAAATAATGCACGAACAAGTACCTACATTTCATGGTGGTTCAAATATTGTGTTTAACTTGCAAGTAGTAATTTATATTACTGTTTTAGTTTTCAGAAAATTATTGTCAGGTACGTTATTAAAAATTTAATTTGTTTTGTTTTAATTGTATTAAAGTGCACAAATAATTTTTGTTTTCATTAAAATACGGTTATTCATTAAAAGTGTTACTCCTATCCAATTAAAGTAATGCGTAAATAATTTGAATTCGTCTATTTTATGGAAAATTATTAAGATTTATGGCAAGAACATATAAATATACAAATTTCCCCGTTAAGAAACACCACAATAAGCATAACAATTTCGAAAAATACATACTCTAATATTTTAAGCGTCTTGGAAAAATTGACATCTGAAGAAGTAACTAGTAAAATTTGATCAGATGCTGGAATTTTACTCAATTCAATGCAATCTTTTTCTTTTCTATTTTATCTCAATTTATGAGAACCCGTCATTTTTTAAATTAATGCAAACCCATTGCATGAAACAAAGAGATGTGCTAATATAAAACGCTGTTATTTTAGCCAAACGATTTGTAAAGAGTTGGTAATATCAACTTAACGCTGGGTTAGGAGAAAAAAATTTGAGTAAGGAAAATTAAGAAGACGTGGTTCTATCTTTAGAACGAGAAGTACAAAGGGAAATATTTTTATCCATGGATGTAATTATAAAAGAAAATCAAAGAACGCTTTGATGAGTTGCAAGTCCTTGCAAGAAAATATTCGTATATATTACCATGTAACCTACTAAATTAGGCATTTGAACATCAAATAAATTACTTTATTAAAGTTTATTGACATTGATAAAGAACGATTCAGTATTGAAAGATTAAGGATCCAGGTTTTTATGGCTGTTCATACACTACAAGAAGAGGCATTATGTTAGAAATACGTGGGAAAGGCTCCCTTGATATATTAAAATTTATTCAACAGTAAGATTGGAAAATTCTGTTCCCAACATTGTAATTTTGCTATGAATTTTTCAACAATTGCTATCAGTGTCGCTAGTTTTGAGAGGAGCTTCCCCAAAGTGAAGTTGATAAAGATTATCTTCGTTCAAAATGAGCGATTTAAGACAACAAAATCTTGCAATATTGTCCATAGAACAAGATATTACAAATAATTTAATTTTGATAGTATAATACACGATTTTTCTATTATGAAAGTGTGTTAGGAAAGTAAATGTATAAATATGATTACATAATAATGTATGCAATTTATTTGCTTGTAAAAAATAATTTATATATAAATATAAATTAAAAGAATAGTAATTGATTTTTTTGTGTGTGTGTAAATTTGGAAAATGTTTTTGTCTCTTGGTAGGGGGGGGGGCTGTGACCTCAGTAACTTTCTTGTGGTTTTTAAAAAATGCATACTATATTTTTATAAATGTGTATTTATAGGTATATCATCTTATGCTGCCTCTTTTATTACTGCTTACATAAATATAGCATGCAATGGTAAACATATTCCCCACCTTTACTTCGTTTCAATTTCAATTATTTATTCATGTTTATTAATTTATAAAAACTATCATAACATCGACGAAGTGGCCGTCCATAAATGACGTCACGCGATTTTGGCTGATTTTTTACCTCTCTCCGCCCTCATCACACGTCGTCACAAAACTTTTGACCCCTTCTTCAACATGACGTCATACAGCTTTGACCCCCCCCCCAACCATAAAAGCCGTATTTTATATTTGAAAATAAGCATGTTTCAAATCAAGTTTTTGTCATTTAAGTATGTTTTAGTGCAAGGCTGCACTCTAATATTGTAACACGCGTTTTACTTAAACGTCATTAAATAAAGTGTCAGTAATCAGTATTTAAGTGGACATTTTTTTAAAGTTACGCGTTTTGACGTGATGTCACATTTCTCTAACACACCCCCCTCGTCACACATCGTCACAAGTGTATGACTCCCCTCCCCACCACAGGTGCGTGACGTCATTTATGGACGGTCACTAAAAAGGGCGGCACGTTGGAGACCGCCCCGGTGGGCAAGAGTTCTAGCTACGCCACTATCGATTACAAACTGTGTTTAAAGTAAGCTAAAGGGAATTAACTTAATAAATGTAGATGAAATAAATATAAGAATTTGTGAAGATGGATCTTGTTTAATGACAACGGATCAGTGTATATATATATATATATATATATATATATATATATATATATATATATATATATATATATATATATATATATATATATATATACTAGCAAAATCCCCGCGCTACACTGCGGAAAATAGGATTTCAGTTACCATTGAGAACCCGCGTAACACAAATTCAAAACACCAATTGATTTCAATCTTGATCATGATGAATATAATACATATATTAACTTCACCGTCTTGTCTGTCTGTCTGTCGTAGTCCAGCAGAAAAACAAAAACGAAAAGTAAAAAATGACACACTTCCCATGATCCTATCGAGCTGATAATTTTATTTTTTTACACGCTTTTATTTAAGTCACACTGTTTGTATGTTGTATCCATCCATTCATCCATCCTTCCTTCAAATCTTAAAACGTAAAATTAAACCATTTCTGATGGTCCTAGAGATCTTAAAATTTTACCACAGATATATCTTGGATGACAATGCATTGTATCAAAATTTCAGATCGATCGAATGTACCGTAATTAAATTAATCAATTTTTTAGTTTATCTCTATTTATCACTATTTAGAATGTATAGTCGTCTGCTAGAGTTGACCTCCACGGCTCACTGGTTTCACTCAAGCCCTCGTTAACCAAATTCCCGTGTTTATATCAAGGCCAGGGGAGATCAGCGTGTTTCAGTCTGTAAATGTTTGTAAATAAAAGCGTGTACTTTTTAAAAAAAAGATTTTTTAGATTTAACTTATTTCCTCTGCTACCATTGGGGGAGGGTACTCAACAACTTCCCAAAGTTTCGTGCTCCTAACTACACGGGAAGTTAGATATTTAATGAGTCTGTTATATATAGCTCATATAAGAAAAAAACTACATTTGGGCCCCCGGCCCCCTAGTGAATAATAATTTTATATTTGGTTGTGATTTTTATTATCGCGGGAGGGTACTCAACAACTTTCCAAAGTTTCATGATGATACCTACACGGTAAGATGAGGAATTAGTGTTCATTCAGTTTTATATAGCTCATATGCGATATAAAAACGGTTTTGGGGCCCCGGCCACACATGAGTGAAATTTTTAAATTTTCTTTTCACCAATTATCGTCATAAGAGTGTACTAATCAAGTTCCCAAAGTTTTAGCTTCTACATTCACGGGAAGTTGGAGAATTAATGTTGAGTCAGTTTTTAATATTAGAAAAAACTAAATTTGGGCCCCTGGTCCCCAGTAAGTGATAATTTATATAATTTTTTTACCTGTTACCATCGCGGAATGTTACTTAACAACTGCCCAAAGTTTCATGCTTCCACCTTTACGGGAAATAGGAGAATTAGTGATTTTTAGTTTTTATATAGCTCATATCAGGAAAAAGCTACATTTGGGCCCCCGGCCCCCACTATGTGATAATTTAAATATTGTTTTATTTTGTTACCACTACTCAGACTTTCTTGCTTCTACCTACACGGGAAACATAAGAATTTGTGATTTTCAGTTTTTATATAGCTCACATAAAGACAAAACTTTATTTGGGCCCCCGGACCCCAGTATTTGACAATTTAAATATGATTTTGCCTGTTGATATCGCCGAAGTGTACTCAACATCTTCCCAAAGTTTAATTCTTCTATATACTCGCGAAATAGGAGAATTAGTTATTTTAATTTTAATATTGCCCATATAAGGAAAACAATGGTTTTGGGTCCCCAGCCCAAAAGAGTGTGAATTTAAAAATTATTTTATGCCAATTTTCGTCACGAGAGGCAACTTAACAACTCCCCAAGGTTTCATGCTTCTACATACACGGAAAGTTGGAGAATTAGTGATGAGTCAGTTTTTAATATAAAAAAACTACATTTGGGCCCCCGGCCCCCGTTAAGTGATAATTTAAATATGTTTTTTGCTTGTTAGCATCGCCCAAAGATTTAGCTTCTACATTCACGGGAAGGTGGAGAATTAGTGTTGAGTCAGTTTTTAAAATAAAAAAAACTACATTTGGGCCCCCGGCCCCCATTAAGTGATAATTTAAATATATTTTTCGCTTGTTAACATTGGGGAAGTCAACTACTCAGTGTTTCACACTTCTACCTACACGGGCAATATGAGAATTTGTGATTTTCAGTTTTCATATAGCTCATTTAAGGAAAAAACTTCATTTGGGCCCCCGGCCCCTAGGAAGTGATAATTTAATTTCCTTTTCGCGACCTTTGCGGGTTTGTACTCAACAACTTCCCAAAGTTTCATGCTTCTGCCTACTCGGGAAATATGAGAATTTGTGATTTTCAAATTTTATATAGGCCATTTTAGAAAAAATACATTTTTTGGGGCCCCCGGCCTCCATGAGTGTAAATTTTAAAATTCTTTTACGCCAATTTTCGTTGCGAGAGGCTACTGAACAACTTCCCAAAATTTCATGCTTCTACCTACACGGGAAGTTGAGAATTAGTGATGAGTCCGGTTTTTTTTTAATAAGAAAAAACTACATTTGGGCCCCCGGCCCCCATTAAGTGATAATTTAAATATTTTTTTCTCTTGTTACCTTCACGGAAGTGTACTTATCAACTACCCAGTGTTTCATGCTTCTAACTACACGGGAAATATGAGAATTTTTGATTTTCAGTTTTTATATAGCTCATATTAGGAAAGAACTTCATTTTGGCCCCCGGCCCCCAGGAAGTATAAATTTAATTTTTTTCGCCTGTTACCATTGCGGGTTTTTCCTCAACAACTTCTTAAAGTTTCATGCTTCTGCCTACTCGGGAAATAGGAGAATTTGTGATTTTCAAATTTTATAAAGGCCATATTAGGAAAAAAACGTTTTTTGGGCCCCCGGCCCCCATGAGTGTAATTTGTAAAATTCTTTTACGCCAATTTTCGTCGCGAGAGGCTACACAACAACTTCCCAAAGTATCATGCTTCCATCTACACGGGAAGTTGGAGAATTAATGATGAGTCAGTTTTTTTATATAAGAAAAAAACTACATTTGGGCCCCCGGCCCCCATTAAGTGATAATTTAAATATATTTTTCGCTTGTTACCTTTGTGGAAGTTAACTTAACAACCATCCCAAGTTTCATGCCTCTATCTACACGGGAAATAGGAGAATTAGTGATTTTTAGTTTTTATATAGCTCATATTAGGAAAAAACTTAATTTGTGCCCCCGGCCCCCAGGAAGTGATAATTTCAATATTTTTTCACCCGTTACCATCGCGGGATTGTACTCAACAACTACCCAAAGTTTCATGCTTCTGCCTACTCGGCAAATAGGAGAATTGGTGATTTTCAAATTTTATATAGGCCATATAAGGGGAAAAAAAGTTTTTTGGCCCCCGGCCCCCATGAGTGTTATTTTAAAAAATCTTTTACTCCAATTTTCGTCGAGAGAGGCTACTCGACAACTTCCTAAAGTTTCATGCTTCTACCTACACGGGAAGTTGGAGAATTAGTGATGAGTCAGTTTTTTATATACGAAAAAAACTACATTTGGGCCCCCGGACCCCATTAAGTGTTATTTTAAATATTTTTTTCGCTTGTTACCATCGCGGAAGTGTGCTTATCAACTACCTACTGTTTCATGCTTCTACCTACACGGGAAATATGATAATTAGTGATATTTAGTTTTTATATAGCTCATATTAGGACAAAACTTCATTTGTGCCCCTGGCCCCCAGGGAGTGATAATTTAAATATTTTTTCACCCGTTACCATCGCGGGATTGTACTCAACAACTTCCTAAAGTTTCATGCTTCTGCCTACTCGGGAAACAGGAGAATTGGTGATTTTCAAATTTTATATAGGCCATATAAGGAAAAAAAACGTTTTTTGGGCCCCCGGCCCCCATGAGTGTTAATTTTAAAATTCTTTTACGCCAATTTTCGTCGCGAGAGGCTACTCAACAATTTCCCAAAGTTTCATGCTTCTACCTACACGTGAAGTTGGAGAATTCATGATGATTCAGTTTTTAATATTAGAAAAAATTTCTTTTGGGTCCCCGGCCTCCAGTAAGTGTTAATTTAAATTTTTTTTTACCTGTTACAATCAAGGAAGTGTACTTATCAACTACTCAGAGTTTCATGCTTCTACCTACACGGGAAATATGAGAATTTGTGACTTTCTGTTTTTATAAATCTCATTTAAGGAAAAACTTAATTTGGGCCCCCGGCCCCCAGGAAGTGATAATTTCAATATTTTTTCTCGCGTTACCATCGCGGGATTGTACTCAACAACTTCCCAAAGTTTCATGCTTCTGCCTACTCGGGAAATAGGAGAATTGGTGATTTTCAAATTTTATATAGGCCATATAAGGAAAAAAAACGTTTTTGGGACCCCGGCCCCCATTAGTGTAATTTGTAAAATTCTTTTACGCCAATTTTCGTCGCAAGAGGCTACACAACAACTTCCCAAAGTATCATGCTTCCATCTACACGGGAAGTTGGAGAATTAATGATGAGACAGTTTTTTTATATAAGAAAAAAACTACATTTGGGCCCCCGGCCCCCATTAAGTGATAATTTAAATATATATTTCGCTTGTTACCATCGCGGAAGTGTGCTTATCAACTACCTAGTGTTTCATGCTTCTACCTACACGGGAAATATGATAATTAGTGATTTTTAGTTTTTATATAGCTCATATTAGGAAAAAACTTAATTTGTGCCCCCGGCCCCCAGGAAGTGATAATTTCAATATTTTTTCACCCGTTACCATCGCGGGATTGTACTCAACAACTTCCTAAAGTTTCATGCTTCTGCCTACTCGTGAAACAGGAGAATTGGTGATTTTCAAATTTTATATAGGCCATATAAGGAAAAAAAACGTTTTTTGGGCCCCCGACCCCCATGAGTGTTAATTTTAAAATTCTTTTACGCCAATTTTCGTCGCGAGGGGCTACTCAACAACTTCCCAAAGTTTCATGCTTCTACCTACACGTGAAGTTTGAGAATTCATGATGATTCAGTTTTTAATATTAGAAAAAATTTCTTTTGGGTCCCCGGCCCCCAGTAAGTGTTAATTTAAATATTTTTTTTACCTGTTACAATCACGGAAGTGTACTTATCAACTACTCAGAGTTTCATGCTTCTACCTACACGGGAAATATGAGAATTTGTGACTTTCTGTTTTTATAAATCTCATTTAAGGAAAAACTTAATTTGGGCCCCCGGCCCCCAGGAAGTGATAATTTCAATATTTTTTCTCGCGTTACCATCGCGGGATTGTACTCAACAACTTCCCAAAGTTTCATGCTTCTGCCTACTCGGGAAATAGGAGAATTGGTGATTTTCAAATTTTATATAGGCCATATAAGGAAAAAAAACGTTTTTGGGACCCCGGCCCCCATTAGTGTAATTTGTAAAATTCTTTTACGCCAATTTTCGTCGCAAGAGGCTACACAACAACTTCCCAAAGTATCATGCTTCCATCTACACGGGAAGTTGGAGAATTAATGATGAGACAGTTTTTTTATATAAGAAAAAAACTACATTTGGGCCCCCGGCCCCCATTAAGTGATAATTTAAATATATATTTCGCTTGTTACCATCGCGGAAGTGTGCTTATCAACTACCTAGTGTTTCATGCTTCTACCTACACGGGAAATATGATAATTAGTGATTTTTAGTTTTTATATAGCTCATATCAGGAAAAAACTTAATTTGTGCCCCCGGCCCCCAGGAAGTGATAATTTCAATATTTTTTCACCCGTTACCATCGCGGGATTGTACTCAACAACTTCCTAAAGTTTCATGCTTCTGCCTACTCGTGAAACAGGAGAATTGGTGATTTTCAAATTTTATATAGGCCATATAAGGAAAAAAAAACGTTTTTTGGGCCCCCGACCCCCATGAGTGTTAATTTTAAAATTCTTTTACGCCAATTTTCGTCGCGAGGGGCTACTCAACAACTTCCCAAAGTTTCATGCTTCTACCTACACGTGAAGTTTGAGAATTCATGATGATTCAGTTTTTAATATTAGAAAAAATTTCTTTTGGGTCCCCGGCCCCCAGTAAGTGTTAATTTAAATATTTTTTTTACCTGTTACAATCACGGAAGTGTACTTATCAACTACTCAGAGTTTCATGCTTCTACCTACACGGGAAATATGAGAATTTGTGACTTTCTGTTTTTATAAAGCTCATTTAAGGAAAAACTTAATTTGGGACCCCGGCCCCCAGGAAGTGATAATTTCAATATTTTTTCTCCCGTTACCATCGCGGGATTGTACTCAACAACTTCCCAAAGTTTCATGCTTCTGCCTACTCGGGAAATAGGAGAATTGGTGATTTTCAAATTTTATATAGGCCATATAAGGAAAAAAAAACGTTTTTGGGCCCCCGGGCCCCCATGAGTGTTATTTTTAAAATTCTTTTACTCCAAGTTTCGTCGCGAGAGGCTACTCGACAACTTCCCAAAGTTTCATGTCTCTACCTACACGGGAAGTTGGAGAATTAGTGATGAATCAGTCAGTGAGTGAGTGAGTGAGGGCTTTGCCTTTTATTAGTATAGACTAGCAAAATACCCGCGCTACGCTGCGGAAAACAGGATTTCAGTTACCGTTGAGAACCCGCATAACACAAATTCAAAACACCAATTGATTTCAATCTGGATCATGATGAATATAATACACCGTCTAGTCTGTCTGTCTGTCGTAGTCCCGCAGAAAAACAAAAACGAAAAGTAAAAAATGATACACTTCCCGTGATCATATCGAGCTGATAATTTAATTTATTTTTCGTCTGCTACCATTGGGGGAGGGTACTCAACAACTTCCCAAAGTTTCGTGCTCCTAACTACTCGGGAAGTTAGATATTTAATGATGAGTCTGTTATATATAGCTCATATAAGAAAAAAACTACATTTGAGCCCCCGGCCCCCTAGTGAATAATAATTTTGGTTGTGATTGTTCTCTTCGCGGGAGGGTACTCGACAACTTTCCAAAGTTTCATGCTTCTACCTACACGGGAAGATGAGGAATTAGTGTTCACTCAGTTTTATATAGCCCATATACGAAAAAAAAACGGTTTTAGGGCCCCGGCCACCCATGAGTGAAATTATTAAATTTTCTTTTCGCCAATTATCGTCATAAGAGTGTACTAATCAAGTTCCCAAAGTTTTAGCTTGTACATTCACGGGAATATGGAGAATTAGTGTTGAGTCAGTTTTTAATATTAGAAAAAACTATATTTGGGCCCCCGGTCCCCAGTAAGTGATAATTTATATAATTTTTTTACCTGTTACCATCGCGGAATGTTACTTAACAACTGCCCAAAGTTTCATGCTTCCACCTTTACGGGAAATAGGAGAATTAGTGATGTTTAGTTTTTATATAGCTCATATCAGGAAAAAACTACATTTGGGCCCCCGGCCCCCACTATGTGATAATTTAAAAATTGTTTTAGTTTGTTACCACTACTCAAACTTTCTTGCTTCTATCTACACGGGAAACATAAGAATTTGTGATTTTCAGTTTTTATGTAGCTCACATAAAGAAAAAACTTTATTTGGGCCACCGGACCCCAGTATTTGAAAATTTAAATATCTTTTTGCCTGTTGATATCGCCAAAGTGTACTCAACATCTTCACAAAGTTTCATTCTTCTATCTACTCGCGAAATAGGAGAATTAGTTATTTTAATTTTAATATTGCCCATATAAAGAAAACAATGGTTTTGGGCCCCCCGCCCCAATGAGTGTGAATTTAAAATTTATTTTATGCCACTTTTCGTCACGAGAGGCTACTTAACAACTCCCCAAGGTTTCATGCTTCTACATACACGGAAAGTTGGAGAATTAGTGATGAGTCAGTTTTTAATATAAAAAAACTACATTTGGGCCCCAGGCCCCATTAAGTGATAATTTAAATATGTTTTTTGCTTGTTAACATCGCCCAAAGATTTAGCTTCTACATTCACGGGAAGTTGGAGAATTAGTGTTGAGTTAGTTTTTAAAATAAAAAAACTACATTTGGGCCCCCGGCCCCCATTAAGTGATAATTTAAATATGTTTTTCGCTTGTTAACATCGGGGAAGTCAACTACTCAGTGTTTCACACTTCTACCTACACGGGCAATATGAGAATTTGTGATTTTCAGTTTTTATATAGCTCATATAAGGAAAGAACTTCATTTGGGCCCCCGGCCCCCAGGAAGTGAAAATTTAATTTTTTTCACCTGTTACCATTGCGGGTTTGTCCTCAACAACTTCTAAAAGTTTCATGCTTCTGCCTACTCGGGAAATAGGAGAATTTGTGATTTTTAAATTTTATATAGGCCATATAAGGAAAAAAAACGTTTTTGGGCCCCCGGCCCCCATGAGTGTAAATTGTAAAATTCTTTTACACCAATTTTCGTCACGAGAGGCTACACAACAACTTCCCAAAGTTTCATGCTTCTACCTACAGGGGAAGTCGGAGAATTAGTGATGAGTCAGTTTTTTTATATAATAAAAAAACTACATTTGGGCCCCCGGCCCCCATTAAGTGATAATTTAAATTTTGTTTTTGCTTGTTACCTTCGCGGAAGTGTACTTATCAACTACCCAGTGTTTTATGGTTCTACCTACACGGGAAATATGAGAATTTTGATTTTCAGTTTTTATATAGCTCATATAAGGAAAGAACTTCATTTGGGCCCCCGGCCCCCAGGAAGTGATAATTTAATTTGTTTTTGCCTGTTACCATTGCGGGGTTCTACTCAACAACTTCTAAAAGTTTCATACTTCTGCTTACTCGGGAAATAGGAGAATTTGTGATTTTCAAATTTTATATAGGCCATATTAGGAAAAAAACGTTTTTGGGGCCCCAGCCCCCATGAGTGTAAAATTGTAAAATTCTTTTACACCAGTTTTCGTCTCGAGAAGCTACACAACAACTTCCCAAAGTTTCATGCTTCTACCTACACAGGAAGTTGGAGAATTAGTGATGAGTCATTTTTTTATATAAGAAAAAAACTACATTTGGGCCCCCGGCCCCCATTAAGTGATAATTTAAATATATTTTTTGCTTGTTATTTTCGCGGAAGTGAACTTAACAACCACTCCAAGTTTCATGCTTCTATCTGCACGGGAAATAGGAGAATTGGTGATTTTTAGTTTTTATATAGCTCATATAAGGAAAAAACTTCATTTGGGCCCCCGGCCCCCAGGAAGTGATAATTTAAATGTTTTTTCTCCCATTACCATCGCGGGGTTGTACTCAACAATTTCCCAAAGTTTCATGCTTGTGCCTACTCGGGAAATGGGAGAATTGGTGATTTTCAAATTTTATAAAGGCCATATAAGGAAAAAAAACGTTTTTGGGCCCCCGGCCCCCATGAGTGTTATTTTTAAAATTCTTTTACTCCAATTTTTGTTGCCAGAGGCTACTCGACAACTTCCCAAAGTTTCATGCTTCTACCTACACGGGAAGTTGGAGAATTAGTGATGAGTCATTTTTGTATATCAGAAAAAAACTACATTTGGGCCCCCGGCCCCCATTCAGTGATAATTTAAATATATTTTTTGCTTGTTATTTTTGCGGAAGTAAACTTAACAACCACTCCAAGTTTCATGCTTCTATCTACACGGGAAATAGGAGAATTAGTGATTTTTAGTTTTTATATAGCTCATATAAGGAAAAAACTTCATTTGGGCCCCCGGCCCCCAGGAAGTGATAATTTAAATGTTTTTTCTCCCATTACCATCGTGGGGTTGTACTCAACAATTTCCCAAAGTTTCATGCTTCTGCCTACTCGGGAAATGGGAGAATTGGTGATTTTCAAATTTTATATAGGCCATTTAAGGAAAAAAAACGTTTTTGGGCCCCCGGCCCCCATGAGTGTTATTTTAAAAATTCTTTTACTCCAATTTTCGTCGCGAGAGGCTACTCGACAACTTCCCAAAGTTTCATGCTTCTACCTACACGGGAAGTTGGAGAATTAGTGATGAATGAGTCAGTGAGTCAGTGAGTGAGGGCTTTGCCTTTTATTAGTATAGATATATATATATATCTAATATATAAAGCTCAAATGTTTGTATGTTTGTATGTTTGTATGTTTGTATGTTTCACTTTTCGACTTTCTGTTAGACAATCACGGAAAAACCAAATGACGGACGGGGACCAAATTTTGCAGGACGGTTCCTTTTACCCTGAAGGTGGTTTTAAGTTAGTTTTTGTAATTGTCCCTTTTGCCCGAATGCCGTAAATTAAATAATCAGAAAATGCAGAGACAAAGAATAAAAAATTTAACCTCATTTCTGTGTTGAACAAATTTACGCGGACGTTCAAATGCCGTTCAAAGCGAGTTACTTTTGGTGACGTTTTTTTCCCCAATACTTTATTTTCAGCCGTGCGCATTTGAAAAAATATTATAATGTCTAATTACGGTGCGCACATTTTCGTGTACGCTTCATAATTTGAGCTGTGTAGTACAAAGAATTGTCATTTTCTTTACTTTTACTTTCTATATATTAGATAGACACGTAAACATATTTAATTACAACTGCCACACGATGCATTAGATTTAATTGTTTACACGTTTACATTTAATAGCGAATTTGTTTTAATTATTTTCTGTTCCATAACTCGACATTTGATAAAAACCTATGTGTGTATTTTTTTCAAGGCTTCATTTTTAGCGGTGCGCGTTCTAAAATCTTTTATCGCCTGATTACTGTACACACATTTTCGTGTACGCATCTTAAATTTAGCTGTGTCCTATTAATATAACATTTATATTTTGTTTCTCTTTTACATAAGCTATTGTCTTTTAAATAACCTATACACTTATACTATTTAAACTTAGGCTACCGGACCTATTAACATAAGTAGATTAAACTAAATAAAGTGATCCTGAAAACGCTTAATTATTTTGTATTGCGAATTGAATATGTTATGTTCATTCCTTTGATGATGGATTAACATAGGCCATTTTAAAAATCAATTATTGTCATGGTTTCACATGCGTTTTTAACATAAAATTGATTTGTTTAAATTAGGAATATAGCCTAATTTCTTTATTTATCTGTATTATCTTTATCTCATAGACGTGGTTACAAATATTATATCACTTAAAATTGTGATACGATGCAGTTTCGTAATTATATATTACATTTTTGAGTGACGAGGGTGGTAGAGCTCTTTCGGAAAACCTATAAGTTATGTTAATTTTGTACAAGTGGGAATGAAATTGTAAATTTAGTTATTATGGTCGTCAAGAAACATTATTTAATACATCATATCTTTTAAATAGTAAGGTTATGTTAAAAGGCACTGCATTAAGTGAAAACAACTAACGCGGTAAAATGGCATATCTCTGTTTCTCATAAGATTTTAGCTAAATAGATGAATCTGAAATTTAACTTGGCAAATAAAAATTGTACTAACCAGAAACTAATACTTGGATAAAGGGTCAGCACACTCCCGCTACAAAGTGCGGGTATTTTTCTAGTATATATATATATATATATATATATATATATATATATATATATATATATATATATATATATATATATATTAATATATATATATAACCTAATGCTTAAGATGAAAATACATTTTTAAAGTTACTTTCTACCAACTGCTAAGTTCACGTGTATTTACACAGTTACACCAAAGTTCAGCTGAAACTTGTATGTCACGTACACAGATGTGTCCAAATAAAAACACGGCAAGGTCCTGCTAACAATAGACTTACAGTTGTAGCCATAATACATTTAGACTAACATTTTAACGGACTCGTAATTCCAGTCTAATTAGAGCTATACTGACACCACACTAACAAACTTAACTTTTTTTTATTAATCGGGGATATTTTTAATCGATTAATCGATTAATTTCGATTAATTTTAATTCGTATAACTCATATATAGATCCTGTTAAGCCACGATTCATCATTTCACGAAATCGGTTAAGTCGGGTAATTCCATGGCTGCCAAATTTTGTGACGTAATACAGCAAATTCGTTCTGCTATACAAAGAGCCGTCCATAAAGTATAGCGCGCTATTTTTGATCATTTTTGAGCCCCCTCCCCCCTGTATCCAACTGTCACAAATCTCGGGACCCCACCCCTAAAGTACGTCACACTCTCCAAATTTTTTTTAATTAACACCTAATTAAAATATTTAATTTAATACTTAAAATACACTTCACTATTAAATTGTTAAAATATAAAATTTCCACTAAAATTAGGGATGAACCGGATTCAAAATTTTGAAATCTTGTTGGAACTGAAGTGGGCCGGATTTATGAAGTGAAATCCGGCTGGAGCAGGAATCAGATTTGTTAAAATGGCCGGATTCCAGATTTTCCGGGGCCATTATGATTATGAATATATATATAAATTAGGGATCTACCGGCCAGCCGGATTTATGAAGTGAAATCCTGCCGCTGCTGAAGCCGGAGCCAGATTTTTTAAATTACATAATAAAAAGGAAACAAAACAAATTGACTAAAAAAATAGACTAGATTGACAAATTATGTGACCAACTCTTGTGCTATATTTATTCTGTTTATTATGGTCCTATGAATTATATTTCATTCAAAAATATTCACTGGACATCATATGTGTTCATCCATAGTTAAGACTGACATCAATCTTTCATAATCATCGTTTCCTGGAAGGATAATTGCAGACAGATCAACTCGTCCTCATCTAGCCACTCAATAGCCTCTGTATGTGCATTTTCTCTTCTGGCAATTACTGCCATGGGTTCTCTTTGCCTTCTAGAAGCGATTCTCAAAGGACGGATGCGTTTTATCTGAGTTGATTCTTGAACAGATTGGGTGGGCACATTCTCCTGAGCCCGAGCTCTGTGTTGTCCTTTCATGTTTCTTCAAATTTGTTTGTGAGGCACAATATGAGTGACATACTTTGCAAAGTCGATCAAATAAGCTGGTAATCATTTGGTTGTACTTTGAAAGCTCCTGTTGATCTTGGCATAATTTCATCAACTTTGAGAGTTTGTGCTACAAACAAGAAAGGAAATTTATGAGAATCTGCATCTGCTCTTTCTTAAGCTTTGAGCCCATCATTTGTTTGGTTGATTGGGATTGGAGGAGGGAAGAATCTTTAAGGTAAAACGTTAAAATATGAGCTTCGTGCTTTGTCGCAACAGTTCATGTCCTAATATTTAATAACAATATGAGTGAAATATTGGCTGGTGCGAACATGATTGTCAGACCATTCCTGATCCTTCGATATCAGTCATGCTGTATCCAATTCAGATTTATGAACAACACATTCTGGAGATACGCATTTCAATGCTATTTTGACATAAAACTAATTCTGTTTCACAAAATGTTTTAAAATTATTTTTAAAGCTATTTAAATTCTACTAAAAAAATATAAATAAATTAGAAAAAAATACTAAAAATAATAAATGTGTGACATCACACATGGCCTGAACCCCCCTCCCCGTCAGAAAGTGTCAAACTTTCTAAGACCCCCTCCCCCCTCGGAGCGTGACGTACTTTATGGACGGCCCCCAAGAACTAAGAAAGAAATACGTTTTTGTTTAAGTAGGCACGTCTAAATCATCATTTTATATATATTTACCCTTAATTATGGCTGACGCCTAACGCTAAGGGACATCACTCTGCTTTTTTTAAAATTGAAAATATGGACTTAAAATCATAATCATTTTGGTTTTCAGATTAACATTAACCAAACAACGCACGAACCTATGATGTCAGCATTTGTGTTGTAAACAGTGCTGACTGACTCAAAGAGTTATATTTTGGTGCAGTAAATTGTTGCGCTGCTTTCTAAAATTAGTTTAAAAATCGTGTTGTGATTAGCTCTGTAAAAAATATATATATATAAATATTTTAAGTACATTTCAGAAAGATTTCGGATTTATCATACAAGGATAAGTTACTTGGGCTTTTGACCCAAAACAAAGTGGACGCCGTAGGCGCCCTACAACCCCTATTATAAATTACTTTGTGTACATTTAAGGAAGTTTAATATTACGTATTTATCATACAAGGACAAGTTAGTTGTGCTTTTGAAAAAGGTGGGCACTGTAGGCGCCCTACAAAATTGCGCACCGTAGGCGCCACGGCGCCAGAGCACAACCTAGTATATATATTATATATATTTACCCTCAATTATGTGTGATTGACTCACTTTGGCCTAACGCTAAGGGACATCACTCTGCTTTTTTAAAAATTGAAATTATAGACTTAAAAATCATAATCATTTTGGTTTCCAGATTAACATTAACCAAACAACGCACGAACCTTTGACGTCAGCATTTGTGTTGTAATCAGTGCTGTTTTACTCAAAGAGTTATTTTTGGTGCAGTAATTTGGTGCGCTGCTTTCTAAAATTAGTTAAAAAATCGTGTGGTGATTAGCACTGTAAAAAAATTATATAAATACTTTGTGCACATTTCAGGAATAGTTAGTATTTATCATACAAGGATAAGCTACTTGGGCTTTTCACCAACAAAAAGTGGGCGCCCTAGGCGCCTTACAAGCCTTATTATAAAATACTTTGTCTACATTTAAGGAAGTTTAATATTACGTATTTATCATACAAGGAGAAGTTAGTTAGGCTTTTGAAAAAGGTGGGCGCCGTAGGCGCCCTAAAAAAGTGGGCGCCGCAGCACAACCTAGTAAATAATAATAATACCAAGGCAAAGTATGTAAGTAAACACAGAATTAGTTTTTTTAAAATAAATTGGAAAAAATGGAAACATATTTACTACATTTTAATCAAGCTTTAATCGATTGAATTAATTTGTATCGATTAAATATTGTAACGATTAATCGATTAATTAATCGTTAATTTCAGCAGCCTTATTAAAAAAGAGTCAAGTCACATAAACAGATAGGCCAACACTTAGAGCCACTATGACCATAGTCTCACACACACAAGTAGGCCAACACTTAGAGTCGCTATGACAATAGTCTCAAACACACAAGTAGGCCAACACTTATACTCGCTATAACAATAGTCTCAAACACACAAATAGTCCAACACTTAGAGCCACTATGAACATAGTCTCACACACACAAGTAGGCCAACACTTAGAGCCACTATGACCATAGTCTCACACACACAAATAGGCCAACACTTAGCGCCACTATGACCATAGTCTCACACACACAAGTAGGCCAACACTTAGAGCCACTATCACCATAGTCTCAAACACACAAATAGGCCATCACTTAGAGCCACTATGAACATAGTCTCACACACACAAATAGGCCAACACTTAGAACCACTATCACCATAGTCTCAAACACACAAATAGGCCATCACTTAGAACCACTATGACCATAGTCTCAAACACACAAATAGGCCAACACTTAGAGCCACTATGACCATAGTCTCACACACACAAGTAGGCCAACACTTAGAGCCACTATCACCATAGTCTCAAACACACAAATAGGCCAACACTTAGAACCACTATCACCATAGTCTCACACACACAAATAGGCCCACACTTAGAGCCACTATGACCATAGTCTCAAACACACAAATAGGCCAACACTTAGAGCCACTATGACCATAGTCTCACACACACAAGTAGGCCAACACTTAGAGCCACTATCACCATAGTCTCAATCACACAAATAGGCCAACACTTAGAACCACTATCACCATAGTCTCACACACACAAATAGGCCAACACTTAGAACCACTATCACCATAGTCTCACACACACAAATAGGCCCACACTTAGAGCCACTATGATCATAGTCTCACACACACAAGTAGGCCAACACTTAGAGCCACTATCACCATAGTCTCAATCACACAAATAGGCCAACACTTAGAACCACTATCACCATAGTCTCACACACACAAATAGGCCCACACTTAGAGCCACTATGACCATAGTCTCAAACACACAAATAGGCCAACACTTAGAGCCACTATGACCATAGTCTCACACACACAAGTAGGCCAACACTTAGAGCCACTATCACCATAGTCTCAATCACACAAATAGGCCAACACTTAGAACCACTATCACCATAGTCTCACACACACAAATAGGCCCACACTTAGAGCCACTATGATCATAGTCTCACACACACAAGTAGGCCAACACTTAGAGCCACTATCACCATAGTCTCAATCACACAAATAGGCCAACACTTAGAACCACTATCACCATAGTCTCACACACACAAATAGGCCCACACTTAGAGCCACTATGATCATAGTCTCACACACACAAATAGGCCCACACTTTGAGCCACTATCACCATAGGGAAGAAATAAAAGAGTAAACGTTATTCCCCAAAGGTTTATGTATTATGACTTAACCATTGGCATAAGTGTAATAAACACCCGTGCACTCGCACAAGTAGAATAACGCACACGCACGCACATTCACACAGACACATACACACACTGATTCATATACATAGATATATGCATAACAAGATATCAGTATAAGGGACAAAACATTCATGAATGAAAAAAAAACCGTTTATTGGTTGAAGACAGATGGTAATATGTAGCTAATTCGTTAATCTGTATCAACTGATGCTATTATGTATTGAGAAATGTTTTCAAATTCAAACTTAATAAATTTGCGCATTAACCTATAACTTTTATTTAAATCTTCAAAAAAAGTTATGCCGATAAAAATACGTTTTGTAAGCTTTGGTCGTACATAGACATCAGCTTTCCGTGGCTACAGAACGAGACATCTTGTCTTAACAACGCTATCATGCATTCTAAGGCAAGCCTTTATTTATTGACAGTGATAGCAGTGAGCTGTGTATTTGTCACTATTCATGGTGAAGTAACAACTCCAATACATATCAGGTAAAACATTAATTTTTCCAAACGTTTAATGGATTAAGAATATAGTTTCGTTATTTTTTATTATCGAAATATCGATGGTTATTACTATAATCATAACGGCTGAAAAAATATTAACATTGAACCTTACTGGTGATTTTATCTGAAACATAAAATTAATTTTGAGAGTAGAGTTATTTAAAATACTTATCTTTCTTGTCATTTTTATTTAAGAAGTAGAAGAATAAATTTTAATAGTTATAATGGTTTGACATAAACAACACAAATCTTTAGTGCACGGTATACAGCAAATCGTCTTTAAATTCTTGTAAAATTTAAATCATTATAACTCCTTATATTCTTCTTTCATAGATGTGCACTCAAAGTTAAGCCATTTATTCATCAGATCGGTGCCTACAGTAACCATGTGAGACCTGCGTGTGAAAATCAACAGGATTGGTGCAGTGCTACCACTATCCACGTGAACCTTACTACTGTGACAACAGCTATCGACTACCAAGGGAATGCTGTTACAAATGTCCACATACTGAACCCGTTACACCGCAATTGCCGCAACCACCCGTACCACCGGTGACACCAGTAATAATCTTTATCCTATAAGAAACTATGTTAAACTTATTTTTCGTTTTCCATAACATAATAAATGATTAAAAATAATACACGGTTACATGCAATGAAATAACTAGGGCTGTTATCGATTAATTTAAAATTAATCGTTAACTTTTGAAAAATTAACGATTAATTAATCGTTAATTTCGATTAAAGTCAAACATTGAAATTTATGGTGTCATAAGTAACATTTATTAAACGTACTTACCGAAAATCGAAATATCACTGGAATGTCTTCTTTATTTGACATCTTTTAACCACAACGCAAACAGACAAGTGTGTTGACATTATTTGGTTGAAGTGATGAGCGTGTCTTATTTGACAATATAACCAGCCCAGATAAGGAGAAGTCATTTTGCTTTAGATTGTCTCAGTTGAAGTTTTTGATACTGTAGACTTTAGAGGATGACTGGTTTGCAGGTGATATGTAAGCGAAGTGGAGCAATGTTCCCTTTAAGCAGCGCGGCTGCGCAGATATTTGACCGACGCCATGCTGGAGTTTAGAATCACCGAGGAACACATTTTATAAATATTGCAAAAAATGGACGTTTTGAATATTTGCACACGAGAATCCATTTTTTTTACCTTGCATACGGACCAACGAAGCTTAGACTTAGAGGTAACATTTCATGGTAGGCAAATGATTTATCTCAATGGACACATAACCTTTATCAACATTTTGAACACTCACGTCAGTCAATAGTTTAAAACCAACATTTTCGTGTAACCGCCCGGAAATTAGTTAATATTTATCGGCCGAAATATTTTACATTTTGAGTTCCAGTACATTTATAAGTGGTGGGTCGATTAATCGTTAAAAAATTTAATCGTTATAAAATTTTAACGATTAATCGAGAAATTATTCGTTAATTTCCGCAGCACTAGAAATAACCCTTTCTAAAACATTACAACGACAAGGTGTTGTCTAAAAGAAATTTAACTCAGACTATTAGCTTTGTATTTCTTATACTGGCAAAAATCAAATCGTGTTGCTAATTTATTTTTAGACAACTTTTAAGCAACATTACGTTTGCAAATAATTTTAATATAATAAAGCTGTAAGCAATGTTTTGTCTTGGTGAAATCAACTCAGCTGGCTCAATTTAACACAGTTTTAAAATAAATCTCCTGAGATAAGTCAAAATAGAATATTCCATAAATTAGATTGCTCTAATTAAAAATTCCAGGTTTTATTTAGAGATGGTGGTCGAGTGGCAGCGCGCTCGACTGGCATACCGATGGTCACGGGTTCGAATCCATGGGAAGGCAAAGATTTGTTCCCGGGGGCCTAGGGCGTCCCTGAGTCACCCAGCTCCGAATGGGTACCCAACACTAGTTAGGCGGCTGGGTAATGCGTGGAACCCACAAAGCCGTGGCCAGTGAACTCTGCATCACTTGCCAACAGGTCATCTGTCATGGTCTGTGGACGCAATTATCTTCTGCATAGAAGGAGCATCTGTATAGATAAGATATTAAAGATCAAAAGTTAATGCCTTTGACAAACCAATAACTAAAATCGTATATCTGTATTTATGTTTCATTTGTAGGAATAATATAGGAATGTGATGTTGATTACGTGATACTCAATGATTCGCTTGATATATATTTCGTGGTAACGAGGTTTTTTTTTAGCTCATCTCCCAGGATACAGGAGTAGATGTGACAAGTCTATAATTTGAAATGATGTCATTACAATCTCTTCTCCTTATATTTCTTATAAAAGAAAATTAAATACTTTAAGACTCAACTAATTTGTATCGTATCATTTTGATTAAGAAGAAAAGGCAATTTTACAGTATTTTACATTTTGTTTGTGTTGTTTCTTAATTAGAGGTGCTCATCTTACTGTCAGCAATATAAACTAAATGCAACAACATCTTTTGTTCCACATTCTCCACTCAGCGTTGGGGACAGTTTTGCGAGTTGTCTTTTTTGTTGGCGTTTCTTAATTAAAGGGTCTCTGCGTAAGGTCAGGATTTATTTGATAAGTTCAAGAGGATCTTGTGTTTGTTTAATTTCTCATGGAAGAGAACAACTCACACCCTTACAACTGTTGTTAATGCCCCATAACTATCGTTACACCAAGCCTTTAACAACTTAGAAACATGACAAGTTCATCGTCGTTGTTAATATATTTCACTAGTCGAGTGACATATTCTTCTACTTGAGCCTCCTAGCCCGATAGGCCGCGCTCACCGCATCTTTTTTGATGTGATTATAATCGGACATAGACGATACGCCAAAGCTCACCTTGACCACGTAAATGGGATGAACCATGTATAGTTGAGATGTTAGCGTATGTCTGCTATTCAAACTGTTACGTTTTATCCTCAAAAACATTCATTTTGAAACTAAAGAAAACCCATCGGAAGAAAAAGCTATCGTAACATGTCGACAAATTGAGTATAAAGACAAAAGAAGTGTATTTTTTAAATGGTTAAAAAAGACCTCTTGAAATATATAACATCAACCAAATGAAATATAGTTTCAGACATAAACTACAAAATGGGTAGCAAAGGCGATGTTAAATGTCGGACACTCAAATGAGTGACAAAACTGAATATATCAAGGTCGTTAAAGACAACCATGCTCTGAGAAAGTTTATAATCCTCCTTTAAAAGAAAACATGACCATCCCTTTATTTATCTAGAACGTCTGCCTTTCTAAAATGTTGTTCTGCTGCCAAATGACAACTAAAGAGAACGCATAATTTTATTTTAACAATAACTTTACAAAAGAAAATGAAGGTTACCCTAACGCAGAGTCAAGTCATAAGTTGTGATTAGTCCACCGCAACATGAAACAATGATTACAACTCATGTAGTGGCGTTCTCACTAATTTATTTTTCCACCTCAACCAACTGACTGGTCCTACTTAGTGAGTGGCCTAGGCCCGTGCTTCTCAAAGTGGTGGTCCGCGGACCGGTGCCGGTCCGTGGGCTATCCGCCGCCGGTCCGCAGAAATTCTTTTAAAAAAGGACAGCAAAAATTGTCAGTGCAGTGAAAATAGTGCACCGGTCCCTGGTGCAATGGAACAAATTCCTGCCGGTCCACCATACTAAAAAGTTTGAGAAGCATTGGCCTAGACGATATGGTTCCTTTACTAACATTTACAAACACGAACGGTAACCTCCAAGTCCGTTACTATTATCCCAGGGGCATACATTTGTTCCCCTTGCCGACAACATAGTCACTTGTAACTTCTTCCAAGCACCTTACCACCATCGTGCTAACCCCACAAACAGACTGTCTACCACCCTTACTAGTAATGTCTTTATCATAGCCTAAATCCTTACAGTCCATGCTAGAGATTGCCATCCAGTATATAAAATATTTTATAAAGCTTTATACACACCAGCTTCATCAAAGCGCGTGGTAAAACCGTCCCTTATGTTATTACCTCCCGTATCTAAAACTTTCTAAACCTTACTTAGATGACAACACTTTCATCGCACCTAGAACAACACTCCATGTTATAATGGTTACCTCCCCCTCCATTAGCTTACATAGAAACCATCCTCAAATCTCCTAGTAAAACAATGCATTTGATGGATAATATCCCCACTTATAAAATGTTCTACCACGCCAAAGAAAAAACTTTTAGTAGTTCTGGAACTAATGCAAAGCTTGTCAGCTTTCTGGAAAGTGTGTGCATTTGAAATACAACGCAACAACATTCAAATACATCACTCAATTAGATATATAGATAAACAAATATTTTATGCTCCATTTATAAAAAAAACAAGGACACTATTAATTCTTCTTTGCGTTTGGTATTTGGGCGTGGAATATGTTGCCCAAACCATTATCTTCTGTATGGAAGGTACTTCTGTAATTTATTTGATAAATATAGCACACAAACACAAATAGAAGTAAATATAAATAAATTAAACCAACATATGTTTGCTTCTTTCACACGTAATCTGTAAGTGGAAAGATCTTTATATTCAATTCACTTTCTTGTGTTGAGTTGATTCCGTCCTTGATGCAGTGTCTACAAGTGAGACCAAAATATTTGTTTGCATACTCATAAAACAAGGTAGCAATAAATTTAATTTGCAAACATCATTTCGTATGTTAAAGGACATTGTTTTGGAAAGCTACGACACATTATACGTGTAAAATAAAGGGAATTTAAAATATTTTCAGTTTTACTTGGCAGTTAAGTAAGCTTTCCTGGACATAGAAAATACATGTAATTATTGATGCAAATAAAATCAATATTGAAGGAAAATGTTCAATAAAAGCTTAGCAAGGTAGAGGAATACTCTCTAAAACATCATCACAGGCACCAAAACATTTGGTGAAAGGTCGTTCTCTTTTTGTGCAGCCAAGCAATGGAATTCTATACCATTACACATACGTAGTATTCAAACAACCAAGTCCTTCAAGACTGCACTTAAGACACATCTTTTCAACATTTATTTTCATAATTAATGAAACAACATTTCTTGTAAATGATTAACGTAGCTTATGTATAATGTACTGTAATTTTTGTGTTTGTTATGATATGAAAGTTAATGCAATATTTATAGGAATGTTATTTATTTCATGTAAAGCGCTGTGAGCCCAGTTCCTTACTGGGATACAGCGCTATATAAATAATCAATTTATTATTATTTATTTATTGAAGTACTAATAACTTTCAAATGGCCTGGATATTTGAAAAAAAAGGAAAGTAATGAAATGCAACTGTTTTCTCTACTTGCATACGCTCGATAATTCCATTGAATTCAATCTATTGTATTACTCGTCCTTGTGAATTAGGTCACAGTTAAAATATTGACAAGGGCTGAAAAGAAGGATAAAAAGATGCGCGTGCCAATACCTAGTTTCGATTGGCCATGTTTCCAGTTTAATTGTATTAAACATCCCTAAATGTTCAAAGTGAATTATTCTCAGTGCGTCAATCTAAACATTGTGATTTAAATCAACAAAACTGAAATTGAAAATAAGAATGAAATATCTATACATGATGGTATGAAAAGATCAACCATATTTTTTAACCTAAGGCCCTAATAAGATCCATGTATGCTATTTACAGATGAAAAAGAAATTTATCAACACTATCTTTTTACTACGATATTCTTGAAATATAATATGAAGTATAGAAATTAACACCAATTTACATTAAACGATTCATTTAATAAAGAAAAGTAATGTGTTTATTATTAATGTTTGTTTATTGTTAATATAGCTTTAATATGATTGTTACAAATCCCATACATCTAATTATAATAATATCACTTAAGTTTATGGAACATAAATTTCCATTTGATATCAAGTTGTAAACGTATAAATGAATGCTTGATACCACAACAAACTAATTTACTTTCTCTCATATGCCTGCATTCACGGCCACATTCACGTGTGTTAAACAGTTAAACCAAAGTTAACAGTTGTGCTAAAACATTTATTTGACAGATGTGCCCATAAACCACAATCAAAGCCTTAATAAGTTTCACATTATTAACAAATGTTTTGCATTTTGCGCAACACTACCAAAGAGCGCACATTAATAACAAATTAACAATAGGCTTGCTTTGAAGACCATAATAATAGTATGCTTACAATTGAAGCCACAATAACTTTAGACCAAGCGTTAAAACCACAACAACAGGGTAATGCTTAAAGTCATAACAAACATGTAAAGCAACAATATCAATTTATTAACTTTGCAAGTAACAATAAAAAAAAATGCTAACATTTCAAGTCATAATAACAATTAACATTTAAAGCAAAAATAATATACAGTCTTGCCATCAGAGCCACATTAATTACGCAATTAGTCACATTTACAATGGGCTAACATTTGAAACAATAACAATAGGATAACATTTAAAGCAATAACAACAATAAGACTAAGGGTTTGAAAAACAATAATCATAGGAAAACAGTTATAGAACACTAAACTTATTTTGACATTATATGCAACATTAAAACAGGTAACAAGTTAAGGCCACAAAAGCCCCTGACTATTATTTGATGCCAAACTAACAACAAGTTATAAAGTTAACATAATAAATATTTGATAACTATTTGCTACTTTTCAAAGTCTCTATTACAAATGCTAATAATAATAATACAATAGTTTGTAATTTGCAAAGCTCTGTGCACCTGCAACTAGCTGTGCTCACAGAGCTTCAATTAAAAATAGTTATAAACATATAATTATCAAATTAATATGCATTCAATGTAAATCATGAAAGTCCTTACTACAACATGTAATGACATTACAGAGTACATGAGCTACGTAATAGTAAGAGCACAAAGAGCAAGAGCATTACAATTGGAGCTGCACTAAAAATAAATGTTCTATATTTAGATGCATAGGCTAAAAGTTCGAACAACTATAGCCATTTGCCAACAGTTAAACCAACACTAACAATATACCTGCAGATACAGCCTCGCTAACAATATCTTATCAATAGTAAACCCTAATCCCTCATGGAGTAGATTACGAGGACTTGGCAATGTCATTAGTGATGATATCATTACATATCATTACATATCATTACATATCATTACATATCATTACATATCATTACATATTATTACATATCATTACATATCATTACATATCATTACATATCATTACATATCATTACATATCATTACATATTATTACATATCATTACATATCATTACATATCATTACATATCATTACATATCATTACATATCATTACATATCATTACATATCATTACATATCATTACATATCATTACATATTATTACATATCATTACATATCATTACATATCATTACATATCATTACATATCAGAATGAAGGGCGAAGAGTTCATGCATGAAACAAAAGGGCCATATAGGGTTTTGGACGAGAGAAACGTGTAGCTTATTCTTTAATCGGTATTGACAGCTGTCATGATGTATTGATATTTCTTTTTTCTATCTTAAATTACATATTTTGAGTATTAGCCTAACACTTTTATCTGAAGCTTCGAGCGACATTCTGCACATCAAAATACGATTTATATATTCGGTCATACATAGACATTAGCTGTTACTTCAGTTGCTACACAACAGAGCATCTATTGTTGATAACATCGCTATCAAGCTGTGTTCGTAAAATACCTAATATTCTTCTAATAACGAGGTTCAATTCAAACGTATGACATTTATCTATAAGGTCGATGAGGTCGTAGTCCCTGACCAACCTGACGTATTCCCTGACCCATGTGACGTATTCCCTGACCCATGTGACGTATTCCCTGACCCATGTGACGAATTCCCTGACCCATGTGACGTATTTCCTTAACCATGTGACGTATTACCTGACCTTTGTGACTAATTCCCTGACCCATATGACGTATTCCCTGACCCATGTGACGTATTCCCTGACCCATGTGACGTATTCCTTGACCCATATGATGTATTCCTTGACCCATGTGACGTATTTCCTAACCTTTGTTACGTATGCCTTGACCCAATTGACGTATTCTCTGACCCATATGACGCATTCCCTGACCCATGTGACGTATTCCCTGACCTATATGACGCATTCCCTGACCCATGTGACGTATTCCCTGACCTATATGACGCATTCCCTGACCCCTGTTACGTATTTCCTGAACCATGTGACGTATTACCTGACATTTGTGACTAATTCCCTGACCCATATGACGTATTCCCTGACCCATGTGACGTATTCCCTGACCCATGTGACGTATTCCTTGACCCATATGATGTATTCCTTGACCCATGTGACGTATTCCCTAACCTTTGTTACGTATGCCTTGACCCAATTGACGTATTCTCTGACCCATATGACGCATTCCCTGACCCATGTGACGTATTCCCTGACCTATATGACGCATTCCCTGATACATGTGACGTATTCCCTGACCTATATGACTCATTCCCTGACCCATGTGACGTAATCCCTGAACAATGTGCGTATTCCCTGACCCATGTGACGTATTCCCTTCCCTATGTGACGTATTAACTGACCCATGTGACGTATTCCCTGACCTTTTTGACGTGTTCCCTGACCCATGTGACGTATTCCCTGACCCATGTGACGTATTTCCTGAACCATGTGACGTATACCCTGACCTTTGTGACTCATTCCCTGACCCATATGACGTATTCCCTGACCCATGTGACTTATTCCCTGACCCATGTGACGTATTCCCTGACCCATGTAACGTATTCCCTGACCCATGTGACGTATTCGCTGACCCATGTGACGCATTTTCAGACCCATGTGACGTATTCCCTGACCCATGTGACGTATTCGCTGACCCATGAGACGCATTTTCAGACCCATGTGACGTATTCCCTGACCCATGTGACGTATTCCCTGACCCATGTGACATCATCTCTGACCCATGTGACGTATTTCCAGACCCATGTGACGTATTCCCTGACCCATGTGACGTATTCCCTTACCCATGGGACGTGTTCCATGACCCGTGTGAAGCCTGCGTCTGTTGGTTGGTCAACGGGTTTATTCAAGTGCCTCCAATATCCATGTGGACCTTCCAACTGTCAGCACAGCTACCGACCACCCGGGGAATGCTGTCACATATAATGACGGCCTAGACACACCACAACCACAACCATCGCCAGTAAATAACTTTTCAATTTTAAATATAATATTCGATGCGAGGAAATAAAACCTGTCTAAGAAATTACAACGCCAATGAGTTTAAATACCGGAAAACGCAAAATCGTGATACTATATTTCTCTTCTGAGTCAAGAATTTCGTAAAACGTTATTTTTGGCATAAAAGTTATAGTAACATTTATTTTATAAAATACTAGCAAAATCCCCGCGCTCCGCTGCGGAAGTTAGAATTTTAGTAAGCGTTGAAAACCCGGTTTCACACCAATTCAAAACACCAATAGATTTCAGTCTGAATCATGATTAATATACTTGTTTATCAATATTTGTCAAGGTCGTGTAAAATAAAATGGGTACTAAAATGACATTACGGGCCCCGTGCAAAATGGATGCAGGATGTGCATATCTCATAAGGTCTGAGGATTTCAATCTAGGTCATGATAGAGAAATGTGACTATATTTATTTAAATTATTTTTAAGGTAACAAACCTTTAAATATTTTGGGTCCCGGCCTCAAAGGAACAGACGCTAGAATTTCATTACCCTATATAATTTTATTTTATTTTTAAAATCAAATTTGGCCATTGTTCATCCATTTACCTAGTAGCCACATTTTAAATTACCTTTTATATAACTAATGTTAAAATATGGCATACGGGCCCCCAGCCCGTAATAAGTGGTGTTTTTAAAACTTTTACTTGGGCCCCCGGCCACAATAAGAGTGAATTTTAAAATTCTTTTACGCCACTTTGAATCGCGAGAGGCTACTCAACAACTTCCCAAAGTTTCATGCTTCTACCTACACGTGAAGTTGGAGAATTCATGATGATTCAGTTTTTAATATTAGAAAAAAATTTCTTTTGGGCCCCCGGCCCCCAGTAAGTGTTAATTTAAATATTCTTTTTTCCTGTTACAATCACGGAAGTGTACTTATCAACTACTCAGAGTTTCATGCTTCTACCTACACGGGAAATATGAGAATTTGTGATTTTCTGTTTTTATATAGCTCATTTTAGGAAAAACTTCATTTGGGGCCCCGGCCTTAAGTATTTGATAATTTAAATATTTTTTTGCCTGTTAACATCGCGGAAGTGTACTCAACAACTGCCCAAACTTTCATGCTTCTGCCCTACTCCCAAAAAAGGAGAATTAGTTATTTTTCAATTTAATATAGCCCATATAAGGAAAAAATATGGTTTTGGGCCCCCGGCCCCCATTAGTGTGAATTTTAAAATTCTTTTACGCCACGTATCGTTGCAAGAGGCTACTTAACAACTTTTCCCAGGTTTCATGCTTCTACCTACGCGAGAAGTTGTAGAATAAGTGATGAGTCAGTTTTTTATATAAGAAAAAAACTACATTTGGGCCCCCGGCCCCCAGTAAGTGATAATTTAAATATTTTTTTCGTTTGTTACCATCGCGTTAGTGTACTTATCAACTACTCAGAGTTTCATGCTGCTACCTACACGGGAAATAGGAGAATTTGTTATTTTCAGTTTTTATATAGCTCATAAAAGGAAAAAAATTCATTTGGGCCCCCGGCCCCCAGGAAGTGATAATTTAATTTTTTTTCTCCCGTTGCTATCGCTGGTTTGTACTCAACAACTTCCTAAAGTTTCATGCTTCTGCCTACTCGGGAAATGGGTGAATTAGTGATATTCAAATTTTTATATAGCCCATATAAGGAAAAATAACGTTTTTGGGCCCCCGGCCCCCATGAAATTGAATTTTAAAATTCTTTTATTCTAATTATCGCCGTGAGAGGCTACTCAACAACTTCCTAAAGTTTTATGCTTCTATCTACACGTGAAGTTGAAGAATTAGTGACGATTCAGTTTTTAAATATTAGAAAAAAACTACATTTGGGCCCCCGGCCCCCAGTAAGTGTTAATTTAAATATTTTTTCCGCCTGTTACCATCACGGAAGTGTACTTAACAACTACCCCAAGTTTCATGCTTCTACCTACGCGTTAAATCCGAGATTAGTGATGAGTCTGTTTTAATAAAAGAAGAAACTACATTTGGGCCCCCGGCCCCCATTAAGTGATAATTTAAATATTGTTTTTACCTGTTACCATCGTGGAAGTGTACTTAACAACTACCCCAAGTTTCATGCTTCTACCTACACGGGAAATAGGAGAATTTGTGATTTTTAGTTTTTGTATAGCTCATTTAAGGAAAAAAACTTCATTTGGGCCCCCGGCCCCCAGGAAGTGATAATTTAATTTTTTTTCCTCCCGTCGCTATCGCTGGTTTTTACTCAACAACTTCCCAAAGTTTCATGCTTTTGCCTACTCGAGAAATGAGAAAATTAGTGATTTCATATTCTATATAGTCCATATAAGGAAAAAAAGCGTTTTTGGGCCCCGGGCCCCCAACAGTGTGAATTTTAAAATTCTTATTCGCCAATTATCGTTGAGAGAGTGTACTCAGCAAGTTCCCAAAGTTTCATGCTAATACCTACACGGGAAGTTGGAGAATTAGTGATGAGTCAGTTTTTTTATAGAAGAAAAAAACTACATTTGGGCCCCCGGACCCCATTAAGTGTTATTTTAAATATTTTTTATCGCTTGTTACCATCGCGGAAGTGTGCTTATCAACTACCTAGTGTTTCATGCTCTACACGGGATATAGGAGAATTAGTGATTTTTAGTTTTTATAAAGCTCATATAAGGAAAAAACTTAATTTGGGCACCCCGGCCCCCAGGAAGTGATAATTTCAATATTTTTTCCCCCGTTAACATCGCGGGATTGTACTCAACAACTTCCCAAAGTAGCAAAATACCCCCGCTTCGCTGCGGAAATTAGTATCTCAGTTACGTTGAGAATCCGCGAAACACAAATTCAAAATACCAAATGATTTCAATCTGGATCATGATGGATATAATACATATATTAACTTCACCGTCTTGTCTGTCTGTCTGTCCTAGTCCCGCAGAAAAACAAAAGCTAAAAGTAAAAAATGACACACTTCCCGCAATCCTATCGAGCTAATAATTTAATATTTTTTTTGTCTGCTACCATTGCGGGAGGGTACGCAACAACTTCACAAAGTTTCATGCTCCTACCTACACGGGAAGTTATATATGTAATGATGAGTCTGTTTTATATAGCTCATATCAGAAAAATACTACATTTTGGCCCCCGGCCCCCTAGTGAATGATCATTTTATATTTGTTTTGATTGTGACCATTGCGGAAGTGTACTTAACAACTCTCCAAAGTTTCATGCTGCTACCAACACGAGACATTGCAGAATTAGTGATGAGTCAGTTTTTTATATAAGAAAAAAACTACATTTGGGCCCCCGGACCCCATTAAGTGTTATTTTAAATATTTTTTTTCGCTTGTTACCATCGCGGAAGTGTGCTTATCAACTACCCAGTTTTTCATGCTTCTACCTACACGGGAAATAGGAGAATTAGTGATTTTTAGTTTTTATACAGCTCATATATGGAAAAAACTTCATTTGGGCCCCCGGCTCCCCAGGAAGTGATAATTTAATTTTTTTTCTCCCGTTGCTATCGCTGGGTTTTACTCAACAACTTCCCAAAGTTTCATGCTTTTGACTACTCGAGAAATGAGAAAATTAGTGATTTCATATTTTATAAAGTCCATATAAGGAAAAAAAGCGTTTTTGGGCCCAGGTCCCCCAACACTGTGAATTCTAAAATTCTTATTCGCCAATTATCGTTGAGAGAGTGTGTCGTCAGCAAGTTCCCAAAGTTTCATGCTAATACCTACAAGGAAAATTGGAGAATTAGTGATGAGTCAGTTTTTTTATATAAGAAAAAAAACTACATTTAGGCCCCGGCCCCCATTAAGTGATAATTTAAATATTTTTTTCGCTTGTAACCTTCGCGGAAGTGTAATTATCAACTACTCAGTGTTTCATTGCTCTACCTACACGGGAAATATGAGCATTTGTGATTTTCAGTTTTTATATAGCTCATATAAGGAAAGAACTTCATTTGGGCCCCCGGCCCCCAGGAAGTGATAATTTAATTTTTTTTCGCCTGTTACCATTGCGGGTTTGTCCTCAACAACTTCTAAAAGTTTCATGCTTCTGCCTCCTCGGGAAATAGGAGAATTTGTGATTTTCAAATTTTATAAAGGCCATATAAGGAAAAAACGTTTTTGGGCCCCCAGCCCCCATGAGTGTAAAATTGTACGCCAGTTTTCGTCTCGAGAGGCTACACAAAAACTTCCCAAAGTTTCATGCTTCTACCTACACGGGAATTTGGAGAATTAGAGATGAGTCATTTTTTTTATATAAGAAAAAAACTACATTTGGGCCCCCGGCCCCCATTCAGTGATAATTTAAATATATTTTTTGCTTGTTACCTTCGCGGAAGTGAACTTAACAACCACCCCAAGTTTCATGCTTCTATCTACACGGGAAATAGGAGAATTAGTGATTTTTAGTTTTTATATAGCTCATATTATGAAAAAACTTCATTTGGGCCCCCGGCCCCCAGGAAGTGATAATTTAAATGTTTTTTCTCCCGTTACCATCGCGGGGTTGTACTCAACAATTTCCCAAAGTTTCATGCTTCTGCCTACTCGTGAAATGGGAGAATTGGTGATTTTCACATTTTATATAGGCCATATTAGGAAAAAAAAACGTTTTTGGGCCCCCGGCCCCTATGAGTGTTATTTTTAAAATTCTTTTACTCCAATTTTCGTCGCGAGAGGCTACTCGACAACTTCCCAAAGTTTCATGCTTCTACCTACACGGGAAATTGGAGAATTAGTGATGAATGAGTGAGTAAGTGAGTGAGGGCTTTGCCTTTTATTAGTATAGATTTTAATATGATTAAACAAGTTAAAAAATTAAGACAGATTTTATTTCTCTCAAGCCTTTCCTTCTACAATAGATTTCTAATCTCTTTATAATCCCTTACCTTCCTCCAATAATTATTATTTTTCTTACTTTTTTCAGGTCCCATCTCCATAAAAATGAACAAGTCACCGGCTCTACAAGTATTATATTTAAAAAAAAACAGATGAATCGTATTTAATAAGTCTGGATACTCTAAAATAAAGTTTTCTTAACAGAAAAATGTCTGTAACAAAAATAATTAGGAAAAACTAAATTCGAATTAAAAACATTTTTTTTTATTACCGGTTAATGAATTATGTATGATGTAAACGTTTTTCAATATTCAACGTTTCAGTGATAATTTTCGGGTACTATTATATTACTAGTATTTGGGTGTTTTCATGAAGGAAATAATCAAGAGCCACATAACAAAGGGCTGGGAGTAGGGGTGAGTTTCGTTAATATGTACAATGTTAGGGACCAACCGGAAACCGCTCCGTACATTCGCCCCGGCCGGGTATCGGGTTTTTCGGAACTATTCGCCTCGGCAAATAGTGCCCATGCAAACAAACCAAATATGTAAAAAAACAAACCCGTAAAAACAAAGTTTTTGACTATAAATCCCTTATATATGAGACATAACTAACAGTATTGATTATTTTCAAACATTTACAGACTGAATCTGTCTTAACTCAACTTTGCATCATAACCCTAGTGGTGGGGGGAGGGGTGGGTGGGGGGAGGGGTGGGTGGGAGGGGGAGAGGGGAAAAGTCTGGTCACCGATTCGCTTGACCGAGCTCAGAGTGACACGTAAAATGTTAACAAAAGCGCCCCGTCGCTTCGTTGGGTCGCCTCAATGCGTCAGCTCAAACTTTCACGTGGCAAAAAACAATAACAAACCGTGAATTTAAATTACATACCTCATATAAGGATAAACTAAAAATGCATTAATTTAATTACGGTACGTTCGATCGATCTGAAATTTTGATACGATACATTGTTAGGTTAGACGGGTCCGTGTGCCAAATTTCAGTTCGATCGGATCATGGGAAGTGGGTCATTTTTGACTTCTGTTTTTCCGCCCGCCCAAGACAGACAGAGAGAGAGAGAGAGAGAGAGAGACGCCGGTGAAGTTAATATAAGGGATTTAAAAATAACTTTAAAAATACAATTTAGGAGTTCGATAAATATCGCGATTAGTATACTTACAAATTGTTAAAATTATAACAAATGTAACATATTTATATAAATAAATGATTTGAAGTTATAAAGATATAAATTTAATTAACTAATTTTCTAAGACAATTTCGTGTTTACTTCTAGCTACTAGCGCCACGCCACCATATTTACTAAAAAGAATTTAACCTATAGAATAAAGTAATAAAATAAATTCAAATTATCTTATCTTATCTGTTTACAGACGCTCCTTCTATACAGAAGATTATTGCGTCCTACGCTTATCTATGGTTTGTGTTTAGTCCTGCATTTTTATTAGAGATTTAAATGTTGATAAAGTGTTGGTTTTCCTGGATTCTTCAGGCAACCCATACCACGCCCGAATTCCGGACGGGAAGAAGGAAAACTTGTATGTGTTTGTTCTTGCATACGGAATAAGAAAGGTGTTTTTATCCTTATGTCTATCTGAGGGTTGTATTAAGTTATCTTTGTGTTGTATTTCTAAATTAGAATTAATTGCTTTATGTATGATTACTACTTTGCTCTTGGTTCTTCTATCCTCTAGTGTTTCAAGGTTTAATGATTTAACTAATGGTGTTATTCTTGTCAGTTTCGAATATTCTCCAGTAATGAATCTGGCAGATCTTTTTTGAATTTGTTCTAGTTTATCAATGTTTTCTTTGGTGGATGGGTCCCATACAGAAGATGCATATTATAGTACAGGTCTCACCAAAGTGAGGTAGCATTTTAGTTTTATATCTCTATTACATTGGTTAAAGTTACTTTTTATAAAGCCTAAGGTTTTGTTTGATTTTTTAATAACTTCATTGACATGGGGATTCCATGATAGTTTCTCATTTATTAAGACTCCTAAGTATTTTGCATCTTTAGTTTGGGTCAGTTCTTTTCCATGAATGTAATATTTTGAATTTATTTGTTTCTTTTTCGTTGTTACTCTTAACATTTGACACTTTTCTGGGTGGAAAGACATACTCCAGTTAGTTTCCCATTTTATCAATTCATCTAAGTCTTTTTGTAAAATTTTGTAAAATTAAAGTAAATATTTTAACCAAAATTAGCAGCGACTAACAGTTACAAAGTAAATAAATAATATTCATTTTGCTTCTCTAAAAACAATCCAAAACAAGACTAGGGCAGACATGGGGATTAAATCAGATTACTTATTCCATATGCAAGTAAAGGTTTGCCTGAACAAGCCAGGAAAACCATCCCCTAACATCATTTAAAGTCCTAAGTAACATGCTAAAATAAACTTAAGCCATGGTTGAGACAAAACGAAAAATTATTCTTTTTAGAAAGAGGATCTTTCATCTATAACATAAGTCAAATCAGGGAATTAAAAATATCCATGACATGAGTGAATGTATATATATCAAAATAGAATCATTACAATGTCAATAAATTGTTGTGCGTAGACTAACTGAAACATCCTAAATCCTAATAAAAAGCTGCGTGGAATGAATTAACATCAGTGTAAAATATATCGGTTACCTAACCCTTAGCTACATAAAAGGGTAAGATGTGAATCAATTTTTGTTTTGACACATTTCCGGGCTGTTCAGTACTTAACACTGGACATCAAAGCGTCAAGGTGTCAGATAGATTATGACTATGTCTTTCATTTGATAATTACTGTTGAAAATGATGGTAGATCAAAGGGCTTTACTGAAAGAAATCTTCGGTAGAATGTCGGATTGAAATTTATTGAGTTTGACGACTTGAAAGACGTGCACCTAAGTTTAAGGTTAGAGCAGTGATTCCCAAGCTATGAAACTTGAAGTATACTGTCGTTTTATTTTTCTTCTAAAATAGCCAAGTACATCAAGGTTTACCTCACATTTTGAATGCAATTTTATAGGCAAGGCTAGGGGTACAAAGTATAGTCTTATCATTGAGGCGGAGGGGTAGTGAATTTTAGCGAAATTTCTTTTTAGAACCTTTGAGTGCTACTATAGATCAGGTGTCATCATTCAGCGGCCTCCTACAGCTTTCAGATTATTTCAATTATATATTCTCAATAGTATCTACTGCCTTCTATTTGTTGGCTGACTATTGCGGACTATGATGTATCTTAAAATTTGTATAGTTGCTTTTATCTTATATTGCTTGTGTCACTTTGGAGTTCCCAACCCAAATGGTTTACCCAATTCAGACGACAGAAAGGACGTAAGGAAAGCAAGATTCTGCACTTACATCAGAAAAAAGTACCCAGTAGGTGTTAGCTAAATGTTTCTCATCATTATTCTGTGCATGTCAATTATAAGAAACGCATTGCCGCTTGTTACTTATCACAAACTTTAACGCTAAATAGTGATATAATAAAAATAAATTACAGTGTCTCTGAACTATAACGTAAATATAAAGTTTAGTTAAATTATCTCGGAATTCGTCTTTTTTTAATACAGCAATTCGCATTTTTAATGCTATTTACTCTCAAATATTATGTTCTTCAAAAATATAACTAAAGGCACACTGTTTAGGCTTCAGCATCTAAAGAACTTTTACAATTCGTATGACAGATCATCCCCACTTATTGTAGGCAGTATATATAGACCTCCGAATACAAACCTAGAATACATGAACAATCTTTGTAGTCAATTAACTTTCATAAAAGAGAATAATAAAAATGCAGTTCTATGGATTATGGGGGACTTAAATCTTCCAGATATAAATTGGAAAAATTATACAATTGATAACCATCAAACTAACAAAGAAATTAATGAACACTTTTTAGACACTATAAACAACATAAACCTAGAACAGATAGTAAAAACAGCAACAAGGAAAAATAAAACACTAGATTTATTCCTAACAAATAGACCAGGACTAGTGTTAGACTATAAAATAATTCCAGGACTGTCCGACCATGATATTGTTAGGGTCACCAATTCAATAAAAACTAAAATTAATAAGATACCTAGAAGAATAATCTATCTTTGGAATAAATGTAATTCAATAAAACTACACCAATCAGCGGCTAACTTCCAACAAACTTTCCTAAGTAAATTTAACACAAATAGCCCAGTAGAAGAAATTTGGAAAGATATAAAAACAAATCTAAAAACTATAATGGATGAGAATGTTCCAACAAAACTAACATCAAATAAAATTAACAAATGCTGGTTCAATTCTAGATTGAAAAAGCTATGCAAACTAAAAGAGAACTAATTTAAGAAATATAAAGCTACCTATTCATATAGGATACACAAAAAATACTCAAAGATTAAACACTTGACACAAAAACTTAGTCGAAACCTCCAAAATGAATATATAAACAATGTAATTACCAAAGATAACAATACAAACTAATGGTCCTTTATCAAATCTAAAAAAAATGGAACCTTCAGGAAAAGCCACACTAAAAGGCTCAAATAATAAAACCTATAATGATAATATCCTTAACACATATTTTGCATCATCTTTTTCTGCCTCAGGCGACAAGGAAGTTTTAATAAATTTAAATAAAATGGAGGAAATAGGTAACATAACTGTAGATGAGATATGTATACATTCACTCCTAAAAAACTTAAAAATAAACAAAGCTACTGGCCCAGATGATTTGCCTGCAAGATTATTAAAAGAACTAAGCAATGAACTGTCCCCAATCCTTGTAGTTCTCTTTCAAGCCTCTCTAAACCAGGGTAAAGTGCCCCAGGATTGGAAATTAGCTAACGTAACTCCACTCTTTAAGAAAGGGGATAAATCAAACCCTGGTAATTACAGGCCTGTATCACTTACTAGTATCATCTGTAAATTACTAGAACACATAATATATAGTAGAATAGTTAACCACCTTGACAAATATAATGCCCTATGCCCACATCAACACGGCTTTAGAAAAAACAGATAATTTGAAACACAATTAATAGGTTTAATAGATGAACTATCAAAAGGCTTAGACAAAAATGATCAAATAGATACAATATTACTAGACTTCTCAAAAGCATTTGACAAAGTTCACCACCTTAGTTTACTTAAAAAACTTAACTACTTTGGAATCTCAGGTTCCTTACATCACTGGATCCAAGACTTCCTTTTGGGCAGGGAGCAAACTGTAATAATTAATGGATCTAAATCTGCAACAATAAAGGTTAACTCAGGAGTTCCACAAGGAACTGTGCTAAGTCCCTTACTCTTTTTAATTTATATAAATGATTTACCCAACAACATCTCAACAGGTACAAAAGTTAGGTTATTTGCTGATGATTGTATAATCTATAGAACAATTAAATCAGAACAAGATAGCACAATTTTACAAAAAGACTTAGATGAATTGATAAAATGGGAAACTAACTGGAGTATGTCTTTCCACCCAGAAAAGTGTCAACTGTTAAGAGTAACAAAGAAAAAGAAACAAATAAATTCAAAATATTACATTCATGGAAAAGAACTGACACAAACTAAAGATGCAAAATACTTAGGAGTCTTAATAAATGAGAAACTATCATGGAATCCCCATGTCAATGAAGTTATTAAAAAATCAAACAAAACCTTAGGCTTTATAAAAAGAAACTTTAACCAATGTAATAGAGATATAAAACTAAAATGCTACCTCACTTTGGTGAGACCTGTACTAGAATATGCATCTTCTGTATGGGACCCATCCACCAAAGAAAACATTGATAAACTAGAATAAATTCAAAAAAGATCTGCCAGATTCATTACTGGAGAATATTCGAAACTGACAAGAATAACACCATTAGTTAAATCATTAAACCTAGAAACACTAGAGGATAGAAGAACCAAGAGCAAAGTAGTAATAATACATAAAGCAATTAATTCTAATTTAGAAATACAACACAAAGATAACTTAATACAACCCTCAGATAGACATAAGGATAAAAACACCTTTCTTATTCCGTATGCAAGAACAAGCACATACAAGTTTTCCTTCTTCCCGTCCGGAATTCGGGCGTGGAATGGGTTGCCTGAAGAATCCAGGAAAACCAACACTTTATCAACATTTAAATCTCTAATAAAAATGCAGGACTAAACACAAACCATAGATAAGCGTAGGACGCAATAATCTTCTGTAAAGAAGGAGCGTCTGTAAACAGATAAGATAAGACAGATCGGTTTTGACAGCATAAACTTGCATAAATATCATTTACTGGAGAAATATCATTTAATGTGTGTTGGGAATATATATTTATTATTGATTAAGCATGATTAGGACAATTATAACCTCTGTTTACAACAGTTTTGTCACAATTACATCATGACTATGAGTTTCTTCAAAGATTTATATTATTGCCCCCCCCCCTTTTCCAGAAAAGAAAAAAAAAGAAAAAAAAACCCCACCAAATTTATGAGACAGTTCCAGAGACTAAATGCCGATATGATAGTTCCAGAGACTAAACGCCGATATGATAGTTTCAGAGACTAAACGCCGATATGATAGTTTCAGAGACTAAATGCCGATATGATAGTTTCAGAGACTAAACGCCGATATGATAGTTTCAGAGACTAAACGCCGATATGATAGTTTCAGAGACTAAACGCCGATATGATAGTTTCAGAGACTAAACGCCGATATGATAGTTTCAGAGACTAAATGCCGATATGATTGTTTCAGAGACTAAACGCCGATATGATAGTTTCAGAGACTAAACGCCGATATGATAGTTTCAGAGACTAAACGCCGATATGATAGTTTCAGAGACTAAACGCCGATATGATAGTTTCAGAGACTAAATGCCGATATGATAGTTTCAGAGACTAAACGCCGATATGATAGTTTCAGAGACTAAACGCCGATATGATAGTTTCAGAGACTAAACGCCGATATGATAGTTTCAGAGACTAAACGCCGATATGATAGTTTCAGAGACTCAATGCCGATATGATAGTTTCAGAGACTAAACGCCGATATGATAGTTTCAGAGACTAAACGCCGATATGATAGTTTCAGAGACTAAACGCCGAACTCACACAAAATTAGATTTTCACAAGAAAAATGTCTGGTTGTAAGATCTCATTTTTCTGTTCTATGAAATATTGGACATGCAAATACTTTTATAGTTATAACACAATTCTCAGCTAGGAGCTAAATTCAAGCCAGATGACTGCACCACTTGTACGTGTGATGTGATAACAGGTCATGCGAGGTGTCATACCCAATCATGTAATAAACCAGCATGCAAAGATCCGGTATTTGTTAAGGGAAAGTGTTGCCCTATTTGTTGTGGCCCATTGAATTCTCATTGAGGTAAATTTAGTTAATTTTTTATATTTTTATATTATATGTATTTTCAAACTAATTTGTGACACACAAACACGTAGAGTTTTCTCAAATGTATTATTACATATAATTGTATAGAAACTACAAATAGAAGATAATTAACAAGGTGAATTAGCTCATCAGAACCTTATTTATATGTGAATTTCTACAACAATATAATTGCAAACAGAGTTTAGTATAAACTTCAGCAATGTTAAATAGCTTTTAATTTCAAATAGAGTTTTAGTATTGATTTTGAATTCTACTGATTTTAAAAATAAAATTGAAAGGCCATTATCTAGGAAGCAATTCTCTTCAGTGTAGAAGGAGCGTTTTTAACAGATAAGAAGATGTGTTGATTAAAAACTTGTTGTTTTCATCTTAAAATCAGAAAAATCAAGATTCATAAACGCAACTGCGTTTTTGTGTGGGATAACAAGATCTGCACTTCCCTGAGACGTAATCAGTTTGTTACACTATCAACTCCGTCATCAACATGAAACATGACTACATCTGCTACAAACTGTGAAAAGCAGTTCCTTTTTAAAAATACATTTTAGCTATGTCAAATAAAGTAACTGCATGCACTTCATTTCGTCCGTTTACTTTTTTTTTGTGTGTGTGTCTAAGTTGGATTTCATTTTTAAGTAAAATTTGAATGTAATTTCACAACGCACATTGCTTCTCTTTCCGATTACAGAAAAAGAAACTTACAGCTTTTAAAACTCAAATACATGTTCAAGATTGCAATTAAACAATAGATGGGCGTAGGATACAATAAACGTAATTATGGAATAAGCGTTTGTAGCATTGAATATAAAAATTTAATAAGAAAAACCCGTAAAAAACCAAGTTTTTTACTATAAATCCTTTATGTACGAGAAGTAACTAAAAGAATGTTCATTATAATACGCAGCGCCAGACCATCCAGAAATACAAAATTGCAGTTGAGTCGTAAAACATGTTTAATATAATGCGCACCGATCAGAAATATGTTTATAAAAAGAGCTGTCAATAAAATACGCACCTTGTTGCGCGACAGAAAGGTTGTTCAATATAATACGCACCGCGACGCCCTATCTCAAAAAATAGCATGATACATAGGAATAAATAAAATAATCTAAAAAATCAATAATTTAATTACGGTACATGCGATCGATCTGAAATTTTGATACATTGTTTTTATCATCGGTACAAAACTGCCTGCAAAATTTCAGCTCGCTATCTTGCGAGCAAGTGGGTTAAAAATCGATCAAAAGTTTTGGCGACAAGCAAGCAAGCAAGGTCCGCCGCAGACACCACGAGTTAATATAAAGGATTTAAAAAAAAAGTGTAAGTATCGCTCAAAGAAACACTATTAATAAATAGTTCAATTTATTATTAGTATAATTTTTCTTAATGCAAATAGCTTAAGCAATTGATTTTTTCACCAAACGCAGCACTTTTGTGTAATCAATTATTAGTTTTTATAATAAGTTTTCTCAGTGTCTCCGTTCGTTACAAGCTAATTAAAGTTTCGTTAAAATAAATACTCTAGATTTACTTCTTGAAGAAATTCAAACTGATTACATGAATGAATAATTTTTTCTATAGCACCGTCAGTATTCATGCTAGACTAACATACTCCTTGTACCTTGATGTTTAACTAATCTATCAAATCATTTTTTTTAAAAATTGTCTTATTTTTGGTATTGTATCTATGTATTATTTTCTTTAAAAAGACTATTCCAAAATTTTGTTGATTTGGATAAAAAAAACTGATTTCTAATATATTAAAGAACCAATATTTGTTGAGTGATGTATATTTTCTTATCAAACGTTCATCCTTAACATAAAACTAACACATTAATTGAGATTTACTGACGTTTTTAAAAGAATGAAAGATTATTAAAAGATGATCTTTAGAACTAATATAAATTATTTTCGAATCCCATAGTACGAAAGAAAAATCTTGAATCAAATATGTTTTTGAAAGGTAGCGTATATCTTTTAAAATGATGAAATAAATTTAATTATTTATTTTGTTTAAATGTATGCAACATTTAAAATATCAGCATGTTACACGAAATGTAAATTTAACTAGTCACCCTACATTATGGAGAATTCCATGAGAGGATTCATATTGAGGATTGACATTATAGCATGCGTGTTTACTTATAGGAAGTAATTTTTACTTTTTTAAAAAAGAAATTTATGTAGAATGTGTTTTTAACACTGAAATTATTTTTAATTTCTCGTAACTGCAAACGCAAAATTATGATGGGCGTTTCATAAATACATCTTTGCAAGATTGACTAAACCATGTTTACGTGAGGTATAGTTAAGGACTAAACGTTGTGTACGTGAGGTATAGTTTGGGACTAAACGGTGTGTACGTAAGGTATAGTTAGTGACTAAACGGTGAGTACGTAACATGTAGTCTGGGACTAAACAGTGTGTACGTGAAGTGTAGTTTGGGACTAAAAACGCGTTGGTGTCTGAAATAGCAGCTACTGCCATTCTATATACAAACAATACCCTGGATAAAATTGAAAATAGGAAAATAATAGGATTTAGTACGTTGGATGGTTCTAAGAACTTACAAATGATGGATTTAACAAGGACAATTTTGAAAGAGATGTGCTAAAATCAGTAAAGCTATCGTTTGTCTTAAACAAGAAACAGTTTTTTTCCGTCAATCTCTCTTGCATTCGTTCTTAATACCTCATCGATGTCCTAAATAAAAAGAAATTGAATTTGTCGTTCGTAAACCAAATTTTTCATGACCTTAGGCTTCATTCTTTAGCCTTAAAATTACCAAAATATGTTCTTTTAATAAATGTTATTGTGTAAGTAATATGTACATAGGGTCTTAATCGTTTGATTCGAACCGGACATGGACACATTAAATGGAAAAATAAAATTTATAAAAATATAATGAGATCATCTGATATTTGTTTTTAAAAATCCAAATAAGAATATTTTGGCAAAAAGGAATGCATGATTATAAAGCATTGTAATTAAATTTGATTAGGAACAAAATCAAGAGTTGAATTTTTATTTCACTGAGAAGTATGCTTTTAAGATTTTAAAAATTACATTAGATGTCTGAAACCTAAATCAAACTGTTCCAAAATGTAAGAGCTGTTATAAAAATAAGTTTATAAATGATTAAATTTAGTTTTCCCATGGTTCTTTAATTACTAAATTTTATTACGCTTCTGTTTTTAAAAAAATCAGCGAAACATGAGCATAATGGCTATTGGTACCAGGAGCGGCCTTTGGGTGTGGTAGCTGGGGCAATCGCCCCAAGCCCCGCGCTTAGAGGGGCCCAGCGTTTTGAGATATCGCCTTTTTACAATAAATTGCATTTTAACGTAAGTGGTTACGGTATTTTTCGAAAAGAAATCATTGTTCATAAAACGCGAACATAAATATATTTTGGTAACAAAAGAGCCGGCAGATATTGCACTACTGAGTTTGCGCAATAATTGATCTAATCAAGATATTATGACCTTTTGGGCATATTGGTAGTTCGCGATCGTTACCAGTACTCTGGCCCCGCGGGGTCATTGTTTCACCATGCCTCGCGCGTACCTAACGCCGCCTCTGATTGGTATATATAACTTAAAGACGTAACTAAGATATTAAAATAATATGTAATAGAAATAAATTAAACTTAACATATAATTTTACAGTTTTCCATACTTCCACCCTCTTGACCACTCTTAAGTTCTAGTCCAAATCTGACGGATGTTTAGAGAGTGAAAACTAAATACGTAAATTTTTACAGACATTCGATCTTTGTTTTAAAGACACTCTTATCTCACTGGAACGACAAAGTTGTATAGAAATATTTCTTCTTTTCTCGGGCAGTACATCAATACCTTGCTCGTAATCGCGTAAAACAAAGCAAAAGTTTCGATCGGCCCTACTCTAATTAATACACCATTGTGTAAATTATCTGAACTTGTTCACCAGCTTTAGTCCTTCAGCTCTCAATATTTGTAAAACTATTTAAACACATACATTTTGTATTTGTAGTTCGATTTACATAGTGCCACTACAAAAGCTTGAAACTTTGTATAAACAATGTAAAGTAAATACCGATATTGTTTGATCTGAGATGCATCAGTTTAAAAAAATGATGCCACGTGTTCGGTGAATGACCAAAAGTAGGCTAAATATGGTACCCGAATACTACAACCATTTTAAATGTATTTAGTTTACGAGTTTCAGCAGACAACATTCAAAATGATTTTGCTGCTTTGGATTATCATTTTATGTGTTCCGGTTAATATTGGTAATTTAATACCAAAGTTTGCAATTACTTTAAAGAAATATTAAATATATTCATTATATAACTGAACTGATATTTGGAGACTTTAAGAGAACTATATTTTGTGTATAGCCACTACATATGATATTGTTTTAATGTATTCGTAAAAACTTTGCATTTAAATAATCAGCATCATTTTATATATATAAATATTGCGCTTTAATTTATTATTTTCTTTCCTCAGGATTACAGAAACCTGGCCCTTGTTCCTCACTGGAAGGTTCTGTATTAATTGATAACAAATGTCTTAAAGCATTTAACATTCCTTTGAACTGGAGTGCAGCGATGGTAATTTGAAAATGTATTCATGAACTAAATGTGTACACACTTTATACGATTTTTTTCCCAGTCAATGGCTTTAACTGCACGAACAAATGAACGCTTTTTCTATTTTAAATTAAAAAATAAAATAAAGTCTTAATGGAATACTTTTTTATTTCCATTTCCTTTGCCATAATTTTGTTTTCTACATTATTTTTTCATACAACCTTGAACTTAAAAGGATATGGAGATTTCTTTTCGCTTTGGTAATCGACATTTTACTTATAATTTTTCATCTTTACTTAAAGAGTAGGTAAACGCCAGATATTATTTTTTAAAGTGACTTTCTATCTAGGTTCATGAGCGGTAATTTTAAACAGATAAATATTCTTCTGCGGCTCTAACTAGCATCATACATGAACATCGCCCTGATGTGTCACATTCTGGCAACCTGGGAGACGCCAAGGGCCTCACAGAGGACACACACATTATTGTTAGGAATTTTTAAGCTCCTCAATTGTTTTTCAATAATTTCTTGCTGCGATAGCTCTAAAATAGAGACTGATACCTGATAGCAAGTTTTGGTCGGTATTTCCTACTGGTAAACATTCTAAATATCATATCATTGCATTTACAGTTAAAAAATCTTTAGACGCATGTTTGAATGTACCGATGTATAGCATAAGAAAGATACGGTATTACTAATGTATAAAGTAAAACAAAGTTTTGATATAGTGATTGATTTACACTTTGACTGACATGTTCTTTGATCAGGATTTCTGCAGCAACACTCTGTACTCTGGGAAACTGGCTGAACCAGTGACGCTAAAGGAAAGGGAAGCAGTTAACGAGCTAGTAAAGGACCTTGGACAATCAGGTGAAAAATGACTTGAAAAGACATTTTATTTGGTTTCAATCGTGTCAAAGGCTCAATTTGTTCTCAAATAGAAATTTTCACATATACTTGATTTAACATCTCCTCTATTCTTCTTACATGACATACTTCTTATAAACAAGATTTAAAGTAATGATTAATTTAAACGATTCATTAAAAAATGTTTTTAAAAAAAAGTTGTGTTCATGTATTCTCGACCATTGTTTATTTTGCATTGCGTTTTTGTGTACAGCTAGTAAAATAAATGAATCTATAATTACTTAAAAGTTCGATTATCAATTCTTACTCAATGAAATTTTAGTTTCCATTTAACCATATCTTAATACTAGGGACAACTTGCAGCTTGGCTAACCAGAGATATCATGACCATTTATATGACTGAAAACATTTCCAAAATAGTTAATTAATAATGATTAATGGAAACTAAATGAGTAACATTGTCAAAGAAAAAACCCATGGATAAAAGACGAATCTAATTTTTTTCGATAAAAAACAATTAAACAAACATTATTATTTTTTTAAAAAATAGCTTATGAAACTTGTTATTTGTCTATAATTGTATTTTCTGTTTTTTTTTAAAGTCTGGTTGGGCGCAAGGGTCTCAATTCAAGTCGGATCTTTTGTCTGGACGGAAACCAACTTAAGTTTGTCTACAACAGATGACTGGTGGCTGGAGAAACAACCGAATAATGAAAACGGTGGCGACGATTGCGTTGAGCTTCTGTTGTATCCTGCATTAAAGATAAATGATGCAATGTGTTCAAACACAAACCTACCGCTCTGTGAAATAGGTGAACTAATGGTTGAAATAGGTGAACTCATGGTTGAAATAGGTGAACTCATGGTTGAAATAGGTGAACTCATGGTTGAAATAGGTGAACTCATAGTTGAAATATATGAACTCATAGTTGAAATATATGAACTCATGGTTGAAATAGGTGAACTCATAGTTGAAATATATGAACTCATAGTTGAAATATATGAACTCATAGTTGAAATATATGAACTCATAGTTGAAATAGATGAACTCATGGTTGAAATAGGTGAACTCATAGTTGAAATAGATGAACTCATGGTTGAAATAGGTGAACTCATGGTTGAAATAGGTGAACTATTGGTTGAAATATATGAACTCATGGTTGAAATAGGTGAACTCATGGTTGAAATAGGTGAACTCATGGTTGAAATAGATGAACTCATGGTTGAAATAGGTGAACTCATAGTTGAAATAGATGAACTCATGGTTGAAATAGGTGAACTCATGGTTGAAATAGGTGAACTCATGGTAGAAATAGATGAACTCATGGTTGAAATAGATGAACTCATGGTTGAAATAGGTGAACTCATGGTTGAAATAGGTGAACTCATGGTTGAAATATATGAACTCATGGTTGAAATATATGAACTCATGGTTGAAATAGGTGAACTCATGGTTGAAATAGATGAACTCATGGTTGAAATATATGAACTCATGGTTGAAATAGGTGAACTCATGGTTGAAATAGGTGAACTCATGGTTGAAATAGATGAACTCATGGTTGAAATAGATGAACTCATGGTTGAAATAGGTGAACTCATAGTTGAAATAGATGAACTCATGGTTGAAATATATGAACTCATGGTTGAAATAGGTGAACTCATGGTTGAAATAGGTGAACTCATGGTTAAAATATATGAACTCATGGTTGAAATATATGAACTCATGGTTGAAATAGGTGAACTCATGGTTGAAATAGATGAACTCATGGTTGAAATATATGAACTCATGGTTGAAATAGGTGAACTCATAGTTGAAATAGGTGAACTCATAATTGAAATAGCTGAACTCATGGTTGAAATAGGTGAACTCATAGTTGAAATAGATGAACTCATGGTTGAAATATATGAACTCATGGTTGAAATAGGTGAACTCATAGTTGAAATAGATGAACTCATGGTTGAAATAGGTGAACTCATAGTTGAAATATATGAACTCATAGTTGAAATATATGAACTCATGGTTGAAATAGGTGAACTCATAGTTGAAATATATGAACTCATAGTTGAAATATATGAACTCATAGTTGAAATATATGAACTCATAGTTGAAATAGATGAACTCATGGTTGAAATAGGTGAACTCATAGTTGAAATAGATGAACTCATGGTTGAAATAGGTGAACTCATGGTTGAAATAGGTGAACTATTGGTTGAAATATATGAACTCATGGTTGAAATAGGTGAACTCATGGTTGAAATAGTTGAACTCATGGTTGAAATAGATGAACTCATGGTTGAAATAGGTGAACTCATAGTTGAAATAGATGAACTCATGGTTGAAATAGGTGAACTCATGGTTGAAATAGGTGAACTCATGGTTGAAATAGATGAACTCATGGTTGAAATAGATGAACTCATGGTTGAAATAGGTGAACTCATGGTTGAAATAGGTGAACTCATGGTTGAAATATATGAACTCATGGTTGAAATATATGAACTCATGGTAGAAATAGATGAACTCATGGTTGAAATAGATGAACTCATGGTTGAAATATATGAACTCATGGTTGAAATAGGTGAACTCATGGTTGAAATAGGTGAACTCATGGTTGAAATATATGAACTCATGGTTGAAATAGGTGAACTCATGGTTGAAATAGATGAACTCATGGTTGAAATATATGAACTCATGGTTGAAATAGGTGAACTCATGGTTGAAATAGGTGAACTCATGGTTGAAATAGATGAACTCATGGTTGAAATAGATGAACTCATGGTTGAAATAGGTGAACTCATAGTTGAAATAGATGAACTCATGGTTGAAATATATGAACTCATGGTTGAAATAGGTGAACTCATGGTTGAAATAGGTGAACTCATGGTTAAAATATATGAACTCATGGTTGAAATATATGAACTCATGGTTGAAATAGGTGAACTCATGGTTGAAATAGATGAACTCATGGTTGAAATATATGAACTCATGGTTGAAATATATGAACTCATGGTTGAAATAGATGAACTCATGGTTGAAATAGGTGAACTCATGGTTGAAATAGGTGAACTCATTGTTGAAATATATGAACTCATGGTTGAAATATATGAACTCATGGTAGAAATAGATGAACTCATGGTTGAAATAGATGAACTCATGGTTGAAATATATGAACTCATGGTTGAAATAGGTGAACTCATGGTTGAAATAGGTGAACTCATGGTTGAAATATATGAACTCATGGTTGAAATAGGTGAACTCATGGTTGAAATAGATGAACTCATGGTTGAAATATATGAACTCATGGTTGAAATAGGTGAACTCATGGTTGAAATAGGTGAACTCATGGTTGAAATAGATGAACTCATGGTTGAAATAGATGAACTCATGGTTGAAATAGGTGAACTCATAGTTGAAATAGATGAACTCATGGTTGAAATATATGAACTCATGGTTGAAATAGGTGAACTCATGGTTGAAATAGGTGAACTCATGGTTAAAATATATGAACTCATGGTTGAAATATATGAACTCATGGTTGAAATAGGTGAACTCATGGTTGAAATAGATGAACTCATGGTTGAAATATATGAACTCATGGTTGAAATAGGTGAACTCATAGTTGAAATAGGTGAACTCATAATTGAAATAGCTGAACTCATGGTTGAAATAGGTGAACTCATAGTTGAAATAGATGAACTCATGGTTGAAATATATGAACTCATGGTTGAAATAGGTGAACTCATAGTTGAAATAGATGAACTCATGGTTGAAATAGGTGAACTCATAGTTGAAATATATGAACTCATAGTTGAAATATATGAACTCATGGTTGAAATAGGTGAACTCATAGTTGAAATATATGAACTCATAGTTGAAATATATGAACTCATAGTTGAAATATATGAACTCATAGTTGAAATAGATGAACTCATGGTTGAAATAGGTGAACTCATGGTTGAAATAGTTGAACTCATGGTTGAAATAGATCAACTCATAGTTGAAATAGATGAACTCATGGTTGAAATATATGAACTCATGGTTGAAATAGGTGAACTCATAGTTGAAATAGGTGAACTCATAATTGAAATAGGTGAACTCATGGTTGAAATAGGTGAACTCATAGTTGAAATAGATGAACTCATGGTTGAAATATATGAACTCATGGTTGAAATAGGTGAACTCATAGTTGAAATAGATGAACTCATGGTTGAAATAGGTGAACTCATAGTTGAAATAGATGAACTCATGGTTGAAATATATGAACTCATGGTTGAAATATATGAACTCATGGTTGAAATATATGAACTCATAGTTGAAATATATGAACTCATAGTTGAAATAGATGAACTTATGGTTGAAATATATGAACTCATAGTTGAAATAGGTGAACTCATAGTTGAAATAGGTGAACTCATAGTTGAAGTTAGCACGGAATAAATAAAAGTATTTTTTTTATTTTAATCAAGGAATAACAGAATACAAATAGTTTTTAAAAATATTTTAAATGCGAATATATACAAAATAACTTTAATTTAATTAAGAAACCATACAGAAGTTTGCAAATGTTTTTAGTTTTTAATTTAAAGAAACTTCAAACTAAATAGCCTTATAAATCTTATTTGAAAATAAGATTAAGTTTATACTCATTGTTTTTCATATCATATTAAATTTTCTTGAATAATAATAGATATTTTTTACTCAAGTATGTAATTTTCTTTAGCTTTAATCTCCCGGAATGTTGTTGAGGACCCCTGCTTTCCATGGAAAATTGCAAAGTTTCAAAATGGGAAATGTTTAAAAATGGTCACCACCGCACTCTCTTGGAATATTTCAAAGGTAAGAAAAACATACATTCTAATGTGATTTTTTTTCAATACTGCTTTTTATTCATATATTCATTACAATGTATGCTAGTGACTGCATTTAATATGTCTGAAATATAATATCAACGTTAAATTTGCTTAGTAAATCTGTAGAACTTGTTTCGTTTTATTGAAAGATCAACTTCCATTAACTTTTCCAGTCCTTGTGTGGTAGCGTGAGCGCTGTAGAATTAAAGTTTAAGCTGATAGAACTCCTCACCGAAGAACAGAAAGATGAAGCTCAAGTGTTTGGCCTTGAAATGAACGTTTCAAGTTGTGGGTACACAATAGCTACGCAGTTTCTTTTCTTAACTAATTCAATAAAACCATTCTTATAACAGTTTTATATTTAGGCAATAAAATCATTTTTTTAAAATGTTTTATCACAAGGAATAGTTGCAATGGGCTGATATGAAATTTAATTATTTTGTTTTAATATTATTTTCTGGGTACTTTTTTCAAAATTAACTTCAACATACGTTCCAATTCCAAAAAATATCTTGCTGTCCAAAGTAGATGATTTAATACAAATCATTCTGTAATAATTTTTTCTAAGAAAAACTTAGTTAACTTCTAATTCTGAGTTTAAATTCAATAAATCAGTATTCCAAGATGGATAACAAATCCTAATGATACAGTGATGGATGTTTTTATTTAAAAGATTTTATTTCAACATGTTTCTATCGAATGTGGCTATAAAGGAAATATAAAATATTACATCCAATTTTTGACATTTTCTTTTCATAAAATTTTGCAACAAATTCTACACATAAAAACTATACGTTTATTAAATTTTACAACAAATTCTACACATAAAAACTATACGTTTATTAAATTTTACAACAAATTCTACACATAAAAACTATACGTTTATTAAATTTTACAACAAATTCTACAATAAAAACTATACGTTTATTAAATTTAACTCCAATTTCATAGATGTTGCAATAACTTTTAAAAAAATAATTATTGTCAACATAAACAAAGACTGGACAGGTGGCAGAGCTGATCGGAATGGGGGACAACTCAGCTATGTGTGGGATACGATGGCAGATAACTCAATACCAACAAACTTATGGGAATATGATCAGCCAAACAATCAGTTTGGCAACCAGAACTGTGTGTGTATGATGACTTCAGGACTGCTTAATGATAAGGAATGTAATAAGACACGCGCTTTCGTTTGTGAGAGAAGTAAGTAAACATACAGGTTTGCAGATAATTACAAGAAACCAATAGCAACGCACCAAAGAAAAAAGAAGCAAAAAAAAACAACAACAAAAAAACAACTAGCAGGTATATTAGGCAGGGATGTAAATACTGCACCTCCTAAATATGGTGTACGAACATGTTTGGATATTAATTTAAAATATTTTTCTACATATATAATCTCTTTGGAATGGTATGTTCGCTTGTTTAAATATATTCTACAGTGCTTTATAATTTAATTCAAGCGATCATGAGAAAAATGATATATAAGTCACGATTTAGAGTGGGGAATAATTGTACAAAATAGAAATAGCAAAATAAGATAAAGTTTAGAATATGTTGTATATGATGTGTACACATTTAAGAGGATGATATTTTCAGAAAAAAAGATGACCTTTTTTTAAAATTAGCAATTTACTTAAATGAGGGATAGAAAGTGACAAGGATGTTTCGTCTTATTATTATAACAGGAGCAACAAAGCCCGTCTAAGAACGCTCCGCCACCGTTCGGTGGCATGTTGTAACTCCCCTCCAACAGCCGTCTCTACCGACATACATGAGCATCACGTCAAAAATACTATTCATTATAGTTAAAATAAATAACTCGTAAAAAAAAAGAGCTTTTGACTATAAATCCCAACGCGCATAACTCAAAATAAAGTCTTGGAAGAAATACTGCACCAAAAATAACTCGTTTTGAACGTCCGCGTAAACGTGTTCAATATGATTGGCTGTGGGAGTCACGTGTGTTTGAGGGACTTATCGGTATCGATGACCGGACGGAACATAGTCTTTTATCATATAAGGAATTGGTCGTCTTTCCTAAGAAAAGAACTTAATTCGATCATATCGGTAACGCCGCATCTTACTCTCGCCTCTCAAATAGCCAGCTCCTGTCTTATATTTGTACAATGAATCACATATTCTCCTTAACCAATTTAGTAGCGCAACATTTTATTTTAAGAGAGGACATCAAATTATATAGTTATATTTAATATTTTTGAAATACACTGAAAGAGATTTTTAAAATTCTTTATTGCTTTTCCTGAATAATTTGTAAAGAGCAGTTCGCTTGCTAAATATTTTGTTTAAGAGATTACATGGAGCATACGTTTTGCACAAGTTGTAAATAACATCTTATAAATGTGTTAAAAGCTTTTTATATAAATATGATATATATTCAATTTCAGCTGTTTAAATTAATTTCTTATTGTAGCAACATTTACCTGTAATGATCTGTAGCTTAACTAATAACAAATATATTAAGGATTTTGAAAGGAATTAGATTTTTAAAGTACATTTTCTTTGAATTACGAACATGGGTAACCAAACTTTCTGTAAAGAGGTCGTATTCCCTGAATTAAAAAATATGCGCTGGAAAATGGTATATTTTGAGACATAGTACGGGCTTCAAAATCATTTGATTTTTTTTAGTATTTGTAAGAGTTATATATATATTTTTATTTTTTTTGGGGGGGTGGGGGGCTATGGGGGATAATACTGTCGCGATTTTGAGATTTAAGTGTCCTATTCCATCATTCGAGATGGGTAAATTCGGAAAAATAACAGCCAAGTTGTGGAATAAAGATGTTATTTTCTACTATGTCTATTACAATAAATAAAATGTATTGAAATGTAACAAGAGCCTAAATATGTTGGGTCAAAAATTATTGTAAAGTATTTAAGTACACCGACGTAACATTAATTTTATTTTCCGAGTCGTCAAAAATAACCAGTTTTACCTAATCCTTTTACATGCACATAAAGCACACAACTGCATTGGATTGGTGTAATAAATATTCCCGTTTGTAAGCAATACAACGTCATAGATTTTTCTCAATTAGACCTCGTGGTATTTTGATTTGGAAAAAAAACTTAGAGTTTCAGCTTTTCTGATACGGTTACTGTTGTCGGTACATAAAACATCTACGCATCAGTTAATTACTTTAGAAGAATCCGCTGGCAAGTTAAAATGTTAAAAGCGGGCCCACATTTTCCCCACAGGCCTGCAGGCTGGACTTTGGACACAATGGACGCATCTGATTAGGAATGTTCACTGTGTTTAGTCCTTTTGTGTCATGGACAGATCATTTCTTGATACTAATGCTTAAAATAATTGTTTGTTCTTTTTCTGGAGCCGATAGTGCTTAGAGGTAAGATTGAGTTAAGAAAGGTAAAACAATTTTACACGTAGCATCGTTATTTTTTAACAGAGTCATGTACTGGCACAGAATGGACTTCGATTAGCGATTGCTTGTATATCAACTTCACAAAGAAATTCATGTGGGAAGCACAGGTAAGAACGCGTTATCATTACCGACTGAACAGAATTATAGTTAATGCTTGCATATGCATTTATCATTTCCAAATAAACACATCTCTTTAGATTAGAATAGGATTATCTTATAATTTAGTACTTTATTTTAACATCATTTTAAAAAAATTAAATTTGCAAACTTATATTTATGTTTCAAAGAAAGTAGATAATTTTAGTATTAAACATATTTGCCTAAATGCATATATACTATTGATAAGATACTAGATACTTTTAGCGCTAAGTCCTTGCTGTGCCAGGTGGTTTTCTTACTTCCCTTTCCCCAACGTTGCTGCACTAGGATACCCAGGAGTTTTCTTTCGTCATTGCCAGATAAAAAAGACTTTTTGTATCAAAGTGTTTCAAATGATTTTTTTGAATGAGTATTTGTTGTAAATCCTATTAGCGTGTTAAAAAAATATTTTGCATACATTTGAAGCTAAACTAAAGAATGAAAAATCTTCAGTTCATTCAAGACATTTTCAAAGAAATATGAATAACGACTTATATATTAGTCACCTCAATTAAAAATTTAAGCAAAGACGGTGGAGGTGGGGTTGGGTGATAGATGTTTGTTAGCACATTAAAATGTATAAGGCATTTGCGAGAAGTATTTTTTCCTATTCATTTATATTTATTTCTTGAGTGCAGGAGAAATGTGAGTAGTAGCACATTTTTAAAGTTATGGAATTTTTCTTTTTTAAATTATGCAATATTAGTTTGGATTTGTTTCTCACAACGTTAAATTAGAAACCGACTTTTAAAATATTGTTTATATATTAATTTTTATGTGTTAATATTTTTTTTTAATTTCATCTTATTTGCTTAACAACTTATTTTTTTTTCTAAATTACATTTTGTTAAAGATTTATAAAAATTTTACCCCATGAAACCAGTTGACAAAATTCAATAAAAGGTTGTTTTAAAAAAAAATTCACGTAATTGCAAAGAGTGTGTGTCTTTCCACTGGAGGAAAACTTGTAGAACTTACAACAACTAAAAAGTTTCAAGCGTTGGGCAATTTACTGAAAGGAAATAAAACAGAATGTATGTATACAAATATATACCTCGACAAACTGTGTAATTAAGCAATAATTTTTATCTTTATATTTTCAGTTTATCAAATAAAATATACAACTAATTTATTTGTGTGTTTGGAATTCATATTTAATGATAACGTGCTTACAAGATAACAACCAGTAAAAACATGTATTATTTCCCTTCAACTTTATTCAATTTTTAAAATGGTTAAATTTAAAAGTGCAAGAAAAGTTGAAATGTAATCGAATTAATCAACATTATTGCAATTACAAATATAAGCTGATATGTTTCTTTAACAGCAATATAAGCTTATCTTTAACATATTTGTGTTATATTTTGCTATAACAAGATTATATTGGGGCTGGCAGTCTAGGAGGTTCATTTGTGTGGAATGTAACCAATCTTCCGATTCGACTGAACTGGTGGACAGGCCAGGTAAACAGCAGCTACATTTGGGATTGTGTTGCCATGCACTCTACTCCTGGGAAGCTGACTGATTTACCTTGCAGCGATGTCAAACCTTTTGTATGTCAAGGAGGTAATGAATACCTGATACAGTATATTGATAGTTTGACGATGTGGTGCAATGGGGTCAGCACCAGTCTTTAAATACATATATAATTATAAATTTAAACTAACAATAAATAATTTCTAAAGTGAAGTAATATTTAGTTAACTCTAAAAATTTCTATCTAACAAAGTTTTTAAATGAATACGTTATTAACTCTAATATTAAATTATATGTAAAAAGATGATAAACTACAATGAAAGCCATTGCATTTCCTTATTTAAGGGGTAGCAGAATTTTATCAGACTTTAAACCATATCTACGGTTAGCTACGTAATAACGAATGTAAAAGCCTTTGTGTGCAATTAAACAAAAAGTTGTACAGAACGAACTACGTTGATTATCATTCAAGAAAATTGTAATCCATTAAATTGTAAAAAGCTAACCAAAGGTGAACCATAATGTGGTTTAAAAAAAGTCTCTTCGGTGAATAAGATATTTCCATAAACTATCACTCTAACTATAGAACGCAACCACGTGAAAAGGGATTTACTTACCCTGTATTGTTGAGGAGTCATGGACTGTTAAATGCACTGCAAAGTTAAATGTTATATATACCAATATAATCTTAACAGTGCAGATAGGAGGAAGAGAGCCAATATTACACAAGTTGACCCATAACTTCAGCCATAAGAACTTAACCCAAAGTTTAATTAATAAAAACGATGTCAAGTTGTGTTCTATATTTCACAACAATCAATGGTATCATATGAGTGTTTATTTCCCTATCTAAATCAATGTTATCATATGAGTGTTTATTTCCCTATCTAAATCAATGTTATCATATGAGTGTTTATTTCCCTATCTTAATCAATTCTAAATCCTTTTTTTTGTTTCAATTTTAAAGAGGAATACTTAACATTGTAAAAGTTCAAAATATAAAAGGCGAACAATCAATTGACCATGAAAAAGCGCACCAAGACTGATATCTATATTTAAAAGTTAATAGTGGTGAACAAATGAGCGTTTTTTAAAAGAAGGACCAATCTTGAGATAAAATCTTAAAGGGGCCCTTTTATATTCTATATTATTAGCGGCTGCAGATTCAACACTAGCCAACTTTTGGATGAACTTGCTCAATTTACCGTAATCAGGGTTTTATAACATAAAGATTGAATATGCAAAGTAAATTTAAGATATGTTAACCAATATATTTTAAATCCGTAGTTTGTTTCAACCTACCTACATTTACATGCATTTTCTATTTATTGTATTTATCTGTATATTTACAGTCTCATTATGCTTGGTACATTTTAATATATTCTTATTTTATGTACAATTAACAGAACCTAGGAACCCGTGTGATGAGATCCTCACAGATGCCATGTACACCTCCAAGTATTGCTTTAAATATTATGACATGAATATGACATGGCAAGCGGCTCAGGTACAATTTTATGCTATTTTTTATCCTTAACATGTTGGAGCATAAGCTAGAATTAATCCGACCTGCACTTATTTGATTGCGTCCATTTCTATTTTTCCAGTCATACTGTCTAAGCAAGGGTTCTCATCTCGCAGAGCCAGCAACAACAGAAATGGACGTGAGCCTAAGGAATTACCTAAACAACCTGCTAAATGGCACCACATCTACATTAAGTAATTCATTATTGAGGATAATGTTTTAATTCCAAAGTTTCCATAGTATTTTTTCCAATAATATCCTAAAAAAATAATAGTTCACAGAGCGAAAACGATATAAAAAGTTCAGTAGAAATCTAAAAAAATTATACGCTAGGGATTAAAAATTCAACCATTTTATTTTAGCAACTATTCTCACATCATTGTTTTTATTTTAAACATTAAATAGACTTTAAAATTTAGATATTGATTTTACTCTTAAAACCATAGTGATGTGCATATTAAATAGAGAAATGTTATTTTTAAGTTTGGCTTGGAGGGACGTATAATAGACTAACAAACAGTTTCTTCTGGGAGACAATTGGTGACCGTGTCAATAAAACAAACTTAAACAATCCAAGTGGTGATGGTGAGAGAGAAAACTTGGTGATGAAATTCTCAATGCAGGACATTCAATGGGAGAGCAGACCAGAAAGTGAGCCCCACGGATTCCTGTGTCAAACTGGTAAATATAAAGGAAAATAAATAATACGTTTTATCGTCAACATTAAATAAATTAAAATTAGATACGACCCGCGGTGTAGCATAAGCAGCAGACTTGGTCATCATAGATAGTGCAAAGAACGGGGCGGGGGGATGTGAGAGAACGGTCACATGTGCACTGCGATTGTTGATACCTGCCCCCACCCTTTAGTTTTTAGTACCATACCTTGCTAACCATAAACACTGATGTTTACAAAAACAGGGGAAAACAGAATGGACAGAAACAAACCTTTTTAAAAAATTAAAAAATGATCCCGCTTTGGCTTGAAACCAGGACTCTCCGCGTGCAAGGCGGACTTGATAACCACTACACTACGAATCACATGTTATTCTTGAAGGAACAAGCAACTTAGCGCAAGAAAATTTTTTTGCCCCCCCCACAATTTTCTTTTATTTTCACCCCACTACGCTTGCCAACAGTGATCGGCCGCCCCAGCGACGGTCATTCGTCATGCTCATTTGCACATACCCGTTTAGGTGATATATATATATAAATTCAACTGATATACACTTACGATTTTAAAATAATTTCTGTGTAATTTCAAGATAACGAAACATCTTTATATATTTATTATCATTTTTACGTCAATGTGTTTTTCAATTTTCCGCAGCTGCTGTTTTTGGCAATGCTCAAAGTTACGTGGCGGTGCTTCCAAAGTTGCTACACGATGGTGAATCTCATGGCTACATACAAGTGACAGCAGGCTACAGTTTTGTTGTTTATATCAACTTTCAAGCATACATCAACGGCATCGGCAATAATAAAACTATTCCATTGGCACCTAAAGATGATGTGAATTTTGACTTGGACCAACTGCTAATTCTGCCTCACGCTGGTAAATTACTAAATGCATTTGTGTATTGTAAACATCCTTGACTTTTCAACTTTTAAGTTACAAGGGAAATTACTCATCTGAGATCAACTCTGAAATAAAGTGAATATTTAAAAAAACAAGTAATAAAAACTCGAATAAGAATTTAACCGCAATTTCCAAGAAAAAACTTCCGATTTTTGTATTCACGGGAAATCATTGTAGATTACATTAAAAGTCATTTCAAATCAGTAATTCTGAAAGTAAACAAAACGTGACGTCATATTCCCTCACGCTTCATCACAACAATAATGTGTCAATATAATACGCACCACGCAACAATCTAACATAACTATTCACAACGCGAGAAAACCCCATTAACTATCATTCTAGATTAGATTAAAAGTAATATAAAATCAATAATTATGAAAGTAAACAAAACAATTGCTATCTATAAATTGCTGTTAAAATACGGGAATCGAACGAAAAGAGATTTTTCAACAATTCTTTCTCTAACATTTTTCTAAAAATTAGCTATCGTTTGGCGTTTGTTTCAACCCGATAGCTGTTATGTTACTGATATTTTTCGGATATTTTTTATTTTCCAGGAAATTCAGTAAATCTTTTCGGTATTTTTTTTTGGGCCTTTACACATCCCTGAGACCTCCTTAACTTATTTGCAAAGACCCGAACCCTCTATCTGGTATGGTTCAGGAGGAATTGTAGGATCAAGCGTTACAGACATTTCAAATATATAAACGTAATTTTTCCTATGGGAAATTGCGTTAAAAACCTATTAAAAATGTAAAATAAAAATATGACATTGTGTATATTCTAAACACGACATAAACATCTTAGATTTCTATTACCTATCATACAATCTTCATCAAAAAAGTAATAGATGTTCAAGGGAGAAAATAAGGAAAACAATTTAAAATTAAATATAGGAAAATTAACTTCTATGATTTGTTGACTTGTACGAGCTGGAGAGCCTCCAACTGAACATGTATATATTTCATAAAATTTGAATTGGCAAAATCTAATAAAACTATATATTGCCAATTCTAATAAAATCAAGGATGTTAAAGCTAATGCAATTGACGATGTCAAATTCCAATGAGATTGATGATTTTAAAATGTAATGAAATAAGTGTTAAATTTAAAGGTAAATATAAATAAAACACAATGAAATGCAATCAATTGTGTATATTAACTTAATTTTAAATGCACTTTTATCTTATGAATAGGTATTTACTATTCACTAATACTAGTTGAAACCAAGATCCACGTTCATGTTTTTGTTTACACTGCTTATTTCACAGATGTTACCTCAAGCTATGTTCTGATTGAGTCCAACCAACCAGTGACCGTCATCTTGTACATCACCGATCTTTCAATGCTCCACTACAGCTCAACTCTGTTACTCCCTGTCAGTATCTATCAAACCCTGGCAGCCAACTCATCTTATGTTGTATTTACAGTCTTCCAGGAACAACCAGGTAAAGAAAAAGTAATTGTACCAGAACTAACTTGCCAATCTGCTACTTCTCAGTACTAGTTATTGAAGTAATTGGTTTTTTTCTTTTTTTTCTTCAAAATATTTAATTACAGTGTAGCCGTTTTATGGACACTTTATAATCTTTATGGATACTTTTTTTCCAACCATTTATGTTCTTATCTACTATACATAGTAAACATTGTTAAAACTATTTCAAGCTTTTAATTTGAGTTATTTTTTTTTCCTTCTGTTTACGTGATTTTTCAACAGTCCTCTCTCTTTTGAAATATGTTGCGAATATGGATTCCTGAAAGACTCTAAAAGTGTTTAATTTATTAACAGAAAACATGCTCAGTGTTGTTTCAATGTCACGTTTTGAGACTGATGTGAATTTTGTCTGCAACAATCACGATTCTCCAAATCATTCATTTGCCATTGGACGAGTCTTCTTTACGTGTGTACTTTAAGAAGTTTTACATAACTAGCATATTCATCAAATAACATGTCAATATTACAACAGAGAGTAACAATGATCTTCATTTATGAAGTTTTACATAACTAGCATATTCATCAAATAACATGTCAATATTACAAAAGAGAGTAACAATGATCTTCATTTAGGAAGTTTTACATAACTAGCATATTCATCAAATAACATGTCAATATTACAACAGAGAGTAACAATGATCTTCATTTAAGAGACAAAGGAAACTCGTAAACAATTTTTAAACATTTCACGCATTACTTGACATCTTTAAAAAATATGGCAATAGGAGATTTTCAATTAGGCAATATATTCTTTATTTAAAATTTATTATATTTCTACATAACAGTTGTATGTTTAATTATACAAATTATTGAGGTTAATTTATTTTGAAATTCCAAGTACTTGTTTAATTATCTGTTTCCAGAAATTTGCTCTCTGCCCAAGCTACTCTCAGAGCCAAGTATGACGTCATGACAGCCAACTTGAGGGCCAATTTCAATGGCGCCTATTTGAACTCAACTCAACCAGTGTCTGTTTTTATAGGAAGTCTTGGGGTTTGTCTAATACAACATTTTGTCTAATACAACATTTTGTCTAATACAACATTTTGACACATGTATAAAGTGCGAAATCTGTGGAGTTTAAGTTTAAATTTTAATGTCAAATCATTTAAGATAAATTCTCAGGATTTTAATTTAAATTTCATAGTCTGATAAAAGTTATTAATAAAGACAATACAATTTTGCAAATACATGTGCATGTATTTCATGTTCATTTTTTGTAACCAAATACGAATTCACTGTAATTACCAATAAATTGCATTATTTATTTTCCCTATATAACTGTAAACCACAGCATAAAACTGTAGAGTCTACACATGATTCTACTCTGGACCAGCTACTTCCATTACCCTACGCTGATAGTGAGTACTTTGTCTTCCCGTCAGATATGAGTTCGCCATCAGCCGATAGAATTAAATTTATTGCTCTTTACGACTGGACTCACATCAATGTAAGTATCAAACACAACATTATCAATGTAAGTATTAAACACAACATTATCAATGTAAGTATCAAACACAACATTATCAATGTAAGTATTAAACACAACATTATCAATGTAAGTATCAAACACAACATTATCAATGTAAGTATTAAACACAACATTATCAATGCAAGTATTAAACACAACAATATCAATGTAAGTATTAAACACAACATTATCAATGTAAGTATTAAACACAGCATTATCAATGTAAGTATTAAACACAACATTTTTTTAAAATCTTTAAACACGTTCCATTGACTCCACATATATATTTACCCTATACGTGTCACAAACCTATTTCTAAAATATGTTTCAGTATTTACCAGGTTAATAAACTAATAGTCATTTTTTCTTGGTTTTATTAGAAAACAGTCACATATTAATGATATATTATTTTAAAATATTAAACACTGTTTTAAATTAGTAAAGCATTTTTATAAATTTTATTCTAACAGATTTTTAACGATTCTGCTATCGAGCACATGGTCATGAAGTCAGCAGGCGATGTTGTTGAAATAGATTACACTGCACAAGATTTCCTTCTAGTGCGAGGAAACGCTAGTTTCTATGTTCTTAAAATCAATTCAATAAAAACAGGTAACTATACTTATCTTTAATTTTTTTTTCCCAATTAAATCTAGGAATAAATAATTCAGAGAAACAGCGTTAATGATTTAACTCTACAAAGTAGCTTTGTTTTTATGGAATTTATTCAAAATACGGCTGCATAGTATAAATAAATCATGGAGTTATGTTATAGCTGTACATTGCATGACAATTAGTATTGAAACAACATCACTATTTCACAAAATAATTTTTAAAGTTTAAAAAAATGGTTAAGATATTTTTTTTAATTTTTCAATCTAACAGTGTGAAATAACATACTTTAAACACGTTCTAATCTTTTTTCATGGGGACTTCTCAAATATTTAATCCACAAATTTTTACTTTTCTTTATATTGTTTTTTTTAATTGAAGACAGTCAAACTATTTTTTGGGACATAACATAAACCGAGGATAAGCGTTGGAACCAATTATCTCCGGCGTAGAACGTATCGACACTTTATAGGCTAAACAATTCTGAAATTATAAGGAAGTGGGTTAACCCTATTTTCGGAAATAAGATTTTATTGATGCCATAGTAATAACATGTCACCGATCAACAGGGTCATTTGAAGTGTCGTGCATATCTTCTATCTTGCCATCTAACGCCTGGAGATATGATTATGACCTTGTTGTTAATCCCATGCTGCTGTCTTTCAAGTTTTTTATCTACCTAGTCGTGGAAACTAGTTTAACAGAATTTGTAGAGATTAACAACACACCAAGACCATCCTCATTGACATGTATAGAAATCAAAGGTAACAAATGTGTTATCCATTAAATTAATCTCAGTAATTTGATCATTCAAATATTTTAGTTTTCGTTGCTAATTGGTAAAGATAGCTCCAAATTTTAATTTATATTGTAATACTTCTTTAAATAAGGAGCGATTATACCAATATTTCAAGAGCAAGCAATGCTGTGGGCAATAAAACATATTAAAAGATATCTGTATACCGAAAAACAGTGCGTGTGTTTTCAGAGTAAACCTTTCCTTAAAATAATGTCAATTGTGTAATTTTTTGGATACTGGATGATTCCATGAATTAGAAACAAAAGGTTTTTTTTTCTAGTAGGAAATATTTCAAACATAAATGTCTTCTTTAAAAAAAATATTCCAAACGACAAACAAATATTAAAAAAGCTCTTTGAATTAAATAATTAACATCTTGCCACAGTTTTAGGGAGGTATTAAATGTAGCCAAACAAAACCAAGACACATTAACAAATTTTAAAAACATTATTAACAAATTTAAGGATTTAATTGTAATAATTAGTAAACATGCCATAATCTCGTAATGGTGTTAGGGTAGTATCAGCTCAATGTTAATTTGTGTATCAAGTTAGATTTAAAATCTAGATCAAGTTTGTTTTTTTCGTTCACTCTGCATTTATTTGAATTTTGAAGACTAAACTTGTTTGAATAAACAATTGATAGCGTTTGCTGTTTACGTATATTTAACTATCTTTTCCCAACAGTTTAAAAAAATACAAACATTAGTTATCATTTTAAATGTTATACAATATCATTTAGGTGCGCCATACTCAGGTTGTTACTACCGGATTAGCACAACTTCCAAAAGCTACTATCATATTGGGCTAGCAGCAGACAAGCAAAGCAAGATTGGTGCTTACGTGTATGCTACTGATTCCCGCTCAGCGATATGCCATCCGTTGGGTATCTCAGATACCCTTGAACCTTCTAAAGTAAGTATTCCTTGTTAAATATAAAAACAAATAAAGATTTTCACATATTTTTTCATGGACACTATCCATAATGGTTTAGATGTATGTTTTACAGTTGTTGTTGTCAATAGTAAGTAAAAATTATCCATATTTTAATGACATTTTACAATTACAATCTGCTGTATTTTATATCAGAGATACATTTTTTTTATTTTTTCTAACCCAATTTTCAACCTTGAAAAATAAATTATGTAAGCTTACGTCAGTTAAAGCATATTTAAATTTTTTTAAAAGTAATGAAAGAAGTGTTATTATATTAAACACATTCATAGTCTACATTTTTATTATAACCCAGGGTATTTTAAGATGTATAGGACATACATACTTTGAGATACAGTCTTTAAAACATTTACTTGTATCTGATGCTTACACCGTTTCAGGACGCCAATGACAAAGACCTGAAAAAGTACTTAGAAAAACTTGCCATAGAGCAAGATCCTCCAACTAAATCAACATGTGGCCCAGATTTTACCACCAGTGATAACGAGAAAACTACTGTCCAGATGACAACAGGGGACACACAAACGACAAGTGAGAACCTCTTCAGTGTGACACAGACAAGTGACCTAACCACCTCTAAATTAAAAAACCATGCAACTGATCTCATCACTCAAGAAACCAATGAGCCATACGTTTCCACAAAGGATCTATCTTCCATAAGCCAATCCACTGCAACAGGTCGTATGACGCCATCAGAGGTGGAGATGATAGATCACGTGATCAATACTCTAACTGGTGATCTACATATCAATCCTCAAAACACGTCGTTCTATAGAAGAACGAAGATTTCAGTCCCTGATGAGCGAGTGTCTGCTACCGTCGCTGGTACTTTTGGCATTGCAGTCATTGCTAGCGTCTTCTCAACTATTTGTTTTGGTGACGTCAGCTATTTTGTTCAGTTCTGTATAACTAGTCTTAAAAGATATTTTCTAAATGTGTTTACTTAAAGCTAATAGATCAAAAGCTAAGTTAGTAAAAAGTATCTAGGAACTTTTTTTTATTAAAATTTCTAATTAGAAAGTACAGAAAAACCCAATATGCATATTTATTTGGAACAAATATTACATTTGTATATTGCGCTTAAAATTATTAAAGTGATACTATTTTTTATATTTATCTTGGCTAATACGATAATTATTAAAGTGATACTATTTGTATATGTATCTTGGCTAATACGATAATTATTAAAGTGATACTATTTGTATATGTATCTTGGCTAATACGATAATTATTAAAGTGATACTATTTTTATATGTATCTTGGCTAATACGATAATTATTAAAGTGATACTATTTGTATATGTATCTTGGCTAATACGATAATTATTAAAGTGATACCATTTTTATATGTATCTTGGCTAATACGATAATTATTAAAGTGATACTATTTTTATATGTATCTTGGCTAATACTATAATTATTAAAGTGATACTATTTAATTTGTATATGTATCTTGGCTAATACGATAATTATTAAAGTGATACTATTTTTATATGCATCTTGGCTAATACACATGAGAAGACATTCTAAGGATTCTCTTTAAAAATGTATCTCTTAAATGATTATTTTCCAGCTAGGTCGTGGAATTTTCCCGAAAATTCCAAATGCTACAATACCCACGTTCCCTTTCTATTTAACAGACTCATGAAATTTTTTTACGATATAATAAACGTTTACAAAGAAATTTACAGTGTGAAATACTGTGCAATGTCCCCCAGATATTTGTAAATTTTATTTTATTAATTTAATTCTAAAATTAACCGCTAAATAAAAACAAACAACACCTCTGCTGTAATGATGCCTGTTGTAAAATACAAAATAGCAAATTTTTCGCCCTATTGACAATTCTTACACCCACTGAAATTACTCATAATTTACCACAGCTTTCTTGGTATAGACAATTGGTTTTGTCCATGTTACAATTCTCACATTGATTGGTCCTTTTTCTTGTGCGGTTTCCCTTCTTACTGGACGGGTCAACACCATAGGCCATCTTCACGTGTCAAAGTTTTCTCGTCGAGTTTGCGCAACAGATCACCTCTGTTCGGCGCATTAGATCAGTGCTTCTCAAACTTTTTAGTATGACGGTCCGGCAGGAATTTTTCCATTGCTACAGGGACCGGTGCATTATGTGACGTGGTAGCTAAATGTAATTTATTTTATTTTATTTATTTCATTTAAAGTGCTTATTGCCCAAACATCGACACATTCTTTGGGTTAGTATTAATGGTTGCAAATGAAGCATTATAAATAGATTTTCTGTCTTCTCCTTATAACTTCTGCGAACCGGCGGAGGATGACCTACGGACCAGCCCCGGTCCGCGAACCACCACTGTGAGAAGCACTGCCTTAGATCATCGCCAATCGCTCCCGGTAGTTTTTTCTGTTTACTTACTACTGGTACTGCGACACAGAATAATACTATACTGGCTAAATCATGATGTCACTGGCTGAACTAATTTAGTAATTCAAAGATCCATTGAGTCAATAAATACAACGGTAAATGATTCTACTGTTTCTCTAGCAACAATTGCATCAAAAATATAAACTACTAAAGAAAAATAGGCGTCCTACTTACAAACAAACGTGATTTAGAAAAATTGGGATAGACAACCTTCTGAATTACACAATCAGCCAACTTCTAACTGTTAGTATCTTTTGGTTGAGAGACAGAGTCTATCAAATCCGTTATTTATATTGGTACCATATGACCATCTGTACCTGAGACAGGCGTTGACTGCCGGGTTAGAAGTAGGAGAAAGAGACATGTGGCAGGTAGCAGATGTGGACCGCCTACAGAGGAAAAGGTGAGCAAACCAGCCAGCCACAGGTGCTGCCTTCCAGTGTCAGAAGTGTGGCAAAGGCTGCCTTTCGCGAGTTGGCTTGTACAGCCACAGCAGAAGCTGCAGGGCCATGCGCGCGGATCCCAAAGGAGCACTGAAAATTCCGTCGTCTTACGAGACATAAGGAAGCCAACCCAATAATAATACCATATGACGCTGTGCCAAAGAAAATCAGCCTTGACCTTGCTTTGCGATTCAATCCCGCAATGTGCCAAGGTCCTCATTTTTTTTTCTCGAATGAAGTGCAATGAACGCGATATCAGGGAGCATGCGTGAGCAGTTAGTGCGCGAAATGAGACTAAAAATGTTGGAACCAGCGGATCTCAATACATAGATATAACAATTATTTTAATTAAAGACTTCTCTTGGTAAGGAGCCAATTTTAAATTGTGACGTTTGATTTAAACTTGGAGGTGTTATAAGCAAAAGGTCTGAAAAGTAATTGGATAAGACTTTGAACGAAATTATTCTTTCAATTAAAAGCTCTTTAAAAATTACAGTAATCTTACTTATAAATAAATCATATTTTTTAATGAAAATTGTAGGCAAGCGCCGAGTGTTATGAATAATAAGAATACATTTAAATTCAGAAATATATAAAACCCTATCATTTGTATGATCAGGTGGGGTTAACAAAATAGTTTACACTAAGCTCTGGCCATAAAGGCCACCTCTGTATATATTTACTAGTCATTGTTTTTTGTCGTGTTCGTCAAATATCCATGTTTTTAACCCCTTAAACATAAAATAAAATCTTCATTCACTTGTTGTGAAATATTCCACTTCCATAGCTAGTATTAAAATGTTATTTCAATTTATTAAATGTAGGAAAAAGTTAAATAATCTTATTTTTTAAATATGAGAATTTTAAGACATTTTTAACACTAAGCGACCATTGGTGCTGATAAGGAAATTAAATATATTACATTAACGTAACCTTATAGTTGATTATCTATTATCTTAATATATATATATATATATATTAATAAAAATAAAATATAAAAAATAAATTGAACTGGGCTCACAGCGCTTTACATGAAAGAAATAACATACCTATAAGTATTAAATTAACTTTCATATCATAACATACACAAACATTACAGTACATTATACATAAACTACGTTAGTCATTTACAAGAAATGTAGTTTCATTAATTTTGAAAATAAATTTTGAAAAGATGTGTCTTAAGTGCAGTCTTGAAGTATAATGGTAGAGAATTCCATTGTTTGGCTGCACAAAAAGAGAACGACCTTTCACCAAATGTTTTGGTGCGTGTCGTAGGAACAGAGAGAACGCGTGTGTCTGCAGAAGATCGTAGCTGGCGAGTGGGTGAGTAGACCGACAAAAGTTCAGTAAGATACGATGGGCATGCGTCCGAAAAGAAGTTGTGGCAGAGAACGGCCAGTTTGTAATCAATACGGGCTTGTATAGGCAGCCAATGAAGTGAGCGAAGAAGTAGAGTAACATGGTCATGTGTTTTTGCCTTGAGCACCAGTCTGGCAGCTGAATTTTGAACTTTCTGTAGTTTTTCAATGCATTGTTTTAGCGCACCTGACAGAAGAGAATTGCAGTAATCCATACGAGCCAGTACAAGAGCACAGACTAGAGTTTTTGTTGCACTAACTGTTAGGTAATGACGGATTGAGCTGATCTGACGAATGGCAGTGTAGGCAGAGCGACAGATGTGATTGATGAAGTTGTTAATAGACATGTTGTCAGAAATAATGTAGCCAAGATTCCTAGTCGATGTTTTGAACAGAATATCCGAACTGGCTACGTGAATTGACTTCGGAAGAGACAAAGTACTACGTGATTTATTGTTGCAACATAGCAGCACTTCAGTCTTGTCATCATTCAGCTTGAGTTTGCTTAACGTCATCCAAGACTTTACCTCACCAATGCACTCTTGCATCAATTGGACAGTGGAGTCCATATTAGAGGGTTCAGTGTGAGTATATAGCTGAGTATCATCTGCAAATGATTGGCTTTTAACTGAACGCTTTTCGAGCAGTAGAAGTAGTGGCCTTGTATACAGTACAAAAAGTACCGGACCCAAAACAGAGCCCTGAGGCACACCATAAGGCAAGTCAGCTTTGTGAGAGATACAGCCATCTACTGATACTACCTGTGATCTGTTAGATAAGTATGATTGAAAACAAGCCAGAACTGAACTAGAAATTCCAAAATAATTTTGCAGGGTTTTCAGCGGTGTTTGATGATCGACAGTGTCAAAGGCTGCACTAAGATCTAAGAGGACCAATATAGAAAATTTCCCAGTGTCCAGTGCGAGTAGGAGGTCATTTGTTAACTTCAACAGGGTGGTCTCTGTGCTGTGAGAAGGTCTGTAGGCCGACTGATTAGGACTTAGAAGAGTGAGGTAATTTAGATAAGAAAAAAGTTGTTTTAAGACTAGTTTTTCAATGACTTTCGACAAAAATGAAAAATATTAGACACAGGTCGATAGTTGTTTAAATTGTTTTGGTCTAACCCTTGTTTTTTCAGTAAGGGTTTTATAATAGCAGATTTACATAATGAAGGAAAGGTGCCAGATTTTAGACTTTCATTAACTATATTAGTTACTGTTGGGAGTAAGAGATCTAATGACTCAAACAATAGTGGAGTGGGGATGGGATCAAGAGGGCAGGACGTTGGCTTAGATTTTAGAATAATACTTTTGACCTCATTTTCCGTAACAGGCTGGAACATGTCAAAGCTTGACCTCACCGCAAAAGAAGGAGATAAATCATGTGGTGGCAACAACGTTCTGTCAAGTTCATCACGAATTTTAGCAATTTTGTTGATAAAAAAGTTACAAAATATATCTGGTTGCTGATGCAAGGGATACACAGAGGGAAGGAACATAGCTTTACCACTCCCTCTGAGGTTATTGCATACGTTAAATAGCTGCCTACTAGTACTACTTGTGATTATTTTATTATTAACATATGATGTTTTTGCTTTATGTACAATATTAGTAACACATCGCTTGGCAGCGGAATAAATTTGCTTATGCTTATTGACGACAAGTCTCGACTTCAACCAAGTCTTTTCTGCCATACGTCGAGCTTTCTTGGCGCGTCGAAGTTATTCCCTTATTGTTGAATACCACGGAGCTGATCGTGTTGACTTGACATTGTGGCGGGTGACAGGGGCATGTAAGTCCAGCACAGAGAGTAGTGTACTATTCAGTTTATCCAAAGTGGGGCAGAGGTCATGGGACACGGCCACACTTAGATCTTGCCGGAAGGCGTCACGATTCATGGCACGCAGATTGCGAAGGTCCCTGAATTTTGTGGGAGGGGGGGGGCAATCACCCTAAGTTCACAAATAACACAAAAGTGATCTGAGGACAGCTCTTCTGTTACGATTGCGGATTTGACAAGGCAATCGTCAGGTCTGTACAATACCCAATCAATTATATGTCCTCTGTTATGGGTAGGTTTATCAATCATTTGATCAATGAATCCAAAATCTCAACCAACTTTGCTGTCATGGGATTCTGCGGTTGACCATAATGAATGTTCATGTCACCTACTATCATGTAAGTGCCAGGTAGAGTGTTGGCATGGTCCACCAGTTCCTGTAATTCCTCAAGAAATTTGGCATCTGTTAATTTATTTATTTTTGCTCGGAAAGACACGGTAGATGCACATAAAGTGGATGATACGATGGGGCACTGACAATGTGATTTGAACTAACTCAAAGGATGTGTGCGCAAATTCGATTTCTGTTATAAATGAAAGCTCTTGTGACAGCGTGCTTCTGTTGACAGCAGCTAGGCCTCCACCTCGAGTGGCACGTGGAAATGATCGAACAGAATAGCCAGGTGGAGCAATATCAGCACACTTTCCCTCATCACCAGTTTGTCGAAACCAGGTCTCCTGAATAAACATGATGTCTATCTGCCTATCCATGATAAATTCGCATACAGCGGTACGTTTGTCACATGGACCAAGTGACTGAGCGTTAAATGACGCGATGCAGATATTTCTTTCTGTATTGTTGGGAGACATAGGTAAAACATTTGAAATGTTATAAGAACGTTGATGGCTGTCTACACCAACATGAAAACTGAGTTAGGTCTTTGATTGGAAATAAGGACAGGGATTCGTCTCTGTTTTCGTTTCCCACCACGAGATTTACGCTTCCGATAAAGGCTTCGGCCAATACACAGATCTTTAAGTATACATACCAGTTCAGATGGTATGCGTGTATGCTTCGTGTTATTTGATAAAAGGCAATTTCGAGTGTAGTGTAATGGTCGCCTACCTGTGTGCTGTCGGGCATTGCTATTGTTATTGTCCGCTTCGTGGGCTTGTCCGAACGTTGATCGAAAGAACAAAGATGGCTGTGACATTGTAGTCGGACAAAGACGTTAAGTCTTGCAAAGAAAAACAGCCAAAAAATAAAAAATCCTACATTTTGAGAAATGAAAAAGGTAGCTCGTCCAAAACAGGGATCCATAAATAACATCCTGATCCAGAAATAACAATAACAAAACAGTCCAATACTCAGGAAATTCAAAATTAAATAGGAGCTCGACGCTATTCATGCCTATTAGGCGTAGCCTCGTTCTCGTTTTTATTATTAAGATAATAACTCACTCTAACAATATGCCATCTCACTCTAACAATATGCCATCTCACTCTAATGATATACCATCTCACTCTAATAAACTGTATGGAAAAATACAATTGTAAATGCAATATGATTGAAATTAACCAATCTTAAATTATTATGATTAATACAAGGATTGTTATCAGAAATGACATATTTACACAATTTCAGCTTAATCGCAGAAACGAAAATGGGTTAAAAATTGATTACAAAATTTAGACCTAGATATGAAAATTAAGTTGAAGCAAAACCTTTAAATGAACACCAGGTGACAGACTCTTTGTCGTACAGCAACAGTAATTTTCATTGTACAAATACAAGTATTACGATTCCGAAATACGCCATTACATGTTAAATATAGAAAGAGATATTTGAATATATGACTGTTATCATGAGCAAATTCCATTTCTTAGTTTGTCTGGGAGTTGCCCCAATGTCCTGCTATAAATTAGGTGTGTACACATTTTTTATTCGTAAGATCGTGGAATAAAATTAAACAACGCCGTTAAAAACAAAGGTTTTGACTATAAATTCCTTACATTTGAGACATAACTAAAAGTATTGATTATGTTCAAATGTGACAAACATTTACAGACTGAAACTTACTTAACTCCCCTTTGCTGTAAAATGGGGTGAGGGGAGGTGTGTTCACGGATGGCTGGACTGAACTCAACGTGACACGTGAATGTAAACAAAAGCAGGCCGCTACATATATATGTATAGAGATAAACTAAAAATTCATTAATTTAATTACGGTACATTCGATCGATCTGAAATTGTGGAAAGATGCATTGTTAGATGAGACGAGTCTATGTGCAAAATTTCAGCTCGATAGCACCACGGGACGTGCGTCATTTTTAAATCCCTTATATTAACTTCGCGGCCGTCTCATCATCTCATCATCTCATCATCTCATGGGCTGGGCGGGCGGAAAAAGAAAATTCGAAAATGACCCACTTCCAGTGATCCGATCGAGCTGAAATTTGGCACACGGACCCGACTCACCTAACAATGCATCGAATCAAAATTTCAGATCGATCGATCGTACCGTAATTAAATTAATACATTTTTAGTTTATCCTTATATGATGTATGTAATTCAAATTCACGGTGTGTTATTGTTTTTTTCTTCCACTTCCACGTGAGTTTGAGTTGACGCCGACAGTCGTGCCGACACCCCCTCTTGTCCCACCCCCATTTATTAAAGACAAGGGACATCACTCGGTGTCAGTCTGTCAATGTTTGTAGCGTTTGAAAATAATCAATACTGTTAGTTATGTCTCATATATAAGGGATTTATAGTCAAAAACTTTGTTTTTACGGGTTTCTTTTTTAAATCCCTTATATTAACTTCGCGGCCGTCTCATCATCTCATTATCTCATGGGCGGGCGGAAAAACAAAAGTCGAAAATGACCCACATCCCGTGATTCGATCGAGCTGAAATTTGGCACACTGACCCGTCTGACCTAACAATGCATCGTATCAAAATTTCAAATCGATCGAACTTACTTTAATTAAATTAATGCATTTTTAGTTTCTCCTTATTTGAGGTATGTAATTCAAATTCACGGTTTGTTATTGTTTTTTTCCCACGTGACAGTTTGAGCTGACGCATTGAGGCGACCCAACGAAGCGACGGGGTGCTTTTGTTTACATTTTACGTGTCACGCTGAGCTCGGTCAAGCGAATCGGTAACCAGACTTTTCCCCTCTCCCCCTCCCACCCACCCCTCCCCCCTAGGGTTATGAAGCAAAATTGAGTTAAGACGGATTCAGTCTGTAAATGTTTGAAAATAATCAATACTGTTAGTTATGTCTCATATATAAGGGATTTATAGTCAAAAACTTTGTTTTTACGGGTTTGTTTTTTTAAATCCCTTATATTAACTTCGCGGCCGTCTCATCATCTCATCATCTCATGGGCTGGGCGGGCGGAAAAACAGAAGTAAAAAATGACCCACTTACCGTCATCCGATCGAGCTGAAATTTGGCACACGGACCCGTCTCACCTAACAATGCATCGTATCAAAATTTCAGATCGATCGATCGTACCGTAATCAAATTAATGCATTTTTAGTTTTTCCTTATATAACGTATGTAATTCAAATTCACGGTTTGTTATTGATTTTTTCTTCCACTTCCACGTGAGATTTTGAGTTGACGCCGACCGTCGTGCCGACACCCCTCACGTCCCACCCTCCGTTATTAAAGACAAGGGACATCACTCTGTGTCCGTCTGTAAATTTTTGTAGCGTTTGAAAATAATCAATACTGTTAGTTATGTCTCATATATAAGGGATTCATAGTCAAAAACTTTGTTTTTACGGGTTTGTTTTTTTACTTTTGTTCTTCCGCCCGACCGCAAACGACAGAGACCACGACAGAGAGAGAGAGAGACAGACAAGATTTCGAAGTTAATATAAGGAATATAAATTAAACAACCCCGTACAAACAAAGTTGGTGACTATAAATCCCTTATATATGACACATTACTAAAAGTATTGATTACGTTCAATATAATACCCATCGCGCGACAAACATTTACATACTCAACGCGGCTAAACTCCATTGCTTTAAACCCTGCAACACGAGGGTGTGGTCGTGGATGGCAGAAGTGAACTTAGTGACGCGTGAATGTAAACAATAGCAGACGGATACATTGAGTATCGATGCAACTTTTGGCGGCTTGATAGCGAAGTCAATAGTGCGCTCGCCTCACAAGCTGAGGGGCATGGGATCGAGCACACGTTAAAACCACAATAAAAAAGTTGATTAATGACTATTGCTAAAAAGTCCTCCGCTGACCTGGAGAGGAGATGGGCGCCGCCAAGCTTTACCAAGCCCCGAGAAAGTTCTAATGGAAACATTGGAACCCCCTAAGACCACGAGGTTATGGGACCAAAAAAACAACATTGATTTTTATATGGAGATAAACTAAAAATGCAATTATTTATTTACGTTATTCGATCAATCTGAAATTTTGACACGATTCACTGTTTGGTGACAGAAGTCTATGTGCAAAATTTCAGCTCAATAGCATCACGAGAAGTGTGTCATTTGTTACTTTTGTTTTTCCGTCCGATAGAACAATAACGACAGACAGAGAGAGAGAGAGAGAGAGAGAGAGAGAGAGAGAGAGAGAGAGAGAGAGAGAGAGAGAGAGAGAGAGAGAGAGAGATCACGACAGACAAGACCGTCAAGTTAATATAAGGGATTTTTAAAAAGTGTCTTAGCCACTGGGTAAATATTCGGATTTCGACCAAACTAGTTAGATAAAAAATTTATCGCCCTTGGTAAAATCCTATAGTACATTGCACTCTTAATATTCAATTTTTCACGACCGCGGGCTCAAATCTGTATCTCGTAAAAGTATAATGTTTTATTATTCGTTCGATTTTTTATCATCTTGACAAATATTGATAGCTATATAGATTTTATTCCAGATTGAAATAAATGTGTGTTTCGAACCTTGCATTTGGCCCAGAGCCTTTTAGTGTCTTTTTTTCCTTATATAAGGTATACAAATGGTATCTTATTCATCCGAGCGTTATGAACTTCTTGGAGATTGTTGAGTACACCTCCCCTAAACTTTTTGTCATAAAAGGTTTTAAAAATATAACTCATAAGGGGCCAGTTGCCCAAAATGTTTAACGGTGTTAGGTCAAAAAATGACAATAATATTATATTATATAGAGAAAACTCAACAAATCTAATTGTATTTTCAACAACCCATATCTCCCGAATCGTTAATAAATCGAAGAAATCGCATAAAGTCCAACAAGCTGATCTGAGTGCGCTAGAAAATTCCGAAAATCAGAGTATTTTTAAGAAATTTCGTTAATCGGTGTTAGGTCAAAAAATGACAATAATATGTAGTTTATATATATAGAAAAAGCAACAAATCTATTGGAATTTTCAATAATCCATATCTCCCGAATTGTTAAATAAATCGAAGAAATCTCATAAATTCAAACACGCTGATATGAGTGCACTAGATAAATCTGAAAATCATAGTATTTGTATGAAATTTAATTAAACGTGTTAGGTCCAAAAATGACAATAATATAAAGTGTAAATTGAGAAAAATCAACAAATCTCATTGCATTTTCAACAACCCATAAGTCCCGAATCGTTAATTAAATCCAAGAAATCTCATAAAATACAACACGCTGATCTCCGTGCACTAGAAAAATCCGAAAAACAGATTATCCTTATTAAATTTGTTAATCGATGTTAGGTCAAAAAATGACAATAACATATAGTGTATTTTGAGAAAAATCAACAAATGTAATTGCATTTTCAAGAACCAATATCTCCCGAATTGTTAATTAAATACAGGAAATCTCATAATGTCCAACAAGGTGATCTGAATGCTCTAGAAAAATCCGAAAATCAGAGTGTTTTTATGATTTTTCGTCAAACGGTGTTAGGTCAAAAAATGACAATAATATATAGTTTATATATAAAAAAAAACAAATAATCTTTTAGCATTTTAAACAACCCATATCTCACAAATTGTTAAATCAATCTAGGAAATCTCATAAACTCCAACCAGTTGATCTGCGTGCACTAGAAAAATCCGAAAATCAGAGGTTTTTTTTTAAATTTTCGTTAAACGGTCTTAGGTCAAAAAATGACAATAATATATAGTTTATATAGATAAAAAAACACAAATCTATGGCATTTTCAACAACACATAAGTCTCGAATGGTTACTTAATTCCAAGAAATCTCATAAACTCCAACACGCTGATCTGAGTGCACTAGAAAATTCCGAAAATCAGACTGATTTTATGAAATTTCGTTAAACGGTGTTAGGTATAAAAAAAAGACTATAATATATAGTGTATAGAAAGAAAAATCAACAAATCAATATGAATTTTTAACAACCCATATCTCCCGAATCGTTCATTAAATCCAAGAAATCTCATAAACTCCAACACGCTGATCTGAGTGCATTAGAAAAATTCGAAAATCATCATTGTCCTGGAACACTGTGTTATATTATATCATTGACATGGATCATTGTGATATAGTATATCATTGGAATTGAACAATAGGATATATTATATCATTTACCTGGAACACTGTGATATAGTATATCATTTGCCTGGAACAATGTGATATAGTATTTCATTGGACTATAACTCTGTGATATAGTATATAATTGGCCTATATCACTGTGATATAGTATATCATTGGACTGGAACACTGTGATATAGTATATCATTGGCTTTAAACACTGTGATAAAGTATATTATGGCCTGGAAGACTGTGATATAGTATACCCTTGCCTTTAACACTGTGATATAGTATATCATTGGCCTGGAACAATGTGATAAAGTATATTATTGCCCCTAAGCGCGTCTGTCAGTCAGTGTGAAGACGCTACGCCCGGTAACTCTTTATTTTTTTAAAAATTGAAAATATAGACGTAAAATCATAATGGTTTTGGTTTCGAGATTAACAGAGCGTGTGGTGTTTCGCGATGTAAATACTATAAGATGTGATGTCATTGTTTGAGCTTTTATTATAATAAATTGGGAAAAGGAAACAATGTAAAAAGAGCAACGGTTTATTTTTATGTTGGTAACCCGAGTGTGTGAATAAGCATGTGCGCGAGTGAGTTCATGTGTGTGTGTGTGTGTGTGTACGTCTGTGTGTGTGTTTGAGTGTGTTATTTGTGAACTAACAATTGATTTCATAAATTGCTAAAATGAAAATAAAGATTGAATAGTACTTACCAGTTCTTTCTAAGAAGAAATTGGTTTATGTATTGTTACAATATGCACAGGGTTAAGATTGGGACTAATTGGCGGCATTTATTTTTTATATAGAGGGCAACCTTTGTGAACTTTTGAAGGTATTTATCACAAAAAAATTATTATATTTTTTTAAAAGTGTCTTTATTGTTATTTGCCTTTTTCCCTTTCACTTTAGGAGTATTGTGCAGTGCATGTATACAATGGTATACTTGCTGAGCCCATCTCAAATGATGCGATGACTTTCGTGCAAACGATAGTTAAAAAACACAATATCAATAGTATGTATTATTTTAGTACTATTTTTATATCACATTTTTGCTAAATATTGTTCATGGAGTACACATTGTAAAACCGAGCAATGTTTAGATTTTATATCCTATACGAGTCAGTATATATGTATAAATTAACACGCATCGGTTCAGAGTCCACTTCTGTGTGCTACATTTTTAAGATCAGAATTGAGCTAACATTTTTTTGTTTTTGTAGATATAAAAAGGCTAGATAAAATATACCAAGCGTAATAGGGCTTGCATTATGGATACATTTCGTAACCCAGCCAGTACAATCCCGTTGCATAATGGGATTCCGTTCGTTGTCATTGTGGCGAGAAAGATGTATATCTATGTTTGACAAGTTGTCTAGGGGTGTAAAATTTAAAATATCACCTTCCCGCTCACAACGTATAAACTTTAGTGATCTCTTGCAATCGATAATCAACAGACCAAAGGGGTGTAAAATGTAACAATAAATTTATTATACAATTTGTACAACAGCGGAAACTAGTTCCGAATGGGGGCGGTTATACAACAAATTAATTGTCTCCTATTTTGCCTAGCATTATCATCATTAGGGCTATGCCACTTGACCTAATGTTTATGGTGTTGGTACTTAAATGCAATGGGGTCGTCGCGCCCCGTTCCATGTGGCGGCTGGCTCTGCACGCTCCCCTGGTCGGTGTGTGCTGTTCTCTGCCTTTGTGTGCAATGAAGCGTTCCTCTCGGTAATACTGCCCTACACTAGGCTCCGTCACTGCTGGAGTGTGTAGTTGGTACTGCAGGTTCCCTCTAGCTAGATCGTTCGGTTCCCTGGTACTCGGTAAGCTGTTTCACCTATGGCCTAGGTGACATCGGTGATCACGGAAGTGTGAATAACCGGCTTCCGTACGTGTAGTGTGTGTAAACGTACAGGCTTCAACATACGTTGTGTGCGTTTGTTGGTTTCAGTTTTACGTTGGACGTAACAACTGGTAAATGATCTGTCATCCTCCTCAAGGTCCTGTCTTTAGGTGTAGGGATGAGGTAGGTTGTCGGATCCAAGTCGCTTGGGACAGCGGTGGGTCCAGCTCTTGGTCCTAAATATTGACGACACTTCTGTCCAGGTGGGTCTGCCGCCAGGAATTCACGTTGTCTCCCGGTACTGGCGGGTGCCCAGAAGCCAGACTAAAATAGAAAAACACACATAGTTAGTTTTTCCACTTTGACTTTTTAATCCACCTTTTTGGCTACCGAACCTTCAGAGCAAGGTGCCAAAAGGTGATCAAAATGCACTCATATAAAATAAATTATTATCTAATACATTACATAACATGATACTAAAATTAATACCTCATTTCTACCACCACGGGTGCAGATCTATCTTGCTGACACCTCGTAAGTGGATTGAGGTACAAAATATAGTAATGTTATTAAATACACACATATATAGCTCAATCTATGTATCTGATGGAGCGCGTGTAATCACATTTAGTTAAGAAATAGACATGGGATAGTTAAAAATCGCATGTGGCCCCATACGGCGATCATGGGGTTAAAATATTCCAATAATTTCAACACGGCATTATACAATGGTTAATATTTAGATAATGGCAAGAAATATATATATAAAAACGAGGGAAACAAAGCTGAGTTCAACTCACATGGATTCTGGTCAGTAAGAATAATGTCGGCTCTTCCACTACAAGGATGGATACAGATATAGTTATATGAATTAGATTCACACTGGCGACTACACTCTGCGGACATCTGGGCGGAAAGAGACCGGTGGCTTGGTTGTGTCAGCATTTATACTCCATGTATTGCCCGTTCGCAATACATAATTAGTTCCGATTGTCGCATTGATGACCTGTCGGATCGGATAAGAGTAGCTTCCCTTTTGTTTTACCCAGTTACCGTGTTCCAGATGGTCTGACTCCATAAATTTCACCACTGTCATAACCCTTTACAAGATATGATAACATACTTCGATGCCTAATGGTATTCCGGTTTGGTTTGAATCTCTTTCACCAGTATTATGCTGCATAATTGAATCCAATTCTTTGAAGAATCCATTTTTCGCAATACTGCACATGTTCCATAGGTTTTTGTGATAAGATTACATTATGTGATCAATTTCGATGCGTACACAATTTTTATCCAAATGATTACATACTTTGAAGGGATCACATATCCCAATTTTATACGGTTGCATAAGGGAATTCCGATGTATCTCGAATCCCTTTCGTCGGTATGGTTCCATACTTCATTGGGATTACATACCCCATTTCGATTCATTTGCATAATGGGATCCCATTCATCCCATTTCTCGATAAATTTCCATGTTTTGTTGGATCATATATACTGTTATAATCTTCGTTTAACTTTATGACGAAGCCCCGGATGTTAAGAACTGAAGTATCTATACTAAATAAATGACTTGAAGTACAAGTCCTCCAATGTCAAGTATTGACTCTGTTGTCTAGGGTTAAAAATTTAAAGGATGCTAATTGAGCTCCCAGACTATCTACAAACTTTATCTCTTATAACACTTAATCTAATGGGATCAGCCCTCAGTATTAAGTACTTGTATTAATCTAGACTAAAATACGTTAAACACATAAATAATGACACATTACACCTTGTGTACAACAGAGAGAGTAATTTAATTACATAATATATATATATATATACACAAATAAAATAAATATAAAAATATAACATGAAATAGGTATAAAATATTAGCGTAGGCAATAATAACTCAATAACGAATACAATCAGTTACGTCGCAACTTAACTTCACATCTCATAAACTATCGGACCAGTTCCTCTCCTCGCCGGTCTCTATCTCCACCTTCATTGCCTTATGCAAGACCAGCCACCTGTTTGTCTTGCTGACCGTTATCTCTAGTGGACGTTCCCAGACTTCACAGTCCTGCCCTTCAGTTATGTCTTATGCACACGGGTTCTCAAATCGTGGCTCAGGGTCGCCGAACCAACTTTTTCCCAACAGCCCATCTCTGCCTAGTCTGCTTCTATACTTTGACGGCTTATACTAACTCTGTTATTCTTTACTATAACCTACTATACTATTCTATACTAGCTGACACAATAATTAACATATATATTTTATATATGTTGCGGCCAAAGCCCGAAATCGGCCACTTCGCGAAATGGCAAATGATGCTGTAAATTAGCCGGCCAAACCCCGAAATTCGGGCTTTGTCCGGCCAGTTCGCGAAATGGCTAGGGTCGATTGGCCAAAGCCCGAAGCAGTCACGAGAAGATTGAAGGTTGAATTGAAGATTTAATACTTAAAATTGATTGTTAGTTACAAATGATAAAAACCAGTTACAAAAGTGAAACTTAATAAGTCTTTTAAGCTCATTTACAACTGGGTTTCAAATTCTTTCCCATTATCTGATTGAAGCACACGTGGAGCCCCTATGGTGGTGAAGATATCAAGTAGCTGATAATAGCAACTTCTTCTGCTGTTTTGCTTTTAAAAGGTCTCAATATATAATATAAACTTGGCTAAATGATCTTGTTTATTGAGCATAAACTTGTACTCGCCTTCATGTCTACTCTATCAGATCCACCTGGAATCTCGAGTTAAATTCAGTATATATACACAATATATTAACTAAAAATAAGTATGTACAAGTAAAAATACAACATTTATAATATTTAATTATATAATTGAAACATTCTAACAAGTCTAACTTAGCTAATCGAACCTGATACAGATTATCAGCTAGGCTCACCTCACAAGACCCGTAGTAATCAGGGTTTTGAATGCAAAGAAAGTATACTATAGTTATTTTGTCGTAGAATATATACACTGCTCACACGTGGGTGGTGCCCCGTTGTCCTAAATTTCTATCAATTTCTATTGGATAGACTTTAGCCCCATGGGACAACATGTGACAAATTTATTCTTATTGGTTAAACCCTAACTCACACTTTCGTAGGACATGATGGTATGTTTCCCTTTAGGTGTTGAATCAAGGTTTAATTAGCATAGTTCGCTCCAATAGCATTTGGGTGACGTCTGCAACATCGGATTTTACAACTTTGCTTGACCCAAGGTCATCGTTTCATATTACGTCTGAACCCAGCGGATATTAAATTCCTATGCTTCTCAAAATATATATGGAGGGGCTCAACATACACCCCAGTATATACACATTGCATAATAAGCCTCAATTTTTCGTAAAATCTATTTTCCCGACAGGATCCAATTCTTAGGTTGTATTATATACCGAATATGATCACGTTGCATAATGAGATAACTCTCCAAAATATGACGCCGTTATCTAATAAAATCTGGTTCACTGTTTGGCAACTAATCCGTGTAACATTTAGTTAAATAAGATCCCATTGCAGATGGCAACCTGTTCACTGTAAGATCCAATTATGGTTTCTTTTCCGTTTTCTCGTTTGATCCCATCCTACGTTGTATTGTGAAGGTATCTAACTCTAACAAACATGTATTAGTTTCATAGTCACACAAAATAACGCTTATTGTTATTCTAAACCTTAATTTATTTTCAGTAAATTAGCTTAGATAGAAGGTATTCTCTCGAAAATCCAGTTTTAAAATATTACTAATCCGAAATCCAGACTTATATCATACATTATTAAGGACACATTCATTCACGTAACTATTTTCGAGTACAAATATGTCAGGTTTGTCCAAAATACGACCCACCATGCAATTTCAATTGGCCTGCGACCTGATCTGAAATAATTAATTGACTGACATGTTACTTACGTAACGAGACTAAAATTATTATAAAAGTCGAAAGTTAGTTCTGTTTTGAGTATGCAAAGCTAAAATTTATGACAATTAATTTTTTTGGAAAATGTAAAAATGAAATTTCAAAAACCCGTTGAAGTTATATACTGTTAAGCGTTAAGTTGACGTTCTACGGTAAAAATTGATGACGACATTTATTATTATTATTTTACGCCGACTCGGCAGCGGAAACGAATATGGCGTCGGTGTATTTAAAAAAAATTATATATATATTTTTTAAAAAATCTCCCAAGGGTTTTAAACAAATAGAAAGTTTTAAAAAAATTTATCTAAAAATGCATAATCATTTTGAAATTTGGTAATGTTGTCAGAAAATGTTGAAATTTCTTGTTTAAATCCATTCTGAGATAATAACAGATCTTCCTGTCGACATGTATGTATTTTTTACATTGATAGTGAATTTGATATTATTTAGACATTCTAATTCCTAAATTATAATGGAGAAGGTAAGTAAACAAAGAAAAAAGGATAGTTGTTGACGAGGCGCGCCGCTACAAAGGAAAGTGGACCATTGAACGACATAATACGTGTATGTGTTTTATATTTTTTATTTATTGTTTGGAGTGTTTGACTGTTATAGAGGAATTCAATATCAAGAGACACTACCAGACAAAACATGCTTACAATATCAAGCTGACAGAAACTGAACGAACTGAGAAGCTGAAGCAAAAGGAAGCTGGATTCACCTCACGGCAAAGCTTATTTTCAAAAATTGATCAGGCTAATTAAAATTTCTCAATGGCAAGTTTTGAGGTGACAAAACTAATAATGATAACGAAAACAGCGAATAATTTACTGAAGGCGAATTTGTAAAAGTAATGTATGCTGAATGAAAATTGTTGAAAATATCTATCCCGAGTAAATTCAGAAGTTTGCCAATGTATGCGTGTTACGATATCACTTAGTGGCTCGAAGAACTGAACAAATCTCATCCGACATTTATATACAACTAGCAAAATACCCGCGCTCTGCTACGGAAGTTAGGATTTTTAGTAAGCGTTGAAAACCCGTTTCACACCAATTTAAAACACCAATTGATTTCAGTCTGGATCATGATGGATATACTTGTTTTTCAATATTTGTCAAGTTCGTGTAAAATAAAATGTGTACTAAAATGACATTAAGGACCCTCGTGCAAAGTGGATGCAGTATGTGCATATCTCATAAGGTATGAAGATTTAAATCTAGGTCATGATAGAGATACGTGTCTATATTTATTTAAACTATTTAAAATCCAAAGGTAAGAAAGCTTTAAATGTTTACGAAAAAAATATTTTGGGTCCCGGCCCCGAAGGAACAGACGTTAGAAGTTCATTAATTTTTTTTTAAATTTGGAAGAGTAAAGTTTGAAAAGATGTGTTTTAAAACAATGAAGTCTTGAAGGCTGCAAGTAGGCTTAATAAGTAGCAGACATACTACAAATAGTTTTTTTATAACAGAGAATTATATTTTTACCACAAAAGAGAGAGAGAGAGAGAGAGAGAAAGAGAGAGAGAGACGTTTGCCAATTGTTTTAGTGAAGGTATAGATTCAATAAACACATTTAATTTGAAAATTGAAATATGTAATATTTCTCTTTAAATTTGCAATGAATAATTAAACAATATTAAATATGTTATTAGAGTAATTGTAAGTCTTAGTGTACAATAAATTGATATGTACATTTAAACACAGAAAAAGCTTTGACATAAAAAATGAATAGCAAGTACTTCTTTTTTATCAATACAAATTACTACATCATTGAAAAACAAATCGATGCATTTTAATTATCAGACTAATGAAAATTTAGTTAAATGTTAAATTCATTTTATTACAAATTGAATCAGAACAATGAAAATTAACAACACATCTTCTTTTATTTAGTAAAAAAATTCAAAAAGAAATGAGACTAATAAATCAAGATATCTGAATATATATGTAAATATATATATATATATATATATATATATATATATATATATATATATATATATATATATATATATATATTGTTTTGTTTTGGTACACCTACGACAATATCTTATATGCCAAGAATGTTACGATCAAATTAACTTTCCAATGAAAATATCTGCATGTGACTAAGCAATAGTTTTAAAATATATATACATATTTTGAAATTAAATTTAAATTTTACATTAACACACCTTTCAAAAGTCTTATTTGATGTAAGCCCATTAAATAATAATTTTAATGTTGGTGAGTTTTAAAGGTTTAAAAATAACATTATTCATGGAACAGACTATAGGTCCGAAGATTAGAAAACGGACACTTCTTATGGATCAATTCTTTTCTCTGTAATAACACATCGATAAATGTGTATTTAAACATATTGCATGGTATCCGGTGGGTATTTTGGCAGTTATAAAAGACATGTAGTGTCATGATGTGTAATTTAATTTAAAGAAATTTTAAAGCAGAAGTTGGCCTTCAATAATCTCCTTAAAATAATTCGTGTATTCTATTTAGGAAAATAACTTTGACTTTAAATAATCACTAAACAAATTATCTGACAGGATTTCTTAAGACCTTCACCACTAAAGTCACGTTGTATAATAACAATTGAATTGATTTCAACAATTTGAGAATTTATATAGCGCAATAATTCAGCTAGCAGCTGCTTTCAACGCGCTTTACGTAGAAAAATGAACACAAATATTTGTACACGCTTTAAGTAAAAAAAAACAGCAGCATGCATATTTAAATTAAAAAAAAATATTTACATGATCGTGCAAATAATCTAAATTTGTCAGTCAAAGAGATATTTGATTTTTTTTAAATTTGGAAAAGTAAAGTTTGAAAAGATGTGTTTTAAAACAATGCAGTCTTGAGGGCTTTAAGTAGGCTTAATAAGTAGTAGAAATACTACAAATGTTTAATAACAGAGAATTCTATTTTTACCACAAAAGAGAGAGAGAGAGAGAAAAGAGAGGGAAAGGGAGAGAGAGATAGAGAGAGATAGAGAGAGAGAGATAGAGAGAGATAGAGAGAGATAGAGAGAGAGAGAGAGATACGTTTGCCAAATATTTAAGTGAAGGTATAGATTCAATAAACCCTTTTACTTTGAAAATTGTAATATGTAATCTTTCTCTTTAAATTTGCAATGAATAATTTTAAACAATATTAAATATGTTATTAGAGTAATTGTAAGTCTTAGCGTACAATAAATTGATAGGTACATTTAAACACAGAAAAAGCGTTTGACAACAACAATAAATTGATATGTACATTTATACACAGAAAAAGCATTGACATACAAAATGAATAGCAAGTACTTCTTTTTTATTGATAATTTTCTTTTTAAATTGAGCTTTAAAAATGTATTCAAAAACAAAAAGAAAACATATTTTACGGCAGCCATGTATCAGTAGACTATTGCCTATTTGAAAGGTTGTCACTTAGACTGGCAATAGATGAATTCATATTTTCTACATAAGCGACATTCTATCTGTAAAATATCCATTTCAGTAAAATCGGCTTCCATTTAACTTTAACACTTAATATGGATTAATATTCTCCAGAACTTAAACTAATTATTTCACACATTTTACTAACACAGACGTTATTATTGTTAATAATTTCTAATAGTAAAATCTTTTACACATAGATTATTTCAATTATACTGGACCTAATGATTTTGTTTTCCTCTGTAAAATATAGTTTTCTGTATCTGAAACATGACTATAATTTACTCAATAGCTTTTTTTGTACACAATGAAATTGAATTTAATTTTTCTGATAATACACCTTTCAAAAGTCTTATTTGGTGTACGTCCATTAAATAATAATTTCAATGTTGGTGAGTTTTAAGGGTTTTAATAACATTTTCTTTGAACAGAATATAGGTCCGAAGATTTGAAAACGGACACTTCTTATAGATCAATGGTTTTCTCTGTAATATACATTGATTAATGTGTATTTAAACATAATGCATGGTATTCGGTTGGTACTTTGTCAGTTATAAAAGACATGTAGTGTCATGATGTGTAACTTCATTTAAAGAAATTTTAAAGCAGAAGTTGGTCTTCAAAAATCTCCTTAAAATAATTCGTTTATTCTATTTAGGAAAAAACATGAACATTAAATAATCAGTAAATTTTATCTGACAGAATTTCTTAAAACATTCACTTGTAAATGCACGTTGTAGTATCATAACAATTGAATTGATTGTAACAATTTGAGAATTTATATAACGCGATAATCAAGCTATCCGCAGCTTTCAACGCGCTTTACATAGAAAAATGTACAGAAATATGTGTACACGCTTTAAGTAAAAAAAAACAAAACATTTACATTTAAATTGAACAAAAATATATTGACATAAGTGTGCAAATAATCTAAATTTATCAATCAAAAAAAATATATGATTTTTTTTCTAATTTGGAAAGATGTGTTTTAAAACAATGCAGTCTCAAAGGCTCTAAGTAGGCTAATAAGTAGTAGAAATACTGCAAATGTTTAATAAAAGATAATTCTATTTTTAACACAAGAGAGAGAGAGAGAGAGGGAGAGGGGGGGGGGAGGAGAGGAGAGAGAGAATAATAAAACAATATTAAATATGTAATTAGAGTAATTGTAAGCCTTAACGTACATTTAATTTGTAGGTACATTTAAAACACAAAAAAATCTTTGACATACAAAATATATAGCACTACTTCTTTTTATACTCTTCTTTTTAAAATGGGCTTAAAATTTTTTTGACGAAACACAAAGAAAATATATTTTATGGCAGCCATGTATCACCAGGCAAATGTCTATGAGAAAAACAGGGGCCGTACAAATTTACTTTAGCTACCGACAGTGATTGTCCTTGTGTGCTATTAATAGATATTCCGAATTGAGAACTGAAGACGTTTAAATTTAAATTCATTGTATGTTGGCATTAATGGGATTATGGATAAAAAGACATCTTCTGCTTTAGCACAGCCTGTCAAAACTGTTGCTTCAATTACTGCTTTAATTTTTTACTTATAAAATGTAAGTCTTTAAGACGATTGAAAATTGAAAATACACAAAAAAGTCCATCATTTTGCGAATTTTCAAGTGAAACACTCGGCTGATGAGGTCGTGTCGATCGTGAGGTTTTTGACGTGGTAGGAGAACTTTAGTGATATCAGTCCACTGTGGATTACAAGTAAATGTGATAAATAAGTCAGGTCGGCCATAGTGACGTACGTATGTCATTGCGTCTTGTGTACGCTCGTGCATATAGCGAGGTCCAGTGGCGGATTTAGCTATAGGGCAGGGGGGGGCGGCTTGCCCCCCCCGCGCCCCTGTTGGGTCTAAATTGGCGCCCCCCTAAAGACGCCCTCGATGAACATCAAAAAGGTGTCACAAGAGCAGAAAAATGATTTCTTAACACGAAACTTGTAATCAACACCAAACTGCTTGCTAAATATTGTATATCAAATAATGAAACGGTAATATCTGGTTTAAATCAATCACTCGCATCTGAATTATCGGCGACAATTGATAATGTAGTTAAGTCTGCACAATTATTTTCTTTAATTATTGAATCAACCATTGATATAGAATTGATCAGATGTCAGTTTCTTTACATTCAGTTTTAAAATCAGGACATGTTGTGGAAAGATTTATAGGCTTTTATACTTTGGTAAACAGCAGCTGGATAGCGAATAGTGCGCTCACCTCACAAGCTGAGGGGCGTGGCATCTATCCACGTTAAAGCCACAATAAAAAAATAAATAGAGGTAAAAAAAGATTTTTAAAAACCAAGTTTTTATAAGTGTACTAAAAGTAAGAAAATAATTTAAAACTTATGAATTCAAGTTCATGTACTTTGATTTAATATGACTAAAAACTTGGGGCGGGTTTTTGGTATAAAAGTTAAAGAGAGATCTATAAGTGAGAGAATGAGTGAAATGCATATGTAAAACCTCATAATCGCCCTCATAAATAAAAAATGCTCCCTTATTTGCTGAGAAGATTTTAACAGAAATAAAAAAGTGAAACATTGATTTCACACTCTGTCGAGGACAGGCATAATCTGGAAATAAGAGTGGCCTTTAAACTCAGATAAAGAAACTTTCACCCAATTGTTGTGCCCATGTTTTGAACTTGGTTACTATCGAAGCAATGTCTGTAAACAGTGGTATACAGTTGTTTTTTGGCGCAGATTTAAGGTTGTATGCATTCCTTACGTCTAGTTTACCACGTCTACATAATCTTAAAGAATACCAGAAATCTCAATATGAATCAACAGTAGATACTCTCAAACGACTTTCTTATACAAAATGTGCAAGCCGTAAGCATGCAGTTCATGCAGTTGTTGGATCATTCTCTGCTATTCTAGCCACACTTGATTCAGGGGAATCAACAGAATAGAAAGGAGGTGTCAGAGCAGAAGCTATGGGACTATCTGTTTTAATAACAAAATATTCTTTTGTTTTTCTGATGCTATTTGTACAAAAGATATCTTCATGTTATCAAACTACTTGCAACGCCTTTGCAAAACAGTTGATCGAAGTTGGAAAAAATAAGTTTGTTGAAATGAGAAGCGATGAAGCTTTTGAAATGTTGAATGTAGATGTCAAATCATTTATTAATTAAATTGTTCCAAACTAGATGTTAAAACAGAATTTAAAGAAAAGTGAATTGCAAGTATGGCAGGCGAACTTAGCAGAGATAAAATGGCTGATGATCCAACTACACTCTTTAAATCTGAAACGTACTTCACTATCATGGATACACTTGTAACACAAATAGATGATCGATTTATATGACTTTCGGAGCACAGTTACTTATTTCTATGGCATTGATCAATCACAAATATCGGAGGAAAATAAAGATTATTTTCAAAGTTTACGCAAAATTTACAAACACGACATTAACCTTGAAGAAGCAATCGTAGAATATAAGATTTGTATGCATTAATACAGGCAACCTTCACTAGTGGACTACAACTTAAAAAGGTTCAGCCATTCTTGACTGAAAAACTAATGGCATCGGTCGGGTCTCACTAGCTTGTCAATACTCTATAAAATTTACATGCCTCTTCCTGTTAGCAGTGCTACTGCTTAAAGATGTTTCAGTAGATTGAAACTCATCAAAAATTATTTGCACTTAACAATGACAAACTAACGTCTGTCTGAATTGGCATTAATTTCAATTGAACGTGATCTAGCTGAGAACGTTGACTTTGAATCAACGATAAATCGTTTTGCTTAAATGAAATCACGTAGAAAGCAATTTATATAGGGCTCATGGCTCTATCTTATCTTATCTTATCTGTTACAGACGCTCCTTCTATACAGAAGAATATTGCGTCATATGCTTATCCATGGTTTGTATTTAGTCCTGCATTCTTATTAGAGTTTTGAATGCTTATTTAAGGAACTTACAATCATTGTTTGTGTAAAGTTCATAGATTTCCCCAAAGTTTGATGCTCAAACTTACAGTGACAAATTAATTTTTTTTTATATTCTGAAGTAAATTGTTTAGTTTATTTATAAGTATAATATTATTGGCACTCTTTGTGTGTGTGTGTCAGTGTTACTAATCCTAACCAATCCACTCCACTAAAGTCTCTGTGTTTTTCATTATTTGTAGCATCAGATTACCTGGACTTAAACTGAACTATTTTGCCAGATACAATTCTCATTTCATTTTTTTCAGATAGAAAACTATTACAAGAACTAAAAACAGTAGCTCTAAAATTTGATTAGTAAAAAGAAGTTGTTCTCTTTGAAACTAAGTTCATAATTTACTGTCATCTTTTTATCTACAACTGATATATGCATATAATACGTATACGATAAATGATTTCTTTAATTACTTAGGCCTTTTATTAATGATCAACATTTTTTAAAATACATTACATTTTGTTTGCATTTTTGACCTATTACTCTCCTGAATATAAAGCAATTGTTTGTATATTGAAGAGATTCATTGCAATGGTTTGATGTAAACAAAAATAATATGAAATAATGTACTTTGAATGATCAACACATCATTTATTATTTAACACTTAGTTATTTGTTTGAGTTACTGTCAGTGCTATTTATGGCAAGCTGAACACTGATGAGTCATCTTGCAGATAGTACAACAAACTATTGGAGGCCTATAAAAAATTTAATAAAATTCTACCTCATTATCAAAACATTTTAGAAGTTTTATTTAGCCCAAAGACTATAAACTTATTATGCTGAGTTTTCTATGTTAAAGTCTGCTAGGATATTCAGCAATTGAAAGTGAAACAAAGGATTATGAGAAATTTAGATTTCGTCACAAATAACAGCTCCCAAATTAACTACCATTTTCATAAATTCAATTGATTAACCATATCTACTTAAGACTAGATGTTTCTTTTTGTCTAGCAAGTCGCCATAGGGAAACTCTGAAAATGTATGTAACATAAACAAAACACTTTAGATTTCATATTTGAGACTGCAGCAGACTCTTATGATGAAAACTTATTAAAGTAAAACTCACATTTAAAGTGAGCAGAAAAGTTTTTTAACATAAAATATAGCAATAAGAGTGAATCTCATATCAAATTTCTAATCTTCATTGCAGAACCAGCAATTTAGACAAATGAATTTTATTTCAGCACCTATAAATATTTGCACTAAGTGCATGAATAAAAAAATTTTTGCGGCGCCCCTTGAAATTCTCCTCGCCCCCCCCACGAAGACAAACCTAAATCCGCCACTGGCGAGGTCCTCCAGTGAACGACGATGGTAATATCACAGCTTGACCAATTTCATTTAAATTAGTGTCGTTTTTGTCTATAGCATCTATTTAGGTGGATGTACTGTTCTGCTCGTAGTTTCTTTTGATTTAGTCTTATAAAATTTAATCTTTCTGTTTCAATTTTTGCATACATATCAACTAAAAACTGATTCAATAAAGCTCGATAGTAAAGGATAGTATTATTATATTGCTTTTTGATCATAAGCCGGTATGAGTAGAAGTTTGCTGCAGAGACTGTTTTCTTCATAGCTAACTTGCTGACAGCGTGAACTTGAGGTATAGAAACAGAATAACCGTCTTCACCATAGCAGAACATGAGGGGATATTGAAGTGCATCATAGGACCTGTGGGTTTCCTTAATGCGTTGAAGTTTGTTGTCTCTACTTTTCAAGACAATATCCCTATTCTCGAACGCTTGCCCAACAATGACAACACCAACTTCACGTACTGTAGGTTTATTAAACCGGCCTTTGTGGGCATTTAATGGCTTTTTGTCAGCGTTAATAACAACTTTGAAGTCTGTATCTGTATCTGACATACTGTCAAGTGCCGACTGGAAATCTTGGATATAAGTGTTACATTCATGCAGCATTTTTTGTAATTTCTGCACCAGTGGCGTGTTCAGTCCAGAGACATTAGTGCACCGCATTTGTGTTTCCTTTTCGTCGTCCCCGACGAAATAAATTTGCAAAAATGTATGTTCCTTAGTCGGCATAGGTAAAAGACTGCCAATCAGGTGATACACTTGTCCCTGGACTTTAAATGAAGGCATGAAATTTCCCTCAACGATTCGGTTAGCGCCAAATGACGTCATTTGAAATGCACTGTTATACTTTCGAATGTTGTTTAAAAAATGCTCACGTTGAGGATGTTCACCATTTAACAGACCCTCAAGAAGGTCAGGACGCTCATGTAAATGAGTGAGAGAGACTTTACCACCGTTACAGCACAATCCAGGAGACTCGCATTTCCACCTAATAGCTTGACAATACTCACATTCAACATTCATAGATTCACAGTTTTGTCAGATTCATACTGTAAATTTGAGTCGTACGCAAATCCACAATCAGCTTTTTTGAGCCAAACATTTTGTTTTCGTTTGAGTCGTTTGTCATTACTGGGATCGTTTCTAGAAACAGCGTCTCTATTTACTTGTGGATTGGCCTGAGAGTATTTACTGACAGCGTCTCTATTTACTTGTGGATTGGCCTGAGAGTATTTACTGACAGCGTCTCTATGTACTTGTGGATTTTTCTGCAAGTATTTGACAGCTGCGTCACGAAGTTGTTTCCGTCTAGCTGCATCAGAAAATCTACCATGACGTTTGACACGCCTCCTTTTTACTGGATTCACATAGGGTGCAGTGTTGTCCTCACAATCGGTTTGAGATTCGTTCACTGTTACAATTACGTTAGTAATTCTAAGGCTTGGTGTGTTAACGTGACATTCGACTTCTGTCAAGCGTTGTAGGCATACAACCGGTTTCATTAATAACTTAGAAGCCTGATTTTGAGAATTTAAACTTTCATAAACATCAAAATGTTCCCCTACTCAAATCGTAACCCGTGAATCTTAGACGTTTAAGAGACATTGGAGGTTGTCCAAAGGTGTAAAAGATTTGTCCATTTCGGTACACTTGAAAGCGACAACCGAACAATTCAGCAGCAGCAATCAACTCACATGCAGAACCATAGGTGAAGGGCTTAAGCATTTCACTCTTATAGTGCTCATGTGTAGTATAATTGTCTCCTGTACCGTCATCAGACCACACCTTGAACCTCTCCCAATCATTCAGTACATGAGACACTATATTCCTCCGAATATCAAGACTAAGCAGGATATGGCCGTGCAATAAGTAACTGAGAGAATGGAAAAGGCAGGCGCCATCTCCGGGCATGGTAACCACTCGGTAAAATACAGTTCTTTGATCAATGGTGATCACTTCGATAGACATATTCATTATAAATAAATTATAATTAATGAGAGTGAGGATCGAACGATGATAGATTTGGGTGCTGAACAATATACACTAAGTCTGAAATACCTACAAAATAACTGTAAGCGTAATACACGAACACAAAACAGAAGAGAAGACGTGTTCAAATAAAATTTCTGCTGTTATTAACAGGGACACGTGAATAACTTGGCGAAGGAATGTATACAAAATCAAGTAACTTAAATAATGCTTTTAATGGCGTTCACTTCCTGTGCGTTAAACAATATGATGAAAACTCTCTAAAATTCTACACATATTTTAATGACGTCAATAAAACAACATTCTTTTGCACACTTTCGCACCTATCAAAAACGCAACCTCCAAACACGCCACCGCGCGTAGCTCACAGTGAATTAATGATGAGCCAGTTTTTATATAGCTCATATCAGAAAAAATCTACATTTGGGCCCCTGGCCATAAAAGAGTGGGAATTTTAAATCAGCAAGTTTCAAAAGTTTTATAATTCTTTCTGTATAGGAATTTGGAAAAGTTAATGATGAGTCATTTTTTATAACAATTTTTATATTAGAAAAAAAAACACATTTTGGCCTCCGACCCCTAGTGAGTGTTATTTAAATATTGTTTTTCGCTTGTTAATTTTGCAGGAGTGTACTCAACAACTTCCAAAAGTTTCATGCTCCTACCTACACGGGAAATTTGAGAATTAGTAATGAGTCATTTTATAAAGCTGATATTAAGAATATAATATATTTGGGTCCTCAACAACTTCCAAAAGTTTCATGCTCCTACCTACACGGGAAATTTGAGAATTAGTAATGAGTCATTTTATAAAGCTGATATTAAGAATATAATATATTTGGGTCCTCAACAACTTCCAAAAGTTTCATGCTCCTACCTACACGGGAAATTTGAGAATTAGTAATGAGTCATTTTATAAAGCTGATATTAAGAATATAATATATTTGGGTCCTCAACAACTTCCAAAAGTTTCATGCTCCTACCTACACGGGAAATTTGAGAATTAATAATGAGTCATTTTATAAAGCTGATATTAAGAATATAATATATTTGGGTCCTCAACAACTTCCAAAAGTTTCATGCTCCTACCTACACGGGAAATTTGAGAATTAGTGATGAGTCATTTTATAAAGCTGATATTAAGAATATAATATATTTGGGTCCTCAACAACTTCCAAAAGTTTCATGCTCCTACCTACACGGGAAATTTGAGAATTAATAATGAGTCATTTTATAAAGCTGATATTAAGAATATAATATATTTGGGTCCTCAACAACTTCCAAAAGTTTCATGCTCCTACCTACACGGGAAATTTGAGAATTAATAATGAGTCATTTTATAAAGCTGATATTAAGAATATAATATATTTGGGTCCTCAACAACTTCCAAAAGTTTCATGCTCCTACCTACACGGGAAATTTGAGAATTAGTGATGAGTCATTTTATAAAGCTGATATTAAGAATATAATATATTTGGGTCCTCAACAACCTCCAAAAGTTTCATGCTCCTACCTACACGGGAAATTTGAGAATTAGTGATGAGTCATTTTATAAAGCTGATATTAAGAATATAATATATTTGGGTCCTCAACAACTTCCAAAAGTTTCATGCTCCTACCTACACGGGAAATTTGAGAATTAGTGATGAGTCATTTTATAAAGCTGATATTAAGAATATAATATATTTGGGTCCTCAACAACTTCCAAAAGTTTCAACCGCCGGCTCCCATGAGTGTGAATTTTAAGATTATATTTCGCCTGTTACCATTGCGGGTTTGTACTAAAAAAACTTCCCAAAGTTTCATGCTTCTACCTACACGGAAAGTTGGAGAATTATTGATTTTACGTTTTTATATAGCTCATATGAGGAAAAACTACATTTGGGCCCCCGGTCCCCAGTTTGTGATAATTTAAATATGTTTTTGCCTGTTGATATCGCGGAAGTGTACTCAACAACTTCCCAAAGTTTCATTCTTCTATGTACTCGCGAAATAGGATAATTAGTGATTTTAATTTTAATATAGCCCATATATGGAAAAAAATGGTTTTTGGCCCCGGCCCCCCTGAGTGTGAATTTAAAAATTCTTTTATGCCAGTTTTTGTCGTGAGAGGCTACTTAACAACTCCCCAAGGTTTCATGCTTCTACCTACACGGGAAGTTGGATAATTAGTTATGAGTCAGTTTTTAATATAAGAAAAAAAACTACATTTGGGTCCTCGGCCCCCAGTAAGTGATAATTTTAAATTGTTTTTCGCTTGTTACCATCGCGTAAGTGTACTAATCAACTACCCAGTGTTTCATGCTTTTTTCATGCTTCTACCTACACGGGAAATAGGAGAATTAGTGATTTTTAGTTTTTATAAAGCTCATATAAGGAAAAAACTTTTTTTTGTGCCCCCGGCCCCCAGGAAGTGATAATTTAATTTATTTTCCTCCCGTCGCTATCGCTGGTTTTTACTCAACAACTTCCCAAAGTTTCATGCCTTTGCCTACTCGAGAAATGAGAAAATTAGTGATTTCATATTCTATATAATCCATATAAGGAAAAAACGCGTTTTTGGGCCCCGGGCCCCCAACAGTGTGAATTTTAAAATTCTTATTCGCCAATTATCGTTGAGAGAGTGTACTCAGCAAGTTGCCAAAGTTTCATGCTAATACCTACACGGGAAGTTTGGGAATTAGTGATGAGTCAGTTTTTTATATTAGAAAAAAAACTACATTTGGGCCCCCGGACCCCATTAAGCGTTATTTTAAATAATTTTTTTCGCTTGTTACCATAGCGGAAGTGTGCTTATCAACTACCCAGTGTTTCATGCTTCTACCTACACGGGAAATAGGAGAATTCGTGATTTTTAGTTTTTATAAAGCTCATATAAGGAAAAAACTAACTTGCTGACAGCGTGAACTTGAGGTATAGAAACAGAATAACCGTCTTCACCATAGCAGAACATGAGGGGATATTGAAGTGCATCATAGGACCTGTGGGTTTCCTTAATGCGTTGAAATTTGTTGTCTCTACTTTTCAAGACAATATCCCTATTCTCGAACGCTTGCCCAACAATGACAACACCAACTTCACGTACTGTAGGTTTATTAAACCGGCCTTTGTGGGCATTTAATGGCTTTTTGTCAGCGTTAATAACAACTTTGAAGTCTGTATCTGTATCTGACATACTGTCAAGTGCCGACTGGAAATCTTGGATATAAGTGTTACATTCATGCAGCATTTTTTGTAATTTCTGCACCAGTGGCGTGTTCAGTCCAGAGACATTAGTGCACCGCATTTGTGTTTCCTTTTCGTCGTCCCCGACGAAATAAATTTGCAAAAATGTATGTTCCTTAGTCGGCATAGGTAAAAGACTGCCAATCAGGTGATACACTTGTCCCTGGACTTTAAATGAAGGCATGAAATTTCCCTCAACGATTCGGTTAGCTCCAAATGACGTCATTTGAAATGCACTGTTATACTTTCGAATGTTGTTTAAAAATTGCTCACTTTGAGGATGTTCACCATTTAAATCAATGTACTGGAAGTCAAATAGTAAACTATTTTGGACGATAAATATAAACTAATTTCCGGACGATTACACGAACATTTTGGTTTTAAACTATTGACTGACGTGAATGTTCAAATTGATGATAAAGGTTATTGTGTCCATTAATAAAATGCTTACCATGCAATGTTTCCTCAAATTCTAAGCTTCGTTGGTCCGTGTGCAAATTTAAAAAAAAATTGTGTGTTAAGTTGCACAACGTCCATTTCATGTGCAATATTTTACAAAATTTGCTGCTCGGTGATTCTAAACTCCTAGGTGGCATCGGTTAAATATCTGATCAGCCACTCTGCTTTAAGGGAATAATGCTACCATAGTTCTAACACTTCGCTTACATATCACCTGCATACCAAACGTCCACTACAGTATGAAGTAGCCGATATCAATTGAAATAAGACAAAGTACAAGTATAGCCCTTAAGCAGAATTATAAAGCTTAGTTATGTATTTGTTAATTAAACTAATTATAAAAGTGGAATCTCAACCTTTGATTTTTAAAATTTGCAACCCTTCTCTATAGATTAAAGTGCATAAATGAATTCTAGATTATGGATTTTGTATGTTCATTTGAATTTGTAGTAGTTCAATTTTTTAATATTATTTGATGATATTAGATATTAATAAAAAGAAAGTAAATCTTTATTTATTTTAAACAATTATAATGTAGTGGAATTGGTTTCTATTCTATTGGATGAAAACTATGATCGAAATATAGCTAAATTTACCTCTTAAATTATTTAATAATTTTATTCAAATGTCTTTCTTTTTTTAGAGTAGGACCACCAGGTATTTTCTTTAAGCCACATTAAACACTCCTTTTTGACAATACCATATTAACTTTCCAGAAGGTAACATATTTCAGATATGTCATATACAGGTCATCACTTTTTAGGTAGTCGTTAGGTAATCGTTTGTGTTGTTCATATTGTTTTGCTGAAGTGGGGTTCTTAAAGCTAATTTTAAAACTAGCAACAAAAACAAAATGAATAGTGAATATAAGTATATGTTAATGCTGACTTCTGCAATGTCTTTGAGATAAAGAATAAACATTATTTTTTCAAATATTAATTTTAAGATTTATAACTTTATTTTAAAAGACAATTTGTGTATCAATATTTCATTTAAGTATTTAAACATGATTTATATTTTTGAGATGTAACATTTCAGAAAGGACTTCAGCATACTCAACGACCTCATTGTAACGATTTTACTTTATATTTCTCTTTCTATGTAGGCGTTCTCACAATAATTAATCTTGTGTACAATAATTCATAATTAATGTTTATCCAAAACAACTTTAATATATATTTGAGGTAATATAACGTGGAAATCTTGATTCATTCATCACACAACCTTCCTCGACGGAAGTCTACACACAACTCTTCGCCCAACTCTTTCAACCAATAGAAATGCTCCTTTCTTCCCGCGTCTCTTGTACACGTGACCTTACGTCACAAAATTATGTTAACCAGATGTGACATTCACCCCCATCCTTCAAAAAAAAATGTTTATGAAATACAACAATTTTGGTCTTCATAAAATCAAATCAATCTTTATCTATATTCAAATTTCAAATATTTATCATCAATGAACATTCATTTTCTTACATACAACTTCTGGATATAGAATCAATAAGAAATAATCTGTAGGACTGCAACAGTCTAAACATAAGAAATAATGAGAAAAAATCTGTAGAACTGCAACAGTCTTAACATAAGAAATAATGAGAAAAAATCTGTAGGACTGCAACAGTCTACCTGTGCTGAAAAAATGAAAATGGACTTTCAAACACATCTGTAATTTTGTGTAATTAAAATATTTAAACACTCAATATTATTAAAATCAACTAATAATCCAATGGAATTCAAACACTGTTCCTTGTCCATTGTTCAACAAATAAAAATATTAATATAACTACAGTCTCTGTTTGTATCCTTCAAGAATTCACAGACTAATGTTAAACAGTCTCTTATTTTATCATTTAGTAATTCACAGAATGTCTTTTTAATAGTCTCTGTTTTAATCAGTTAGGAGTTCATAGAGTGTCTTTATTTATTGTCATTCTACTTAATATGTCTGCAATCACATTGTCCTTTCCCTTCACAGGTTTAATGTCAAATTTGTAGTCGGCTAATAGCATAGCCTAGTTCAATATAGTCATTCTTCAATTGACGAGTATGAATTCAAATCGATGGGCTTTGAATGTTTCTTCAGACTGTTAAATGTTCAATAATTCACCAACCATGACTTCGATTATGTCCATTCACAATATCAATTCCAGCATCTTGAATCAGTTTCTTAGCTTTTGAGATGTCATTTTTGTTTCCTGATAGTTCAATAGAATTTCGACCAGCTGAGTCACTGACAGAAACTTTTATCTGAAAAATATTGTCTCTATCTGTAAAGTCTTTGATTTTGCTTAATACACAACCAATTGTTCTTCCTAATTCAGATGATTTCACACAAATGGTTTCAGATTCACTAGTACCATCTCTTTCTCTGCTACTGTGGTCTTCATTTCTTTTATCATATACTTGATTTTTAATAGTGGCTAAAATGTCACTAGTTTCTGTCTGTTCTCGATTTAACTTTATTATTTTTCTATCATTCATGTCTTGGTTTTCATTCTTTCTCCATGGTTGATCATAATTTCTTTTTCTGGAGTCAAAATTGTATTTGCCTCTCCATGATCTTCTGCTTTGATTATAATCTCTATTTATGGAATGATGATTATTTCTTTCTCTCCATGATTGTCTTTCTTGATCATAATCTCTATGTCTGGAATTATGATTATTTCTTTCTCTCCATGATTGTCTTTCTTGATCATAATCTCTGTGTCTGGAATTATGATTATATTTTTCTCTCCATAATTGTCTATCTTGATCATAATCTCTATGTTTGGAATTATGATATTTTTCTTTCCATGCTTGGCTACTTTTGTTTTCAAAGTGCTCTTGTCTTGATTTTTCTTCTGTTTTCTTTCTTATAGGGCTGCCATTAGGTGACACCCTATTTGGTTGTCCTTTATTGTGGTAACACTGCTTCGCCATATGTCCTGGCTTGTTACAGTGCCAACAAATAGTTTGTCTGTTGCCTTGGTTTGGCAGACTCTGGTTTCTCATACCTTGCTTTTTTTCTTGACTTTTAATTTGTATTGCTGCAAATATGTCTTGTCTCTTATCCATTTCCACATTCGGATGATAGTCTTTGAATGTTCGTAATGCATTTGTTAGCTCTGCTTGAGTACGAACTTTCTTGTCAGTCAAATATGTGAATAGGGTTGGTGTTGCATTTTCTAAAAACTTGTCAATTAACACCATGTCTATTATGGCCTTTGGATTGCTCGTATCTATTGCTGTCAGTTCCAGCCATTTTGTTAGTTTGACTTGTGCTTCATGTACTATGATCTGTGGATCTTTGTCCATCTTGATTCTCATTTCATGAAATTCTCTTCTATAATCATTTTCTGACTTTCCAAAATGACATAGAAGTGCCTTTTTGACATTCTTATATATGCTTTTGTCTTCTTTGGCTATACTGTTATAAGCTTCAAATGCTTCTCCAGTTAATTGAGTCATTAGTTGTGCTGGCCAATCTTCTTCATTATAGCCTTTCATAGCCATTATGGATTCGAAATATTTCAGATAAACATCCATTTTTTCTTTTTGGCTATCATATTTTCTTACTTTGATAGTATCCCTTGGTGCTGACCTTCTATTTGTTTCATCACCAGGATTGTGGCCTCTACTCTCTAGCTCAATTTGTAATTTTAAGGTGTCTTGTTTCATTTTTTCAAGTTCTCTTTCACTTATGAGTTTTTGCCTCTGTTCTTCATTAGCAATTCTTGCTTTTTCTTCAGCTTCTCTTTGATTTTCTTTTTCTTCAGCTTTTCTTAGCTGTTCTTTTTCTTCAGCTTCTCTTACTTTTTCTTCAATGAAATCTCTCATTTCTTTTCCCTTTAATCCGATCTCTTTAGCTATGGCAGTGAATTCCTTGTAGTGATCCATGTTTTGTTTGATTGAATAATATGAGTCAAGCAATTTGGTAAGGAATTTAGGTATATGTTGATAAAGCTATAAATCTTCCAAATGAAAAATCTTGAATTCAAAATGTTAAGTTCAAATAAGTGACACGTCTAAACCATGAAATCTAGTTATTGACAAGATGAGACAACAAAAGAATCCTCACACGGGATCTTTAGTATACTTTATATATACGCTCCCTCAGATTGACAAAATATATTAAATGGTCCGATCGTTTTGAATAAAAGTCACTTGGTTAAAATTTCAATTTTCGAGTAGTTTTTAAACAATTTAGTTCACTCCATTAATCCAAAATTGCGATAATCAAATTCTTCACACAATGAATGGATAAAAGTTCCGTTTCTTTATTTATAATTCACACCAACACATTTAATAGTCCATAGCTTCTCGGTTCGATGTTATGTTTACAAATATTTCCTGGAATCAACTAGCATTGAGCCTGTTGACGTCACGACCTATATATGTTCACCGTGTGTCGTCATTCAGTAAGCCTACACGACCCAGATTCCAGTACTGTGTAGTATGCTTGTACTGTCGTCGAATGTGACGTAGAACCAACTAGTCTGATCCAGTTTTATACACTGCGGACACGTGCCGATTATGCCGCCATTTTGAAATTTCTTGTATTTTCATTGAACTACAAAAGTTTATTCACAGCTTCTTACGAACTTGAATATTCAAAAAATATTATAGCTGTTATTATTTCTTATTTTAAAGAACACTTTCCTTTTTTGGAAATATCCAATACTTATTTCCACGAAACCTCTTTCTTGAAATCTCTTGTACTGTTTTCACATAGAACTTTTACTTCTGCACCAATGTAACGATTTTTACTTTATATTTCTCTTTCTATGTAGGCGTTCTCACAATAATTAATCTTGTGTACAATAATTCACTGAAGAATTCGTTTATCCAAAACAACTTTAATATATATATATATATATCTACACACACATATATAATTTTAGGTAATATAACGTGGAAATCTTGATTCATTCATCACACAACCTTCCTCGACGGAAGTCTACACACAACTCTTCGCCCAACACTTTCAACCAATAGAAATGCTCCTTTCTTCCCGCGTCTCTTGTACACGTGACCTTACGTCACAAAATTATGTTAATCAGATGTGACACTCATTAGTATCAGGTATTTAATATAAATTACAACGATACCATTAAAGATGATTACAATGCTATTTGCTAATCTAATGGATTTCTGTCACGATTTAGAACTAATATTTATGTGTTTTCCATTATGTATTAAGAAGACAAATCTTTAATTTTTATATATGGGCAAATGCGGGTAGATTAGTTCGTTTGTGGCCACTAAAACAAATGTTCTTCTGAAAGAAACGTTCACGGATCAGACATGAAATGGTTTGAACCTACTAGAAAGTTTTTGTGAAATGCCTTTCCTGGATATTCTGCCCGGCCTGGGATACATGTTTTGCTTTTCTTTTAGAATGCTCCGCCGTTCTGTATAAGTAGCCGCTAAAAGACAGAGTTATTGGCTACGGGGCCACCAAGTCATGCTAAATGCTAAAAAACGTAGGTTTTTGCAATTCCTTGTAGGACTGTTTTTCTCATGCCAGCAAGCTGTGCATTGTCAAAGTCATGACAGACATTTTTTTGGATTCGGTGATCTAGCTTGCGCCAATCATTCCCCGCCAGCATAGTTGAGACTGCATCCGTCTTAAATAGGTGGTTGTGAGTCTTTCAGTGACGAATATTTAATTGTCTATAATATTTTCATGCAAATTTGATATGATGATTTTACTAAAGTCTCGTTTGTCTCAAATCGGTGTAGCAAACTTTGGTACTCAGTCCACTATCTGAAAAATACATTAGGTTAAAAAGTGAAACAGCTCTTAACATTTTTAATTTAGTTTATATGCTGATTTCCCTTCTGCTTCAGACGCTGACGTACAGAATGCTTAACATTTCCCCAGCTTTAGAGTTACAGATGATCACTTCATTGTCAACGTTTTTAAAGTGAGACATCGTGCAAAGTAGATCGTTGAGGATTATGTCACCTTTCATGGCTTTTACAATCGATTTTAATATACTTTGGGCAAGTTGGTTCTTACACTGAGCTGGAACTATTAAATGTACTAATATATAATTATGAGGTTCTTATAATTTTGATCCGATAACATACTTTTGATTTTAAAAAATCCATTTTTCTTTCTAAATAATTAACTGCAAATATTTTTTGATAATTATTTTCTTCCAATTCTAATAGATTGCCAAAGCTACTAAACACTCATGACTTGAACATTGACTGGCAGTTACCTACAAAAAAAAATACATTAAACAATGGGATGGAAACGTTCGTAAAACTTTCAACCACTATAAAAAATATATGTTATAAATGTTGTGTTTTAAGAAAATACCACAAAGACATAACGTTCTTTGAAAATACTGCATGTGATTTTTAAATTAATGGACACAATTTTACGATGTGTCATTTTTCGCAATCTTGGAGAGCTCAGCCTATAATGAAATAATATTTTTATGGCTTTAAGTGTCAAACAAACGTAAACAAAGGAATCTCAATTGTGTTCCATGTTTTCGTTCTGAGAGCATCTGCCAGCACGTCTGAGACATTAACTAAACAGAGCCAGGATGATAAAACATGTATGCTCGACACCCGTTGTTATGGGAATTAATTTCATTTTCTGGGAGTTTATCATGCATGCCTTCATGGAAACTCAACAAAATGTTTATAACTTTAATAGTTACCAATAATTAGCATACATCGTTTACATAACTTCTTTGTCGATTGATTAATTATTTTTCTCAATCACTATATATTAAGAAGAGGTATGTATGTATTCAGCTCTTGTTACTTTTCTTGCAGCTACCTCGCTGCTAACATCGTTTTGTTGGCCCCACGTTTTTGCGTGAACCGAATAACCTTTCAGGCATTACTTATTTCTCTGGATGGGAAGAGAGTTGTTGAAAATGATTCTAGCTAGAATTTTCCCATCAACTTTCAATGAAAATATATTATTGGGTATTATGCAGATAAACTGAAGAAACATATTTAAAACATTGGATTGAATGTGGCTGCCAAAACATAAACCCATTTTACGTAAGATATAACGTTTGTGTTGGGAAATCATTCATTTCCATATTAATAGTAGGCCTAGTTGAGAGAAATGACTGATGTTAATCATTTTCGTCCTACCACCGAAGTAAGTAACGTTCATCTGTTTCGGATATCACATGGAAGTCACCTATCCAATTTGTTAAGATGGGGCCATAACAAAAGTTTAACATGACGAATGCTGTTTACCGTTATTTGTGTCAAACAAAGTTTTCAATAGAAACCTGCTTAACTTTTAAACATCAGTGTGAAATGCCTCGTGCTTTTAAATATGAGCAATCAAGTTTTTATATACCAAGTTTAATCAATGAACATCGAATTTTGCAAGAACACTTCGTAAGAGTGTAAACAAAAACTTTTCAAAGTATGAAATTTTAGGACCCTGTCTCAATGAGTGATATTTTAAAAACATTTTATGACATACAACTTTACGGTAACTTACTCAACAACTTCGCAAAGTTTCAAAATGATCGGATGAAGATAAAAATATTGATACAGCTTATTTAAGAAAATATCAATTTTAAGGGCCTTGTGCCTAAGTTATGCAAATGCTAAGTTCAAGACATCTATTTTATTCAATTTGGACTGTGATTGATATTTATTTTTGGAAAATCATTTAAAAATTGAAAAAGGAATAAAGTCTTTAATATTTTTAAAAACTATTTTGGGGCCACCGGCCCTGAAGGAATCAAAAATATGAGTTAATGTCCTATTCTATTTTAATATTACCAGCATGTTTCTATGTTCTAACTTTGGTTATTGGGTTTTATTTTAATTAAATGTTAACTAATTGTCTTTTTAATAATAAATTATTGTTTTCCTCTCTCTAACATCAGCGTTACAAACAAGACAAACGACTCTCAAGGAGGAATATACAACTAATACAGGAGTGATGCACTGTTCTTCAGCCTCTTTATCATTATTGCATCTATATATACGTTTTTTATGCACATCATTCTAGTATTAAAACATAATATTGTTTATCATTATGTATTAAGGCTTGTCTTTAAATAGGATTGCAGATTCTTGATTGTAGAGTTATTCAATAAACTTTACCAGCACTTCTTCTGTGTTGAGACTTCTCATAACTTGCCAAAGTCCTTCGCGCAATAAACGATCAACGTATTTCTCGAAGTTAATAATTGTATGAAGGAGTTCACGTTTGTGCTCTAGATGTGTTTTTATAAGGAAGGGACAATTGAAGATCTGGTCACTTTTGCTACTGCCTGGTTTGATGCCTGCCTGTTTTTCTGTCAGTAATTCCTTAGCATTAACCTGTAATCGACGATGACCACTCTCATAATATTAGTCCTGCTGTGTATAATTAAAAGCTGTACAGGGAACTTCTTCACGATGTCGATTGGAGTCCACCAGGGCTGCATTCTCTCACATGTATTGTTCGAAATCTTCTTTTTAGGAATCATGCAAGGAGCATTCAGTGATCACCACACATCCATCTTTATAGGTGGAAGACAATTTTGAAACCTAAAATCTGCTGACGATAAATACATTTTGGCATGGCAAATTAAATAACTACAGCACCTCATTGACCAACTTGCAGACAGATCAGGTGCAGATGGAATTGACTCAAAGAAAAGTAAAATTTTGGTTAACACCTCAGTCGCCAGTTCATAATGAACCAACAAAAGCTGGAATAGATTAAAAAGAATTCAAATTCCTAGGAGCAACTATATCTAGAGTTGTTAGTCAAGCGTACGTCGTTTTTGATAGAATTGAGTCGGCATTGGCTGAAATGACGTAGTTAATCAAATATGAAACAGCAAAAACATCAGCCTTCCAAGAAATTTTAGGCTATACAGAGCTCTCGTTAAAACCATCCTGAGTGGATGTGAGACATGGACATTAATATCAACCATTCAAAGCAGACTGCTGGCATTTGAAAACAAATGCCTGAGAAATATTCTCAAGATCTCTTTTCTAGTGACCAATGAGAATATACACATTTACACCCCTTTTAATACACTATCCTTTACATATCTTGTTATGTCCCTTTGCAGAGAAGAACGTTTGAACACAATCAATGTAGTCGGGACTCGTTAAAATAAATATGATTTGTTTGACTTACAAATGTTGTTTGTAACTTTAATGTGTAGGAGTATTGATATTTATATCTGCCAAAAATATAAATAGAAACAGGAATAAATGTACAATTAATAATTTCAACAAACTTACTTAATGTTACACATCCCTTTCAGTCTTGTAATATCCTTTCTCTTTGTCCACAGAAAGCAATAACTAAACTAGGTGAACTTTTCCCAAAATATTAATACACTATTTTGATAAATAATTATTTAATGAGAAAAAAAAAGAATGTTATCTTAAAATATTGTATTTTACAGTTGGTTTCGGCTGAGACGACATTTTGGTCAATATGTAAAAAAATAAGAATATTAGAAAAGCAAAATATTTCTTAGAAAGTTTACAAGTTGTTGGAATCTTTAAAATTTTGGGAATTAAAAAAAAATTACTTTAAAGGAAACCTCAACTTATGCCATAGGTACTTCCAAAAATTAGTGTGGAAAGTGAGTGTATATGTACATTTCTGAAAAACTTTATTTAAAATGAACACACATCATGTATAATATCTAAAATAATAAATGTCATTTATATTTCTTTCGGACGATTATCAAAAATGAACGACCCAATTTTAAGCCCATAATGTAAAGGGGTCTCGGTTCAAAAATAGCATTTGTTTATTTCAAAAAGTGTTGTGTAGTTTCAAACAGTTTTTTAAGGCTTAATGTGTGTCGTGTTTGCTATAGGCCTACACTTAGTGGTGTGTAACTTGATATTGTCATGTCAGTTTAGTTCACACTAAATGAAAAAATCAACTACGAAATCGATAGACAGGTTGGGATTAACTGGTGTTACAATGATATTTGCTTTATTAAAGTGTGTGTCTGACGAATGTTATAGTCGTAAACACTGGAGTGACAAGAGAAACGGAAACTAATGTTTAAATAATGAAATCACATATTTTCTCAACAGTCATTCTTAATCAGCTAGAAGAATTATCAGTTTAGCTGCAGTAAGCTTTTTAATGAACTTTTATAGTTGACATTAGGAAACAAGGCTAAAATAAAAATGATTTTTATAAAGCACTTTTGTTAGGCGCAAAACGTTCTTATCTGAGAATGAATTGTTATGTTCTTTTTTCCTTTATCATTATAGGATCATCTATGCTATGAAACAAAAACAAAATTATTAATACTTATATTGGGAGAGGGGTTATTGTAATTTTTGGTGTCTTTTAATCGTCAGTAACTAATGTAAACCTTGATTTTTAAAATCATTTGAATTTAACACGTTGTGCTAAATAACCAAAACCACAGAGCACTATTCAAAGGCCTTGACTATGTAGCGTTCGTTACTTTATTAAATATGTATGGTTGGTCATTTCATGTATAGCCAAATGATTATTTGTTGTTTTAATGTTTTTGTGCATTTCGTAAAAAGGAAGAGATATTCAATGCTACCTATTATATTAATAACTATTAAAGGGGGTTATGACTGATTGAATTTAATGACGAATACATTTTTACATTGAATATATCTAATATTTGTTATATTCAGCACATAGATTATTCATGGATGCATTTTATCAATGTAATAATTGATATAAAGTAACATTGTTTTTTGTATTCCGATAAACTACCGGCGTTCTTTCCAAACAAAAGATGATTGTGTCATACGCTTATCCGTGGCCTGGTCTTGTATTTTAATTATAAATTTTATGTTGACAGTATGTTTGTTTTCCTGGCTCTTTCAGGAAGCCCGAATTCCAGACAGGAAGAATGACGATTTGTATGTGATTTTTCTTGCCAATGGAACAATAAAATGTCTTCTCCCTCCGCCTGATTGTTGTAATAAATTGTTGTTGTCTTGTATCTATTATTCATGCATACTCTGTCGCACACGATCACATTTCTTTTGGCAGCTTTTTGAAGTTGATAGATTTAAATCGCAATAAAAAAAACATGTGAAACGTTCGAATAGAAAACTGGTACATTGAAAATAAAGGAGACCTGATTGTATGAAGATTGATGTAAACTTTTCACATTTCACATCTACATCAATTGGACTCTAAGATGACTTTCAACATCGCATAGTTCCCTCGTGTATATACTGGACAAGGGTTTATTAAAAAAAATAAAAAAACTTTAAAGTATGACTCTTCTTTTGTTTTGTTTGACCTTTACTCAGAGTAAAACGACGATTAGTGTTCCCGTTCCTCTTCAGAGTCTAGCAAAAGAGGAAACAAAATTTACAGGTCATTTAGATGCAATCGTCAATAACTTCCCATGACATACGTTACTAATAATACATTAACTTGGGCAAATCTCTCCAAAATACATGGTGGTTAAAGGAGAAATAAAGAAATTTCTCAACGTATAACACCATAAATTCAGATTTTTAATGACAGCGATAATTCGATTGATCAAAGAACTAAATGAAAAAACATTTAGAAATATAGAAAGTAAACTGACAATAATCTAACCAATCGCTAACAAATATCATTACTAACACTAATAATAAACAGCGTTTAACATTTCGTAAACAATATCTGACCCTTTCAGTATACATTTTTTGAACCCTCTTTAAAACTGTATCTAACACATATTTCTTTCAGTGAGCTGTTTCACCCAGCTGTATTCGTTACTACACAATGATAAAAAGAAATGTGATCCCACGTACAGCCGACACCGCCCTACACACCTACTAACATATCGTATTATCAAAAGACTCTTTTGTGTAACAGCCCTGCGCAATTTTTAATGTCATGTCACAAAATGAACTGTAAAAAATAGTTCATAAGAAGCACTGGTGTACGACTTTAAATAAAAATTCCCTGCTGTTATGCTGACAGTTTATAATAAAAGAAATATTTTACCGGTCTCCAAGTTAAGTTGAATAGTTGCTGAATTTAAATGCGTTTTTATAATTAGACCAAAGTTCAACAAATAGCTCCTGCTTTCAAGCGTTCTTTCAAATGCTAGGTCTCATATTAAAAAACGATCAATTACTTACTTTTTCCCGATGCAATTGACACAGACTACAGACTTGATCTGAACGTTAAACTGAACTTCTAACAAATTATTGACTGCGTGGCTTTATTGAGCAGCGCCGCTCTTTTCTAAGAAATATTTAGAATTACATGTCGTCGAGTCATTTTGAAATAGACAGCGAAACGTAAATAGCTTAGAAATTAATGAGTTACGTAATGACAATGATTTTTTTAGACATTTAAGGAACAGAGATACCATATGATTTAGCATCAATACCTCTACTTAAATGTAGTTATTCACAGCATAAATGATTAATCTTACAAGTAGTTTTTTTTTCAAAACGTCCGGCCTAAACTCAGCATGTTGCAGTTAGCTCTCAAAAATTGAAATCTTACGTCTTCTTCTTGCCAGTGACCTCAACACGCATTAGCGGTACCAGATTAAATCAAGAATCGTATCTTATCTGATACATTACAGATGCTCCTACTATACAAAAGTTCATTTCGTTTTACGCTTATACATGGTTTACTTATATTTTTGTCATTTTATCGATTGTTAGTAGTACGAAAGTTTTTTTGTTTTGTTTGTTTGATTGTTTATTAAAAAAAAATAAAAAATTTGTTGTTTATTTTTTCCCAACCTGTTCCATGCCTAAATTCATTTAAGACGGAAAGAATGGGAATTGTTATAAGTTTGTTCTTGTGACAATTAGAGGAAACTTGTTTTTATCCTTGTGTATACGTGAGTGTTGGGTTATATTTTTGTTGAGTTGTATATGTGAGTTCAATTAAATGCCGTATACAGTTATACTACTTCGCTCTTTTTCCGTCTATCCTCTATTGTTTCTAAGTTTAGTAATTTTAGCAATGTTGTTAATCTTGAAAGTCATTAATATTCACCAGCAATGAATCTGGCTAATCCTTTTGAGTTTGTTTTGTTTGGTGTAAGACTTTTTTATATAACATTATTTTACAAAGATAGTTTTTAAAATATTAGTTTTATTTCATATTTGCATTGTTATTATTTAGTTTTTCCTGGAAATGTAATGATCAGAGGGTCCTGGGATTGTTTCGTAATCTACCTACTAGTAGATTTTGCTTGAAAAAATATGTTAAATAATCCAAAATGGTCTCATACAAATAGCGATAAAATCAAACGACTACCTACACACTGGGTGACATTTTCATGACGGCACAGTTCTTTTAATAGACCTAGACGGCCTTCTGAAATGCTTAGACAAGCTTGTTTGTTGTGGTGGTGGGTAGTGACGGATTCTTTGTTAGCCACTGTCACGGTCAGTGAAGCATGTCAATTATTTGGTTAATATTAAAATGAACACATGTAAGAACGATAGAGTTACGAACAACTGTTTTAAATGGAGATTTTAATTGATTGACCAAAAAAAAACAATCCAATATATCGTTGATTATGTAATCCCTAGAAACAAGGATTTATTCAACATTTAAATAATGTTTGGAAGTAAAGTGGTTGTTTTCTATACCAAACTTTTATCTATTGTTACCTTAGGGATTTGATTTGACGTTTAACATTATGTCAATTATAAATTACTCTTCATTGAAAGAAAACGAATATAAATTGAATAATAACTGCAAAATTATACGTAAGGACGCTTAAAATGACAGGTGTAGAATTTAGACTTTAAAGAGTTGATTGAAGTTTATGGCTATAGCTTCAGATTAAGAAACAGTAGCATGTAAAGAAATACAACAGAGAAATTCGGGTGCCATTCGTCATGTTTGACATTTGGCATTTTATAATGTATAGGAATGGTGAGAGCAATGTATGTATGTACTGTTATAGTAAATGTTTCAATGAAGATAGGGTTGATTTTTGTAATAGTATACGTTTTCAATGATAAATAAGTGCTCTGCGAATTTTAAAGTAACTCCTGATTAAGGAGAAAATGTAACATAACGCTTTTCGGTATCGATAGTTTGTAATGAAAAAATTGGAATTTCTTTTTTTGCTGTAATTCTTTGATGACGTTTTAGTTAAATTCCTTAATTGATCTACGCATTGCTCAAAATATTCTATAGTTTCTGTATAGTCTCTAGCGTAAATCATTAAAAGAAGCTAAAGTTCTACAAAGTTTCATCGTTAAGATAATGAAAATAGTATTTATTTAGTTGAGAGTTTTATTTAATTCTAATTCATGGGATGGTCTAATAATATAGCAGTTAAAAGTGTTCCAAAAATATTTAACAAGAGTGGAGCTTGTATTGATTATTTGTTAGACAATGTATGGATTTTCTATTAATATTAATGAGTAACGTGTTTGTTCAGTAACGTCGTCTGTTTAGCATGCATGAGTCAAGACACAAGAACAGTTGTGACACCACAATGTCATTGATGGCCATTGTTTGTAAGACGTGTTCACTTAAATGAGTCACCTCGGAAGTTACGATCGATTTAACCCTATTCAACAAGTGTTTGTGATATCCTCATTATTGACTCTTTTTAAAAGAACATTAAGCAAATAAATATCCTTTAAGAAAGATCAATTCTAAAGATGTTGATTAATAATTTATTTTGAAATGGGATATTAACAAACAAAGAAACATAACACAATTATAATTATAAATGTATGATGATGTATATTAAATATAATTTATATAAAAATGAACAAACAAAATAATATGTATTAAGGTGTTTTTTTCAACACTATTTATTCTTCACTAAATGCCTTGCCACAAGATTATCCTCAGCGGCACCAACTTCTCGTCCCCTTTAACTGTCCTTAATTAACATTAGAGAAAACAAATTTCGCCACCGCCCATCCCCTCTGGATTTGTAACAAAACACAATATTTATGATTATGCGTCTAAATTATTTTTGAAAAAGTGACATTACATATTAATTTCATTTCTTCTTGTTCATCTCACATCGCCTTTTATCTCTCACTTTTGTTTTCTTTTTTGCTTCAAAAAGAAAATTATTCTAGACCTCCTTCAACAATGGCTACACCTACAAATAAAGTTTGGGCTGACTCTGCATATCATCCTCATTTTAAAAAGGCCTTGCGTTTTGTGAAGGACTGTTGTGATGGAGATGTGTACTTGGAATTTCCGTTCATATCCCCGACTACCGCCCCTCGGATACACTGTCACTTAACAAAGGACATTTTTCATACAACTTTGTTAACATGTCTTTCCATCACCGTATTCAGGTATGTTCATTCAATGAATGCAACAGCATGTATTTTAAATGTGATATTTTCGTAGCATGTATAGTTCATTATATGAGAAATTACACTTTCTGTTCGATAGTTTTCGTTTCATTATAACTACCTACGTGCTTTGTAGCAAAGACAAATTGTTGCCAAAAGGGGTTATTATTTCTTGTGTTACAAGCTTACTTCCAAATATCCATAAAATATTATTTTTAGCAATATAATCAATTGATAATCAAACATCAACACAAAAGCTTACTGTTCCGTGTACAAATAAAAAATGAGTAAAACTTTATTTTGTAACCGGGAAAATCAATGCATCAATTATTTTAATAAATAATGTAAATATTTTGAGATAAGTTCCCGAATTATGCAAGTTGAATACAAAAGTATTTTTCTTTTTTTTTAACCAGCACATCTGCACATACTTATAAATGTATCAAAACCTTACATCCAATATTTTAACATATTTTTATCTTTACGAATTTGTTTTTTTTTCATGAACTCCAGGATAAAATTCAGACTTGGCATAAGTCATGGAAAAGATTGCTTTAAATAGGCATAGTTTGATGGAGATTACCATGACAGTTCTCAATAACCTACATGTGGAAGAAAATTAGTTGCCACGAGCCTAGTGTTCTTTAAGGGTCTTCCCGGACAGATAATCGAAAATGCCTCCCACTAAATTGACCTCACAAGGAGGGGTGGAGTTCCCTACTGCGACCCGCTACCACTTTGGCGCCATGCCGGCAAATCACACGAGTCTCAATGGTTAAGACCGCTGTTAAGCGGGGGATCATCAATGACCTACCTAGGGTGTGATCCCCACTTGAAGGTTTCCTCAGAGCGGGCGTCCGCTGCGTTCTTCGCGGTACCTTTTGCTAATACGTACTGGCGCTCCTGGCCCTAAACCGACACCGCTAAATGGCGTTGCTAGTAAAAATAAGTTGGACGAAACGGTCGCTTCGAAGTAACCCGACCCTCAACGGGTACTTTGGTTTTCATCATCGTCATTGCAGCAAGATGCTTTGCCTAAGATCCGTACAGCGACTGTAATCATATGTGACAAGCACTTAACAAATAACATATCGGACTTTGGCATTGCCTGCCAGCAGTTGTCGGTTTCGGGTCGCGGTCAGGTCTGCGACCCTAATCGTCGAGCCCCATAGAGGCCACCCCTTCTCGACTGTGATGTAGCGTTCACTGGCCACGGCTATGGGGGTTCCAGGCATTTCCCAGCCGTCTATGTTTCCCATAACTTGTTTTAGGTAACCAATTAAAGCTTGGTAGACTCAGGTATTCTCTTGGCCCCGGGAACAAATCCCAGCATTCACAAGGATTCGAACCCATGACCATCGGTACGCCATGTTTAACTTCTCATAATCTCTCCACTGCAAATACTCCCCTGTTTAGCGTTGTTGTTCAATATTTATACAATTTCTTTTCATTTCGACCGTGGTTGAATATTACATGGATCAAACCGTCCAGATTGGAAACGTATTAGTGGTCAAATAATCGGGGGTTAAATCTCCCGTGGTCGAAACGTCGTGGGGTCGACACGACTAGTTTTTAGGCATTCAAGCAAGCATTAGGCCAAGGCCTCAGACACCCCGAGTTAATGTAAAGGATTTTAAATAATAAATATATAATTTAAAAAAAAATAAAAAAAATATTACTTTAAAAAATAATTTCAACAAAAAAATAACCATCTCCACGCCTGCATGAAGCTTAACCTCACAACATATCAACCAGAATCCGAAGCCATCAGCAAAGTCATGCAGCACGATACATCACATTAATGGTAAGAATACTTATTATTGATTAGCAACGGCATAACAGTGTTTTAAAAGAATTAAGAGACGTAATTAGTATACTTTTAGTGTTGAAATTAGGGGCCGTCCATCCATGACGCCATACACCGGAAAGGGGGGGGGGAGGTCACACATTCGTCGGGTTGTATGACGAAGGGGAGGGGATGCTAAAGAAATGTGAAGTCTCAACAAAACGCGCAATTTTAAATAACATTTCCGATTACATATTTGAAATCTTACAATTTATTTAATGGCATTTTAAATAGCTTCATGTGTGTTACGATATTAAAGTGCAGCCTTACACTAGATACATACTTAAGTGAGAAATAAGTAATTATTTGAAACTAGCAACAAAGCCCGTCCAAGGACGGAAATAAGTGTAGGGTGACCTGTTAAGTTCATGGTAGGACATCACAACATTACCCACCCCCGTCTGTCCAGAAACCCTACCTTTCCCCACACCGCGGTCTGTCCAGAGACCCTACATCCCCTCCACCACAGTTTGTCGAGAGACCCGCCATCTCGACCGGCCATACATGTGTATCACGTCAAAAATACTATACATTATAGTTATTCTATATAATAAAAGGCAATGTTCTGTGCGGTCATCGATATTGATTGGTCCCTCAAACTCCTACAGACTCCTACAGCCAATCACTGGCTGAGAAAAATTAAATCTCATTTACATTTAGAGCGACTTTCAAAACGAGTTATTTTTGGTGCAGTTTTTTTCCAAGAGTTTATTTTACGCGGTGTGCGTTGGTATTTTTAGTCAAAAACTTCGTTTTGATGTTTTTTTTAATTATAACTCCCTCCAGACCGCCGTTTCGTGTAGGGTCTCTGGACAGACCGGCGGTGATAGGGGGAGGTAGGGTCTCTGGACAGACGGGGTGGGTAATGTTGTTATAACTATAATGTATAGTATTTCTGACGTGATACACATGTATGGCGGTCGAGATGGAGGGTCTCTCGACAAACCGCGGTGGAGGCGAGGTAGGAACTCTCGACAGACCGTGGTGTTGGGGTGGAGGTAGGGTCTCTGGTCAGACGGGGGTGGGTAATGTTGTGATGTCCAACCATGAACTTCACAGGTCACCCTACACTTATTCCCGTCCTTGGGCGGCGTTGTTGCTAGTTATAAATAACCCGTAAGAACAAAGATTTTGACTAAAAATCCACGTGCGCATCGCTAAAAAAAAATTCAATGGTGGGTAATGTTGTTATAACTATAATGTATAGTATTTTTGACGTGATACACATGTATGGCCTTTTATTATATAGGATATGCTAATTTTAAATTTAAAAATACGGCTTTTATGCGGAGAGGGGGCAAAGCTTTGTGACGTCATATTGGAGGGGGGTCTAAGTTTTTGTGACGAAGTGCGACGAAGTTTTACAAGGGGGAGGGAGGCGAAAAATTGGCCTAAATTGCGTGACGTCATTTATGGACGGGCCGCTGACACAAAATACACACATTTACATGAATTTTTAGTTTTAAACTCAATGTATAGCTCTAACAGCATTAATTTTCAAAATATGTGGTGTTCATGGGTCTCTCAGACAAAACTTTTCCCGACCCCTGCATTAATCTATATATTTATAATATTAAGGAATGTCAATCAGTCTTCTAGGTTGTCTTAAAAATGATTAAATTTGGGTTGTCATGTATGCAAGTCAGTGCGATCTTAATTTGAATTAATCATTAGAAAAGTTCAAACAAAACACTAGCAATGATTCTAATGTTCTTAAATAGGATTTATTACCAGAGCCTGTAGGCATCATGTCAAATAGTGTAGGTTACTTAATTAAATATGTCCATATTTTTTATGTGGGGAAATAATTAAAAAGAAATATAATATTCAACATTCAAAAGAAAAAATTCATTTTACTTTATACACTTAATAGAATACAATTCTTTCAAATGTTATTTTTAATGTATGTTTAATGCCTAGCTCCTTTTCTTGATACAGATATAATAAGAACGTAGTTTGTTTTGTTTTTAGAAAAGAAGGTTTTTATTACTAGCAGTGATTTAAACTTTACTTCATTTGTCATCGATTATTTGTTCACGCATCAATAAACCTACAAACGAATTACATCTATAGCGTTTTTAAAATAAAATACGTTTTCCTGGTTTCTATAGAATGGTGGCCTCGAGGCTACTCTTAAGTCTGCATATCACGCGCCCTTCCTTTTGGAAATCGTCACTCGCGTTTGTTGACCCAAATATGACACTGACAAAGCGGTGCGACACCCCTAGAGCTATCTGACGATACCAAATATCATGGCCTCACTACGGTCATCAATATTCCTAACTATATATATATGGTATGGCAACCGTCCGTCCTCATGGGACGATGGCGTGTACTCCTACTCCTCGCCCCCCTCCCCTTTCTCCTGGCCCTTCTTTCTTCACTCAAAGCTATGAGTGATGCTTCCGCGACATGAATGCCCTCACGCACTTTTGCCCGCCAGGAGGTGCGCTCCTCGGCAATGGTCTCCCTCGCTTTATATATATATATATTAGGGCTGCGGAAATTAACGATTAATTTCTCGATTAATCGTTAAACATGTTAACGATTAATTTTTTTACGATAAATCGTCTCACCACTTAAAATGTACTGGAAGTCAAAAAGTAAAATATTTCGGACGATAAATATAAACTAATTTCGGGACGATTACAGGAACATTTTGGTTTTAAACTATTGACTGACGTGAATGTACACAATGTTGATAAAGATTATTGTGTCCATTGAGAGAAATCGTTTGGCTAGTCATTGGCTACCATGCAATGTTTCCTCTAAGTCTAAGCTTCGTTGGCCCGTGTGCAAAGTTGCACAACGTCCATTGTTTGTGCAATATTTTACAAAATTTGCTGCGCGGTGATTCTACACTCCTGCATGGCGTCGGTCAAATATCTGCGCAGAGGCGCCTCTTATAAGAAACATTTCTCCCATGATTCGCTTACATATCATCTGCAAACCAAACATCCACTACAGTATCCGAAACTTCAGCTGAGGCAATCTAAAGCTATGTGATAATGTGAACTATTATTCAGCTAGGCTGGTTATATTGTCAATAAGACCCGCTCATCACTTGAACCAAATAATGTTAATACACTTGTCTGTTTGCGTTGTTTGTTAAAAGACATGTCAGTGTTATTTCGATTTTCGACAAGTATTTTAATAAATGTTACTTATGACACCGTAAATTTCAATTTTTGGCTTTAATCGAAGTTAACGATTAAATTTAAATTAATCGGTAACAGCCCTAAATATATATATATATATATATATATATATTTATATATACATATTTATTAGAAGTTTGTAAAATATTACATTACCTAATAGAGATTTTAATTATACCATATTTTGTAATGTTAATAAAGTATCATTAAAAAATTAATTCGCACTATCTATTTGCAAAACTATTAGGTGTATTTATATGTATGTCCTCCAGAGTTATAATTAGGAAAGATAATCAAAACATTTTAATAAGTCAAACAAAACGTTATTAATGTTCACACATTCCATTCAGTCTGGTAATACGCTTTATAATTTGTTAACATTTTTTTTCCACATTTTAAGTAAGCAAAAATTAAACTTGTTCAACGTTTCCCGAAACAGTAATACATTTTTATAAAAAAATTAAATACAGTGGTACCTCGAGATTTTAAGTTAATTCGTTCCATGGTGGCTTTCGTATCTTGGATTTTTCGTATCTTGAACTATGTTTAACTTGTAAAATATCTGATTCGTTCCAAGCCCCACAGAAACAACATTAACAATTAAAAAATATCAAGGAAAACCAGAGAAAAACAAAGTAGGGTACTTCAATCCATACAAGTACACATTATTAATCAAATAAATAATAAGTTTAAAAAATGAAAATAGAATATACCGTATATACTCGTTCGCAAGCCGACCTTTTTTGTACAACATCTAGGGGAAAAAGTTTTGGGGTCGGCATATGAGTGGGTCATTGGTGATTTCTGTATGGATATTGAATATCGGTGTTGTTATTGTAGATTATCAATGTCATTTTCTACATTCTACAAGATTCGACAGCTCTACGATTAGCTATAAAATATAATTAAAAATCTGCACTTACCTAATTAAATCATTTTATTTATTTTTGTGAACGTTTTAATAAATTGTTTTACAAATTTTGTTTTCAAAAACGAATTTTAATGTACGCGCTTTAGTCACTGTTTATCCAATAATTTTTTTTTAAATACTGGTAACTCTTGCCTATCAAAGAGCTTAAAGAGAAAGATAGTCAGTACAAAGTAAATAATCATAATGACCGATTTACCTTGAGTTTAAAAAAATGTGTACCATTTTGTTTAAACTGTCCAATTTTTTTTTATTTGTCCGACTTATGAATGAACGGGCTATAGAACGAGTATATACGGTACATAAATGAAAAATAATATGTATGCAAATGTGTAAATTCGTGTGATGCGATTTAGCGAAGTGTCGGAGAAGGTGGTAAGGGAGGAGAACGTTAGGCAGAAAACATTATGGCGCATTAGGTGTGTCAAGCGGGCGCAGCAGATAAGGATGCTGGATGCGTACAGTTGATCGGAACGTACGAGAGCCGTGAGCCAGATGGTTGCGACCACGCGCGGCTAGTAAGGGAAGAAAAGACGACGTCCCCGGCGAGCGTGAGAAAGGCACGCCGCTGAAGGAACAGACGCTGCATACAAGAGCATTGAGTAGATCCTCAAGCAAATGACGGATTATCTGTGGGTGGAGTGTACGTAATCAGAGCAATTATATAGTGTGAGGGACTATGTAAGTATATTTTAGCATGGTCAAGTGTCAAAGTAGAGGGAGCGTTATCAGGTTGCGATGAGGTAAATCTCTAGACTAACGAGCACTGATAGTCTGTAGATTGGTTATGTCACGCATCTAGTAGTCGATATTCGACTCTCTGATCTATACAGTGTATATAAGTGTATGCAGTGTTGCTGTATGATAACGATTGTGGGAAGATGATAAGTGGTGTGTGCGATGACGAAGCGCGCTCAACGAGCAGCGAGATTGGAGGTACACACCTACCGAAGAAATCTCTCTAATGAGCATCAGTATACGTTTTATCTGCGTGCATCTCGAGATATGTGGCTGATTACACACAGACAGGCGACAAGGCAGATTACGTCCCAGCTAGTCTGAGGATATGCGAACGAGGAATGCGTGAAGAGTTAAGCTGTACCGAGTGGTTGATGCCGCGATCGTGAGGAGAGTGGGTAAGGGGTCAGTGACAGGATAGAGACTTGTGAGCTCATGATCGCCAGCGTCTTGAGGACAACCGAGCATCTCACGAGAAGATGCGCGTGAGCGCACGAGGTAGTATTGCCGAGGACTATGCTATGTGTCGGTGCCGATCGAGCTTGAGATGTAGAGTGCATGAGACGGACGGTGTCGATGTAGTGTGAGAAGGTTTAATGATGGCAGACAGAAGATGTTAATGTTTATGTAAGGATTTTTATAAACAAGTGGAGTGAGCACAGTACCTCTCGTGCGAGGTGATGAGATATCCTGTGTCGACGTGTTTCGAGTGGGGCGATAGTCGAGGTCTCGCGCTAGTCAGTGAGAATCAGTATGGGTTATGTGTTGTTATAGGTCAGAGAGTACTGGTCGAGCGGAGGATAGACATGACATATCGAGTCGGGTGGAGTTGTATAGACAGTTGTGCCAGACGCACAGTAGCGAGTCATCTTGCGTATCTAGTACTATGGAGAGACACAGATATAGAGGGACTTGTCAACGGGGTCGTCGTTATCTCAACTACTGACGTGTAATCAGACTAGGTACTTCTGTCGACTCGTTGAGAGGATTCTTCATTTAGTGATTCAGAGACAGGATCAGATATGTGGGTTAGTTTGAGGATCTGTGAGGCATGTTTGTCAGACACTAGCGGGGCGATGCTGTGGTGAGGTAAGAGGCTTCTTTAGACAGATATTAAGGATAGATAGACGTGCGACTGGCGTCTGGCGGCGACTCGAGCACACGCATGAGAGTAGCGTGTGCGACTGTAACACGGCTAATCTAGATACTCGAGATCACACGGGTTCTAATGAGTTGGGGACTAGCAACTTTCATATGACTACTTAGAGTATACATGAGTTGTCAGAGAGATCACTAGAGTGACATTAGCTATGATGAGAACTGGAGCTGGATAAGGAGAGGTGATCGAGGATTACGATTGGTTCTCGGGCGGAAGACGTTTGTTAGGCCATCGAGGACAGTGTTCGGATGTTGGTCAACATGACACTTGCTGTCACTTCAGGCGGTATCTGATCTACGCCATACAGGGCGAGGCAAGTATACTATAGATTTGCTTTATCAATTAACGAGTCTCTGTGTGTAGGGCATTGGGCGTCTGGTATAGTCTGGCTACGAGTAGATAGTGGACTTTATTGAGAGTCAGACATGGAGTGTTGGGTATGGCACTGGGGTTTAGAGATGTTGTGTGGGTGCTTGGGTATTGTGTGGGGTGTTAGAGTTAGTGTGGTGTGTGTGGAATCACAGGTAGTGGGTTGGGTTTCTGTTGAGGGGTAGTGAGGGGATGGGTGTTTTGTGGTGGTAAATTTGTATAATGTTTGTTTTGAGTGTGTATGTGTCTATACTCTTTGGGCATTTGTAGGTTTTAAGCATAATTTATATAGTTTGTAATAATTGGGTTGGGGGGTGTGGTGTTTGGTGGTCTCACGGATTTGTGTGGGGGAAGGCAGTGATGGGTTTTGTGGATAGGGGTTAGGGCTCTGTATGTTACGGGTAGTGGGGGGTTATTGTTTTGGATATTTGAGTTAGGGATTTGGTGATTGTAGAATTTTTGTTTGGAGAACTTTGAGAATTTTAAGTGGAAAAGGAGTTGAGGAAGTTTATTGTATTTATGTTTTAGGTTTTGTTGGGGGGGTGGAAGAGTGGGGGGGATGGGTTGGGGGGAAAAGGGATGGACACACAAGGATAGGAATGGGGAGGGGAAGGTAGTATTGAACTTCTTATGATTCGGAGGGGCATATTGGTTGTATGAATAGGATGGGGGGAGGGGGTGTATTGGTTGGGAGGGGTTTAAGGGAAGTTTTTTTGTAGATGGGAATTTTTGGGGTGGGGCGAGGCGGTTGATGATGGGGGCGGGTGAGTGCGTATTGGGTGGTTTTAATTATGATCTCTCTATTAATCTATAATTATTTGGCGAGGAGGTCTCGCATATCTCACACGAAGGGGGGGGGGGGGGGGGGGGGCAACTCGTTATGGGAGACGATAGGGCTCTCTCTATAGGGGCGAGAGGTGGGGGCAAGCGAGGGAATGGGTAGTGAGAGTTATTGGAACCAGTGATATTGGAGACAATGGTGTGGTTGCGGGGGCGGGTGGCGCTCGTTTGTTGGAGTTGGGTGGTCATTGTTTTTGGGTGGGGAGTCTACAAAATGTGCGCGTTATCTGCCTTGTATCTTGGCTTTTTTGTATCTTGAAGCCTTCGTATCTTGAAGCCTTCGTATCTTGAGGTATCATTTGTAATAAAAAATAAGAATGTAATCTTTAAATATTGGATTTTATATTTATTTTCATCTATGACGTCATTTCGCTCAGTATAATTGTTAACAACTAAGAAAATTTGAAAAGCAAATTAAGTCTTGGAACTTTAACATGTTCTCTAGGGATGTTATTAATTAATTTTTTTAAAATGTAAAATTTAACACAAAAAAAAGGTACTTAAAAGGAAAATGTACTAATACGACTGGTACTTTAAACAATTAGTATAGTGAAGTGAGTTTATGTGTACATTCTGAAAAACTATACTTAAAAGAAAACAAGTTAATTTTATAATATCTAAAATAATAAATGCTTTTCATCTTTCATTCAAACAATTAACGAAAATGAACGACCCAAATTCAATCCTTTGTAATATAAGGTCTCACGGATTTATTTTTGGCTCACATCTGTAAATAGCATGTGTTCATTTAACACACATTAATGGAGTTTCAAACAGTTTTTAAAGGCTTAAATTTCAGCTGTTTGCCATACGCTTACACCTTGGGGTGTGAAACTTGATATTGTAATGTCAACTTTGTTCACACATCGTGTTAGACAGCTATTAAACTCATAGACACGTTGAGATTAAGTCGTGTTTTAGTGATATCTGCTTTATTAAGAGTGTGTTTGATGAATAGTCGCCCGACAGACGACACTGAAATCAATGAGTGAGGCACAAAGTCATATTTGAATAATGATATTCAGACCTGTACAACAGAAAAGAATGCAAGGTTTCAATGCTGGCTAGACTGCAAAGCATTCTTCTGTGACACTGAATCTATTCTATTTTCTTTAAAATTTTGTTGTTAAAAATGTAGGCTATAACTGTTTCTGTTGCACCCTATTTAAAAGAGTACCAAGAAATAAAATTAATATATCCTTGGAAAAAAATAATAGTTTTGAAAATTATATTAATAAATTATATAAAAGCTTTTAATTGAACATTATTTCTTTTGATCTGAAGCAGGAGTTCATATACACTGATATTTCGAATCGTTTTTATATTAAAAAAATGCTGGGATTTACCTTCGTTTGTAAAAAAACTAACTATTTATATTTCATTTTAACAGATTACAATAATTTTCATTTTAATATGTGCCATTGTAAAAACTACATAACACTATTTATTGAAAAGATCTAGTTGCTTTAGTCTTTGTAACTTTAATAAAAAAAAACAATTGTTCCTTTAATAATTGTATAATCTATATTAATTGTCTAAGCTAGCGCAGCTAAATACCGAGCAGAATTATTTCTGAAAAAATGTCTTGTCGAATACAATTCTACTTTGAAATCTAATATGTGTTATCAATAATTCTGTTGACATTGGATTAGCCATGGATTACTAAAATACAAGTTATATGATTTATGTGTGTAATGCTTGATGAAGGGTAGCGTGGTTTATCTAATTATATATTATTAATTATAGCCTGACTATTGTGTACTGTGCTTATCCATGGTGTATGCCTGGTTTTTTTGTTTTTTTTTGAGTTTCGGCTGTTGACAGTGCTCTGTTTTCCTGGCTTGTTCAGGAGCCCGAATGCCATCAGGAAGAAAGCTGGGATAAAAAGAACTCGTATTTGTCTATTCATTTCAATGGGAAAAAATCTATCATTCTAACTGAATGTTTTATTTAATGGTTGCGGTGTTACAGTTACATATTTGTGACTTATTTTTTCTTTGTTCTTCTATGCTCTATTGTTATTAATTTAGTAAATTATTTAAAGGAATTAATCTTAAAAGTTCTTAATATTTACAAGTTATAAATGTATAATTTTTTAATATCACATATTTTAATTAAATGTGTCAAAAATATATATCACATATCTTATTTAATTTTCTGAAATGTAACTATTCAAAACAGTAGTCTTTTTCTTATTTGACCCAATTAAAGGAGCAGGCACACGAAAATGGTAAAAATTGGGCTTATTGTCACAAGAGATTTTTGACATAATAGTGGGTTAGCAACAAAGCTAAATTATTTAAAACTACATATCACATTAAACAGACAGTAAGACAACATTTAATTAAAATTTCTGAATTCTGTTGTGCTGGAAAATACTCCCCCTTATGACCACGTTTTTCATGTGAAATTGTATAAAGCAAACACCATTTTTTGTTGATCCTTCTCGTCCATAAAAGTTCATCGTCGGCGTCTGCGATTCCTCCAAGGGCATAGGCCACCTACGAGAAACCTGCAGGCATCTCTATCCTGGGACAGCTTCTCCATGATCTTCCATTCATGGTCAATTCTCTTGATGTCTGCCTCCAATTCTCGACGCCAAGTGTTTCTTGGACGACTTCTTTTCCGCCTACCCTGTGGGTTCCATTTCAGGGCTTGCCTTGTTGTATTAGAAGCAGGTTTTCTTAGTGTATGACCAATCCACCTCTGCCGCGTCGGAATAATCTCTTTCTTAATGGGCTTTTGTTTTCTCCGCTGCCACAGTTCCCGGTTGCTGATTTTGTCCGGCCAGTGAATTCTGAGAATCCTTCTTAGACAATTGTTGATGAAGGACTGGATTCTGGTCAGGTTTACGGCCGTTGTTCTCCATGTCTCGGCTCCATATAGCAGCACAGGTTTCACCATAGCGTTAAAAATCCTTACTTTTAACTTGCTGCCTAAGTTTTTGGTGACCCAAACTTTCTTGAGTTGCTGGAAGGCTGCTCTTGCTTTTCCGATTATTATTTTGACGTCAGCATATGTACCACCTTGCTTATCTACCCCGCTGCCAAGGTAAACAAAACTGTCCACCTCCCCAGGGCTCTCCTTCAAGCATAATGGGTGATTTACTGGGGCATTAACCTTGAGGATTTTACTCTTCCCTTTGTGTATGTTGAGACCCCTGCTAGCAGAAGTAGCTGTGACAATGTTTGTTTTCTCCTACATCTGTTGTTGGGTATGTGCAAGAAGGGCAAGAGCATCAGCAAAGTCAAGATAATTAAGTTGATCCCACAAGGTCCATTAGATGCCATTCTTTTTCTGCTGTGTAGATGTTTTCATCACCAAGTCAATGGCTAACAGGAACAGGAATGGTGACAGCAAGCAACCTTGTATCACAACAGTCTTCACCTGGAAAGCATCTATCACCTGCTGACCATGGACAACTCGGCAGTTTATCCCTTCGTACATGTTTATGATTATATCCATAATCTTCTGTGGCACCCCATAATGCCTTAGCAATCTCCACAGGGTTTGCCTGTCAACACTGTCGAAGGCTTTTTCATAGTCAACAAAGTTGACATAGAGCGGCGATTTCCACTCTAGTGACTGCTCTAGAATGATGCACAGTGTCGCTATCTGGTCAGTGCTGGATCTGTTGGTGCGAAAGCCAGCTCGTTGGTCCCGCAACGTCTACAGCGTTTTTCATCCTGTTAAATAGTACACGGTTGAAAACCTTTCCTGAGATGAACAGCAGGGTGATCCCTCTGTAGTTCGAGCAAGAGCTTAAATTCCCCTTTTTGGGGATCTTGATAAGGTATTCCTCTTTCCAATCGGAATGAACTTGCTACTCTTCCATATCTCCATAAACAGAGGGTGTAGCATTTCCACACTGGTTTTCAGTTCCGCCTTCAGTGCCTCTGCTGGGATGCCATCAGGTCCTGCAGCCTTTCCATTTCTGATTTGTTTAATGGCCCTGCTAATCTCTTCTTTGGTGGGAATATTGCAGTCAATTACCAGGTTGAATATCTGGTGGATTCCTTGGTTACCGCCTGTTTAGGAGCTCTTCAAAGTGCACCTTCCATCTCCCTCTCTGTTGCTCCTCACTTGGTAAGGTGTTTCCCATTTTATAATTCACTGGTCTCTCTACCTTGCTAAATTTCTTTGACAATGTCTTAATGGTATCAAACAATTCCCTCGTGTTCCCCTGGTGAGCTGCATCTTCTGCTTCTTTAGCAAGTTTATCAAAAAATTCCTTCTTTTCCCTCTTGATGCTTTTCTTAACTTCCTTATTTCCATCTGCATACTCCTTCTGGGACTTGTTTTTCTGTGCTCGGGTGTGGCTGTTATTCACTTCTGATTTCTTTCTTTTCCTTTCTTCTATTTTACTCAGTGTACCTGCTGTTATCCATTCGTTGTGATCCCGTTTCCTGTTTCCTAGAATTTCTTGGCATGTTGAATGGACCGTGTCTTTCATGCTTTGGCAATTTTCTTCGGTCGTCTCGTCTTCGAGTATTTCGTGCAGGGCTTGGAACTTATTTGATAGTGATATCTTGAATTATTCTTTTTTAGCTTGGTCATTCAGGAGGGAGGTATTATACCAAGTCATATATGCTGTTTGCGTGGTATAATGTCTAATTAGCTTTAATTTCATCCTGGCCACAAGAAGATGGTGATCTGAGGCAACATCAGCTCCCCAATTTACACGTACGTCCTGGAGAGATCGCCTGAATTTTTTACAAATGCAAATGTGGTCTATTTGGTTCATTGTTCGTATGGTGAGACCCATGTAGCTCTGTGAATTCTCTTGTGCTGGAAAATACTCCCCCTTATGACCAGGTCTGCTGTGGCACATAGGTCCGCAAACCTCTCACCATTTTCGTTCATCTCGCCTATCCCCTGCTGTCCCATGACCTCTTCATAACCTGTGTTGCTATTGCCGATCTTGGCATTAAAGTCTCCCATGAGGATGACTATGTTCCTCCGTGGGCGACCCTGGACTATGGTCATTACTCTTTTGTAGAATTATTCTTTGTCTCTTTCATCACTTTCATTAGTTGGTGCGTAGCATTGGATACAATCTAGTTTGATGCTACGTTTTTTTTGTCCAAAAGGTTGCTAAAAGAATTATAGGTCCATGGGCCTCCCATCCAATGAGTGCTCACTGTGCTGCCCTTGATAGCATCATAGCAACACCCAGGGTATGTGAGGCCATTTTTTTGGAAACATTAATTTTTTACTATTTTTAGATGCGGCCCTTGAATTTGCAAAACTCCTGGCCCTAATTGAGCAAAATTTGAAGTTCAAATCATTTTAGGTTTAAAATCTGAATCATGGTTGATATATGTGTCTATTTTTTCAAAATCATGTACAGTCGTAAGGGGAATAAAGTATTAAAAGTCTCTCATAAAAAATTATTTTGGGCACCTAGCCCCGAAGGAAAGAAAATTACAAGTTGAATGTTCAAAGCATTATTATATGGGCCGTATTAATATAAAAAAAACAATTTTTAAACAAAATCAACGCACTAACCAAGTAACAAATTTAAAAATTGATTTTTAAATAGCTCATAAAGAAAATAGATACCTGTTTAGTCCGCGTCATCCAATGAATTGAATTCCATATAGCTGTTTAATATATGTTATGATGTTTTTGTGCTTTACGTTTGGTCTAGATCTGTTCTTCCAACTAGTAGCAAAATTTAAAATATATTTTCCTCATATGACCTATATTATAAAATATTAAATTGGCGCCATGTCCAAAAAGGTTTAAAAAATGTATGGTTTTAAGCCTTTGAGATCGCAAAATCTGAATTACTATGTAAATGTTTGCTAAGTTCGGTTTAGATCAATCATCCCATGTACAACATATGCCTCAAACCAGTGGCGTAGCTAGAACTTTTGCCGCCCGGGGCGGTCTCCAATGTGCCGCCTTTTTTAGGCACCGTCCCTAAATGACGTCACTTACCTGGGGCGGGGAGGGGAGTGATACACTTGTGACGATGTGTGACGAGGGGGTGTGTTTTAGAAATGTGACGTCACGTCAAAACGCGCAACTTTAAATAACATTTCCACTTAAATATTGATTACTGACACTTTAATTAATGACGTTTACGTAAAACGCGTTTTACGATATAAGAGTGCAGCCTTGCACAAAAAACTACTTAAATGACAGAAATTTGATTTGAAACATGCTTATTTTCAAATAGAAAATGCGGCTTTTATGTTGGGTTGGGGGGTCAAAGCTTTATGACGTCATATTGAAGAAGGGGTTTACGTTTTTGTGACGACGTGTGACAAGGGCGGAGGGGGTGAAAAATCAGCCAAAAATGCTTGACGTCCGTTATGGGCGGACAATTAGTCGATTATATGATGATTTTTGTAATTAATAAATATGAATAAATAATTGTAATCGAACCGAAGTAAAGGCGGGGAACATGTTTACCATTTCATGCCATATTTATGTAAGCAGTAATAAAAGAGGCCGCATAAGATGACACACTTATAAATACACATTTAAAAAAAGACACTATACATTTTTTAAAGGCCACAAGAAAGTTACTGAGGTCGCAGTTCAATGAGACAAAACATATTCCAAATTTACACCCAAAAATCATTATCAATTACTATTCTTTTATTTTATATTTATACTTATATGATTTCATGTATGTAATTATATTTATACATTTATATCTTTTAACTTTCATAACAACAAAATCGTGTATTATACTATCATAATTTATTTGTATTTGTAACATCTTGTTCTATGGACAATAATGCAAGATTGTTTTTGTCTTAAATCGCTCATCGTGGAACGAAGATAATTTTTATCAACTTCACTTTGGAGAAGCTCCTTTCACAAACTAGCGACTCTGATAGCAATTGAAAAAATTAATAGAAAAATTACAATGTTGGTTACATAATTTTTCAATATTACTGTTGAATAAATTTTAATAGATCAAGGGGAACTTTCCCCCCGTTTTTCTAACACAATGCATCTTCTTGTAGTAAAGGTACAGCCATAAAAATATGGATCCTTTTTATTTTAATATTGAACTGTTCTATATCAATGTCAATAAAAGAATTTATTTGATGTTCAAATGCTTCATTTAGTAGGTTACATGGTGTTATATACGAATATTTTCTTGCACGGACTTGCAACTCATCATAGTGTTCTTTTATTTTCTTTTATAATTCCATCCATGGATAAAAACATTTCCCGCTGTACTCCTCGTTCTAAAGAAGAACGTCTTCTGAATTTTCCCCACTAATATTGTGTTCTCCTTCTAACTCAGCTTTCAGTTGATATCTCCAACTCTTCACAAATTGTTTGGCAACTATAAAAGTTGTGTATTAACACATCTCTTTGTTCCATGAAATGGTTTTGCACTTAATTTAAAAAATGACGGGTTCCCATAAATTGAGATACCATAGAAAAGAAAAGGATTACACTGAATTGAGTAAAATTCCAGTATCTGATCTCGTTTTACTAGTTACTCCCTTCTGATGTCAATTTTCCCAAGACAATTGAAATTTTAAAGTATGTCTTTTTCGATATTATTCATGCCTATTGTGGTGTTTATTAACGCAGAAATTTGAATATGTTCATGTTCTGGTCATAAATATTAATATTTACTTGTGCTAATTGAATGCAATAAAAACAAAATAAATTTAATTTTTAATAGCGTACCTTACAATAATTTTCTGAAAACTCAAACAGTAATATAAATTACTACTTGCAAGTTAAACACAATATTTGAAACACCATGAATTGTAGATACTTGTTCAAGCATCATTCTGCGAATTTCGAATTCGACGCAAAAACCATCGTGGCGATATTAATAGCACATATCATTGGGGCCCAGCTTCGATGTGTTTTTTGTGTAGTTTTCTTTTAAAAGCGTCATCTGGTCGTATACTGCTTAATTTTACAAACAAATCAATACATTTTTAATTGATTTTTAATTTTTGAACGGTTTTGCGTTAGTTATAACATCCACTATGTAATCAAACAAATGTTGTGGGAATCCGTTAATTAAGACTAGAAATTACGAATATTTTTGGTTTTTACCCCTTCAAAATAAAAAGGGTGGTTGTCGCAATAGGTTGCACTTTACAAATACCCACAAATGACGCCCCTAAATGTGTGCCGCCCGGGGCGCACCTCCCCCACCGCTCCCCACCCCCTCTAGCTACGCCACTGCCTCAAACATATCAAATACTTAGTGATATATATATGTGTATATATATATATATATATATATATATATATATATACATATAAAGGTTTAAAAGTTAGTGTTATAAAAACCATGTAGACTTTATTATAAAATATGATATCCGCCATTTGTAAAATAAATAATAAACTCTCCATGGAGAAGACTTTATTTTGGGAGAGTTTTTATTTCATGACAATGGCAATAAAATAAAAAAAATTAAAACTTTGTGGAAGAAATACAATTTTACAGAGCTACTAAAAATAGATGCCATTTATCTAAATTTTCAACACGTTTAGTAAGCGACACTAGATTCTTTAAAGTATAAACATTTTGTATTTTGTTAACCCTAAATCAAAAGAAAAACTCGATAAGACTTCAAGCGCCTGTTATAAGTAACGCAGAAGAAAACCGGAACTTTATAGTCGATTATATTGTAATTGTCAACAATCTTTCATAAGTAAGTTACTGATAATATCAGTTGGAAACTCTTTACATGTATTTCACAAAGTATAATACGCCATCCATAATCAACTTTTGACCAAAAGTTTAAAATAAATGGACCAACAAAATAAAGTATCAAAATTGTTATGAATAGAAATTGACTGAAAAAACTTTACGATATGCTGATAATGTAAGAGGAAATTTGAAGCAATTTAAAAATGACTCTAAAATTTCCCAAAATTCTATTTAAGCAAATTAAAACTTTTCAGAGTGTGTGTGTTGGTATTCACTTCTCGTTAAAATGTAAACAAAAAATGTTTTTATTGTATTTAACACAAATAAATTATTTTTATAATACTTAAAATAATGAAACGATTTTATAACCTTTTCTATTATCGGACTAAACTTTGATGTACAATAATGGTTGGAATTAGCATAAAAAACATATACATTTATATTGCTTGACTTTATATACCACGTGACTCTTTCTGGGTACTCTATTTGATCCTTCTTTAAAAATGCATATTACTAGTACATCTTTCAGCGAACATTATCAGGTAGCTTTGTTCATTTGAAACTATGTTCAATATATTTTTTTAAAAAATTATGATCACATACCATATTTCAAAAGCTTATATCGAACAATTCGCTGTGGGCAATTTTTAATGTCGTTGCGGTAGCTGTAAGTCATGCTATAACGTGAAATGTACAAACATAATTTCATTTGCTCAACTGGTGAACAGTTTAAAAAATCTATATCCTGCTGTTAAGCTGACAGTTTATAAAAGAAAATATATATTTATTGTTACGCAATGTAAGGTGAATAGCTCCTGCATTCAGATACATTTTATTGAGATCATTGGACCGAGGTTGAAAACCGTCTGCTGATTTTAAATGCTAGATCCTACATTCGACAACAGATAATTAGAGTTGTCACAGGCAATGGTTAAGGACTACAAAATCAATGTGAACACATACATGATCTATAAAATATAATGAACTGCGTGATCCCTACCACCGCTATTGTCGCTCAGATATTCAGATTCGAAATAGATAGAAAAACTTTTTGGAATGCTTAGGCTTAAATTAAGTGCGCTTCTTAGCTTTTTTAGCTTGTTTAATTTAATAGCCTATAAATATTGAATAGAAATAGAAAGACATCCATAAATGCTTTTTTTTTGGTCCGGAAAATAAAGATATTTTTCAATGCGGAATCATAAGAAATAATAAGATGATCAAAATGGTAAAAGTAAGTTACTTACATGTTAAGCGTATGTTTTCTTTTTTGACATACGTTATGAAAGTGTCATTAAATTTAAATAATAAACCCGATGAAAACATTGACAGTGTATTTTTAGATGCCATGTAAGATATTGGTTTTTTTTAATTTTTTAAATTTGAACTTAAATTCATTGATTTTTGATATGCGAAAAAAAAAGATAAGCCATTTGCCTCAAAATTTACCTAACCCCCCACAATTATATATAAACTAGTGTATTACCCGTCAAAAATGACGGAAGTTTTCAAAATAAATATATTTAACCTGAAATCGATTTATTTTGAAAAAAAATATACATCAGTATAAAAAATAATGTAATACAGAACTTTCATTTATTTTTATTTTATTTTTCTTTTATTCATTTATTTTCATATTGAACAATGTTATGCGGAACGTTCGAATGTAGTTATTTTTTGTACAGTAATTTGGTACGCTGCTTTCTAAAATTTATAGCGTCATGGACGGGACAAGAGGACGAGACGGACGGACGTGACATACATTACAAATGATGTATGTTGATGATTCATTTATCGAACTGCAATGTTCTGCATAATCAAATAAGTAGGGATGTTTTCATACGCGCACTGGATGCGGTTTGCTTTCTACAATCAAGCGCAAACGACTTCCCGTAGTCAGTGGAGCTGTGCGTGAATTAAACCAATATATATATATATATATATATATATATATATATAATATTAAAACTATTGACTGACGTGAATGTTCAAAACGTTGATAAATGTTATTGTGTCCATTGAGTGAAATCGTTTGCCTACCATGCAATGTTCCCTCTAAGACTCTAAGTCTAAACTTCGTTGGTCCGTGTGCAAAGTAAAAAAAAACTCGTGTGCAAAGTTGCACAAAGTCCATTTCATTTTTAGCAATATTTTACAAAATGTGCTGCGCGGTTATTGTAAACTCCTGTCTGGCGACGGTCAAATATCTTCGCAGCTGCACTGCTTAAAGGGAACAATGCTACCATGGTTCTAACATTTTGCTTAATATCACCTGCAAACCAAACATTCACTACAGTATCGGAAACTTCAACTGAGACAATCTAAAAATCTGCATGAATGCTCAGCTCGGCTGTTTATATTGTCAATAAGACCCGCTCATCACTTGAACCAAATAATGTCAATACACATGTCTGTTTGCGTTGTTGGTTAAAAGATGTCATATAAAGAAGACATTCCAGTGTTATTTAGATTTTAAACAAGTATTTTAATTAATGTTACTTTTGACACCATATAAATTTCAATTTTTGGCTTTAATCGAAATTAAAGATCAATTAATCGTTAATTTTTTTTAAAGTTAACGATTAATTTAGATTAATCATTAACAGCCCTAATATATATATATATTTATATATATATATATATATATATATATATATATATATATATATATATATATATATATATATATATATATAAAATTTATACCGATTAAATGTTCAATAGTTTACGATGATTTTTAGAGGGCTTGAAAAATACATTAAAGGTCTTAGTTTTAATTTGTAAGTCTAATTTTGTTATCCTATTAAAATTATTACATGTCGAATGTAGATAAAACCATTGTTTTAATTAAATTTTAAATAGATTCACATATTTTAAAATGATACTATTTTTACATTACATCGCGTGCTACTTGTCAATATTTTTAATTTATCACACTGTACAGTGCACTTTGGTATGCATTTATCGTTATACCAATGTGCTATCTAATTCAGAAACAGTGGGCGCCTATGGCAAAATGGCTCAGTCGTAGCAAGACGTTTGCACAGGTTTCAACAAACACATCTGTTATTGAAGTCAATGTGTAGCAAAGGGTCCCTTTGTTATCGACTCTCACTGTCATTGAAGCAGGATACTTTTTTTATTTATTCGGTAAAGCGATTGCCTTTATCTAGAGCATTAAAAATGATAGCGGCAATAAAATCGTATTTGAAGTAACTGGAATTCAAAGAAAATATACTTCCATTATTATGTCGTTCTCAGCATCTTATCTTTAATAAACGTAACGATGATATATTTAACTGTTACTTATATAAAATGTGCTGTTTTATATTCATGGGTTATTTTTGTTCTATTACTTAACTATTTGGATACATTTTCCAAGAAGACCGCAGGTAAGCTCTTAATTGAGCTAAAATATTCAACAAATGGTTGCCAAATCATCGCTGTGAACACCTTCACCTACCAGACTTCCAAGTCCAGACGACCGGCTAGGAAGGATCGTTCTTGATAACCTCCTATTTGCATCACAACCGTTTCTTTTCAGACATGTAGATGCATCTTTCAGGCAAGAATCTGGCTAATTAGTCACCAAAGGACACCTTGCTGCCAAGCACCTTACTGAACTAATGTAATGAAAATGGTCCTCGGCGTTCCCGAAGGACAAACAACAATATCAGTACACAATTTAGATTAATTAAAGTATCATTTAAAGATAATAATAATTTTAAAACTTTAAGAAATACATCGCAATATAAGGTATTTCATAAACAATACGATCTTTAAAATAAATAAATTTAAAAAATAAAAAGGAAATAAATGCTCATTATGAGAGGAAATTATATTTATTTTGGTTTTTAATACAAAAACTTTGACTGATTTCATATTTTTTATTGTGTTAACACTACCAGAATACTAGTTTAAATACTTTAACATTTAGCTTTCGAAAGAACATATCCTTAACTCAATTTCCAATTGTCTACTGACTATTCCAAATATTTTGAGAACCAGCGAATTTTAGATTTCACTCGTCAAGCCCTATTTAAACTAAATCTCGGTAAGCCTACCAGCCTAGACATTTGGCAGGTGTCAACTAGAGGTAAGTTTATGTTTAACTTAGCTGATATTTAATCTTCATTATTTATTTATAAATTTATTTTGACTCTTTAGTTGAATCAGACTAAAATGGCGAATAATTTTTGTGTGTCTGGATTCTTCAAACATAGCACAAGTTTTGATTATTGCTTAACGTGTATTTTTATTAATATTAATCACACACACCAACACTCAAATTTGAACACACAAACACACACACACATATATATATGTATGTATGTATATATATATATATATATATATATATATATAATATATATATATATATATATATATATATATATATACTAGCATATCACCCGTGAAAAATGACGGAAGTTTTCAGCTGAAATGTTTTTATTTTATAAAAAATGCACTTTTTTTAAGGGCGACCTTTTTCAAAAGCCCAACTAACTTGTCCTTGTTTGATAATTACGAAATATTAAACTTTCTGAAATGTACACAAAGTATTTTATAATAGGGGTTGTAGGGCGCCAACGGTGCCCCCTTTGTTTTATGATTTTATAATTAACTATCATCAAATCTTTTTTACTTTGATCCCTTTTCCAAAATTAAAATATGAGCTAAAACAATGACGTCATATAATATTTTTTACAGCACATCTTTAATTTGCACACCTTTTGATGCATTGGTGCAGTAATTTGGTGCGCTGCTTTCTAAAATTAGTGTCGTCAAGTGACATTGCGAATTGTATTGTTTAATATCTATATACTAGCGTATCACCCGTCAAAAAGGACGGAAGTTTTCAGCTGAAATCTATTTATTTTATAAAAAATGCACTTTTTTTAGGGCGGGTACAAATTATATTGTTTATATATATATATATATATATATATATATATATATATATATATATATATATATATATATATATATATATATATATATATATATATATATATATATGTATGCATATTATACAAATTCCGTAAGATTATTTTCTCTGTATGTAAACAGTCATTTGATATTCAAATAACTTTGCTCAACGTACTGATGCATAGTTTAGGAACATGAAAGCCTCATCTAGTCTTCGTGCAACATTTATATTTTTCATTTTCTCCTTTAATGGTGAGTATAAAAAAATACACAAATATATATATATATATATTTAAATTTCTTAATTAATAAATAAATAAATATAAAACCTAGCAAAGTTCGTTGCAGAATAGTGCGAAATCTGAACTACTGAAAATACTATTAAAAATTTTAACTTCAATTGACAAGCTTATTATGATTTACGAACAATAAACTAACTTAACTTCTACTTTTATGATCTTTTGAATAGAGTTGCAATAATGAATACATTTATCATGATAATTTATGTTATAATACCTTGTGAAGTATAAATGCTTAAAAATTAGTCCATGTCTTCTGGATAAGATCAAATTATCGAGATTAACTGAATGTAGAGACCCAGTAGCATGGTTTTGATGTCATTTCACTCCATGTCGGATACATCATCTTACATTTGTCAACTTACAGTCATTTGTATAACCTTTCTTTAGCCGTAATTTTCTCTTAAAATCTTCTAAGTCCATACACTCTTCTTTCATTTAATTTTATATTAAAACGTTATTCTTTTACTTTAATAAAACTATCAAATATTAAGAGATACACAATTATGTCCATCAATATTTTATTAAATATCAATTTATCTCTTTGTAAAAAATAAAAATAAAAATAATCCATAAAGTTTTAGGCGTAACTCACTAGAATTATCGTATTACAGTAAAAGTCTAGAAGTACAATTAATGTAAAATAAGTTTGTTTCTTTTTTAAATCTTAAACTATGGAAAGATATAACTTTACAAACTTTAACAATGTAAGCAGTACATAGACTACACCATAAAAAGTGGTATTATTTCATTTTCGACAATTAACTTATTAAAAGTCCAAATTTATTATTAAAAGTAGAATATTTTTGCTTTTTCATTAATAAATAAATAAATGGCAAGACATGTAAACCTCCCTGACAACGTTTCCTTAAAATTGCTTATTAATATTAAGATCAATAGCGTATCTTAAACATAATGTTCTGTTACAAACACTTCAAGAAAAGAATACGAAAGCTTTTTTTAAATTACTGAATAAGAAAGTGCATTTTTTTATTTTAAACGTCATGTAATACATATATATATATATATATATATATATATATATATATATATATATATATATATATATATATATATATGACATTCATTTACAGGTGCTTGCCGATTGAATGGATCAATAGAGTCTGATGGTACATGTTTCATCGTTGTTGAACTTGACAAGAAATATTTTGAAGCAGAAGTAATATAAAAATTTTATTTTTAAAATTAGATTTAAATTTTTTAACTTTATTAGTAACACTTACCAGCATCTAATAAAAAATGTTGCAATTAATTTCATCCAAGAAAATTCGTAGAAAAATTATGGTTAAACATAAAAGGAAAGAAAAACATACCAAATCTGTTCTAAGGTAAATTCTCTTCCAAGATTTTTCATAATTTATTTTTATGTAAAGAGTTTTTTTACAATAAGATAAACGAAGCCTCCGTTCGTACTTTTCCAAAAGTATATACATATTAGCGTTGTCAAAATTTAGAAGATATTTTGTGAAAATTGCACAACATTTTGGTATCGACGGATTAATAGTTTTTCGAACATGGGATTCTCCGTATCTTGTAATTTCAGGGAGCCGAAAATGCGTTTTACTACAAGAATCCGAGAAAGAGTCTCACAAAAATGAAAAATAAAAATAATAAAATAACTGTGCTACATAAACATTCAAGTCGCGATCAAAAGTCTGCTGAAACATTCGTTATTTGATATTCGAATTTTCATCATTAAAACAATAGTTAAACCAAATAAAGTGCCTCATTTAAACCTTCTGCTAAGCCATGACACGTTACAATAATGTATGAATATAGAAAACAAAATATAGTGCAGGCGATTCCACTTAACTAATACTTCTTTTTTTATTTTTTAGTCATTTAAGATTAACATTAATAAAATCGAACGTGATATAGCTGGAATATTAAGCAAATGTATTCAATATTACTTAAGTAAAAGTAAAGTAAGTCCCATTAACGATGGTCGTAGGGGATCCCTAATGTTTCCCTTAGAGCTTACTCGGGGCTTGTTAATACCTGGTTGGTGCCCCAATTCCCTTCCAGGGGTCAGCGGAGGACTTTCTTAGCGTATCATCTATATTGTGGCTTTGCGTGGGCTCGATCCAACGCCCCTCAGCTTTGTGAGGCGAGCGCACTACTGACTTCGCTATCCTACTTAAGTAGGCCAATTTGAATTTGGTATCTGTAAACCTGAAACCTCAACAAATCAAAGGTCTGAGGATGGAGTTTTACTTGGACCTAAAAATCAATAAAAATGTGTGTTCAAAACAAACAGTAATTTAGAGCGTTTCGTTCAACCTATTGCCTGTAACTAGTTTTTAATGATGTTTTTCAATTGGTTATTCCTCATCACATCCTGCAATTCATTACCTTTCTTTTCGTATAATGAATGTTAAATTTTTTTTGTTTAAATCTTTGAAAATAAAACAAAGTTTCTGAGTAAAAGTGATTAATTTTTTTCCATCTATTAAGTGCTTTAAAGCAGTGGTCCCCAACCTTTTTAACGCCGCGGACCACTAAAAGTTTGATAATTTTACCGCGGCACACTAACCTTGGGGGGGGGTAATGGGTGGGTGGAGGATGTGGGGGGTAGGGTTTGCGGCTGCGTTGATTGTTTATACAAATATTTTATATTTTTTTAATTTCATAGTTTTAATTTAATTGTACTTAAACATGCAATCAAAATAATATAAAGTAAAACAAAAAGTGAATTAAAGATTATTTAATATTTTAATTTACTAGAATGTTAAATCAATGAATTCTTGTGTCTTTTGTGGTTGGGAAGTCGCGCTTAAAGGCAAAGACAGGTGATCGTGCACCAACTATGACAGAGAGTGCCCGGGCTCAGTCTCGCCTAGAATCCCCACTAATGTTTGAAACATATCCAAAATGCCTTTGTTCACTCGCCGTTCCCACAACTCCAGTTTGGCTTTAAATGCAGCTTTTTTGTCAGCTAACTTGAAAACAGTTTTCATTTTCCCCTGAATAGACAGATTGAGTTCATTGAGCTGGCTGAATATGTCACACAGGTAAGCAAGTTTTGCGACCCATACCTTGTCACTGAAATATGCTGCCAGAGGTGACTTCTTTTCTGAGAGAAATCTTTGCTAAGGCTCGCGTAATTCAAATACTCTGTTTAGCGATTTTCCTCTCGATAACCATCTTATTTCTGTGTACAAAAGGAGGCATCTGTGCTCTGCGTCAATCTCCTCACAAAGCTGCTCAAACAGGCGTGAGTTAAGGGCGTGTGCCTTGATGTGGTTAATAACTTTAAAGACATCAATCATTACACAGTTAAATTCTGGTGACATTTTTCGGCTTGCCAACATTTCCCTGTGAATGATAAAATGCTTAGATTAACACTCAGGTGCAATCCGAGCTGTTAAATCAGATAGTCGTCCGGTCATGGCAGCAGCTCCATCTGTACAGATGACGACACAAAAGGACCATTTTATGTGTCAGTTACTTGAACAGTTCAGCTCCCGTGGTGTTGGTTGACAAAGATAGAACAAATAACAAATCCTCATGTACATCCTCATGATAAATATTTCTCACATAAACATTGCCTTGTTGTCGATGTCTGTAGATTCGTCAAACTGGAGTGCGTACCACGGTGGTGAATTAATCCTCTCCAACAATTGTATCACAATATCTTCGGCTATTTCCTCAATGCGCCTAGTTACAGTGCTAGCCGACAATGGCAAATTGCTATCTTTTTAACAGCAGCATCTCCTAGAAGTTCATGGTAAATGTCTTTAGCTTGCCAACACGGGTCACCCATCAAAATCGCGCACAACAAAAGAGCGCCTACATAAGAGCGCCGTGATAAGAACGCCGACATAAGAGCGCCGACGCAGAGCGCAAAGATTGATTGTAGGCGGTTGTCCGCTCTGCGCTATGCGTCATTGATGTTCTTTGGACGTGGTGCCGCCAAAACGGGTAACAAGCTTTTCCATCTTGTGTATGGAAAGACGCACAATCCCTAGAGAAATACACCTCAGTAAAAAAAAATGTAAATTATTTAATGTTCCTTTGCTCGCGGACCACCTGGCCCATCTCCGCTGACCACTAGTGGTCCGCGGACCCCAGGTTGGGGACCACTGCTTTAAAGGACTAAAAAAATATTTTCCATTGAATATGCAGTCACGTTTTGAAGGGAAACATTGCGAGTTGTTTCATTCTTGTTTATCTTAGGCATTGAAAGGTTGTTTTTTAAAATATGAAAACCAAAAAGAAACTGAGCTCTCTCACTAATTCTCATCTGTTCAAAAAGAAACTGAGCTCTCTCACTAATTCTCATCTGTCTGGCTAAAGGACTATAGATAAATATATTAAAATCTAGAAGAATAGGTAAAAGTCTATGAATGAAATATATTAGCAGTCTTTTCTGTGTGAGCAAGCACCATATATATATATATATATATATATATATATATATATATATATATATGTGTGTGTGTGTGTGTGTGGTAATGATAAAAATTAAAATTTACCAGTTGAGATTAATAAATCTAACGAGCGAAGCCTATACATTCATTAAATCAGGGGTCGGGAAACTTTTTGTCTGAGAGAGCCATAAACACCACATATTTCGAGACGCAATTCTGTGAGAGCCATACATAATTCTTACAACTAAAAATTCAAGTAAATGTGTGCATTTTGTGTAATTTCAAGACTAAAAGCACAATAATTATGCTCTGCAATCTTTTTAATAACAATGTCATGCGGTTGCTAAAATAATCAATAATGAGTATTACTTACCATTAATGCGACTTATGCTGCTGCATGGATTTACTTATGGCTTTGTAGTCTGGTTGATACGTGGTAAGGTTAAGCTTCATGCAGGCGTTGAGACTTTCATCCGTTAAATGTGATCGGTGGTTGGTCTTGATGTTCTTTAGATGTGAGAAAGACTGCTCGCATGCGTACGTAGAGCCAAACATTGTCAGTACAGCAATACTCACACGCTGAAGTGTGTTGTATGTGACGGAGTGCGTTCCGAGTTTTGACAATCAGCTGGTCTGCGTGTTGAAGTTTTTTTCATTTCTGACCATTTGTGTTGACTCGCCAACTCTGCTTGCTGTCGTGCAAGTCTTTCCAAATCTTCATTCAGTGACTTAAACTTATTCAACTCAGGTCAGTGTTGTCCACAGCACACTCGTGTGGATGGGTGATGAACTTAAAAATACGGGTGTTCTCACGAAATTCTCCAAAGCGCGCTTTAAATGACTGCAGGAGATTGAACGTGAAGCCTGCTAGCTGCTAAATATTAAGATGTTGAGCAGGGTCACTTGGTGTGCACATATCTTAAAACTCTCCCAGTTTTTTCAAAGTGTAGTAAACGACCTGTTTCAATGTCGGCGATGAAGAGTTCTAGCTTGTTTTCAAATGCAACCACTGCTTGTTGCAGGGATAAGATTGCATTTAAAACGTCTTGCATTTTCACATTGAGCTGATTTAGATGTTCAGTCATGTCTACGAGATAATAAAACTTCAGGAGCCATTCAGTGTCAGCTAACTCGGCATGCTCGACATTCTTCATATCAAGAAAAGTCCTAATTTCGCTCAGACAAGCCGCAAATTGGCTGAGCACTTTCCCCCTTGACAACCACCGCACGTTGCTGTGCAGAAGCAGACCAGGATAATTATTGCCAACCTCATCAAGCAGTGTTTTAAACTGGCGATCATTTAATGCTCGGGCAACAATAAAGTTGACTACCCGAACCACCAGCGACATCACCTCACCGAGCTGCTCGCCACACATTCTGAGCACAAAGCGCCTCCTGATGTAGGATGCAATGAAAGTTTAGGATGCGTCTGTTTTCATGCTCACAAAGAAGAGCGAAAAATCCTCTGGTTTTCCCCGACCATGCACGGAGCACCATCAGTGCACATCAAAACAAGTTTATCCATAGGTAGATTTTTTTTTCTTCAGCGAACTCAGTGAAGAACTCGAATAAATCCTGCCTTCTTGTTGTGCCCTTTATAGACAAAACAGCGAGACTTTCCTCATGTAATGTTTCACCGACAACATACCTTGCAACCACGCTGAACTGGGATACATTAATTATGTCTGTTGACTAATCCAAAGCGAGAGAGAAAAACGGTGCCGCATTTATGTCCTTCACTTGCATATCCTCAATTTGATATCATGATGTTACGATCGTGACAGTTCTAGCCGACAGAGGCATTTCTTTTATCCGTTTAATTATTTTGTCCTTATTGGAAAAGTCATCAAAAAGTTCATTTGCAACATCAAGAATAAATGATTTCGCATACTCCCCATCTGTGAATGGCTTTCAGTTTCTTACAATAGCTAAAGCGACAGCAAAACTAGCCAAATTCCAATCAACTTTTTGGGTCCAAACACGGATTTGCTGCTGACCAGTTTGCACTATTGATAGCAATTCTTGACATACTTTCTTTCTGTTGTCTCCCTCAGGATATTTCAATGCAACTGTAGAATGGCGTGTCTCGAAGTGTTGCTTTACATTTGACCGTTTCATAGACGTAATTTTATCACTGCATATTAAACACACCGCAGAACCCGTTCTCTCCAAAAACGCAAATTCCTCCGTGCATTCCTGCTGAAAAGTACGATACTCTTTCGTCTTTCTCTCTTTTAGCCATCTTGTCAAAAAGGTTTCTAAAATTAGTTAGCTTAGAACGCGATTAAAACGAAAGTTTACTATCTGATCCGACTACAATCATTTGTGTGGACCATTTTACACATGCACACATCGTCCGCTATTTTCGAAAGCAATATACACCAACCCTACTTGAACAATGTATCAATATACACCAACCCTACTTGAACAATGTATTTTTGCCACTTTTCCATAGAAATCACTGATATCACTTTGATCCCGAATTCCAAAATTTCTCTCCCTTAAATAGCAATCTAACTCCTAAGGTTACTAACCCCTGACCTTGATTATTTCATGCATTCTATCACGAATGGCTCTCCTCATTATTATTCGGATAGAATTGATTGGTCAATCAACATGCGACCTCCAAAAATGTTCCCGCTTCGAAACTTTCAAGAATATTTTACATCACGCAAGCCATAAAAATAGAAAATAATTAGTAATGTTATTGACTTATGACGAGGTGTTTTTTTTTCTTCTTTTTTTTATTCAATTACTTTAAAAAAAAATTTATTTAGATCAAAGTACTCTGAAGAAACATTTTTTTCTTTATAATGAACATTTTTCTGCGAGCCATATGCAGCCATCAAAAGAGACATATATATTGCTCGCGAGAGATGGTTTCCCGACCCCTGCATTAAATGAACAGGCGATAAGTACGATTTTTGACAGGATCAGATGAAATTTCGAAAATGGGAAAGTTAATTTCATTTCAAACGAGTCGTATGCTATATGATCAGGAATATAATTAAATTGGGACCCTCAAAAAGGATTGGGATGCAAAAAATGTGAAAACGTTACAAAAATGCTTCCAATATTCTAACTGTAAACTTAGCAAGCTAAAACTATGTAAATCGTTGCATGTAGGAAAGAGCGTGCTCAAGCAGTGTGTTCAATAAGTGGGGAGATAGCAAGGAATAAGCAAATGGTGTACAAGCATTTCCGAGCGAGGCCGCTATCAACATACATAATTTGCAATCTCTGTCACGTCTGTCTGTCATGTCTGTCCATGACGCTACTAATTTTAGAAAGCAACGCACTAAATTACTGCACCACAAAAGAACTCTTTTGGAACGGCCGCATAAAATTGTTCAATATGGAAATAAATGAATAAAATAAAAATAAATAGTATAAATGAAAGTCTGTATCAAGTTATTTTTTAATCTAATGTGTATTTATTTTGAAAAATTCCATCATTTTTGATGGGTGATACACTAGTATTAGGATAAATGTGAAGGGGCCGCATCTAACCAAATTTAGCATCAGTTCAAGATCAAACATCTATTTTTGACATAAAATTATTTATTGTTTCGTTCTTACTGCAGGCTTCCGTGGGCCGCAAAAAACTTAGTAGGTGGTCGCACGCGGGCCGTAGTTTGCCCGCTCCTGCCTTAGTTGATATCACTGTGGATAATGTGAAAGAGGCGAAAACAAACAAAGACTTTGAGAAACCAATTATGGTATCAATGGGTACAGATTATGGTAATCAGGAAAGAAAATTAAAATTTTAAATTGCTTTAGTAAAAAACTCAGATGGTGTCGAAAGAGTGTGTGATGACAAAGATACCAGGAGATGATATAGACTTTCTAGCAAAACTTTATGATGATGCGTACTTTAAAATGTCTAGGCGGCTTTGTTATCAATTTCTTCTATTTTAGAAAAAAAAATTATTGAGCCTTCCTTGTGATCGGAAGGGGAAAATGCTGATGCAAAATATGTGTTGAAGATGTTAGCTTTCGTCTTGTTATCATTCCAGTATATATAGTTTGGCCTATTTAGCGAAGATATTTATGTTGTTTTCATTATTTTAGACATAATAAACGACCATTAGGTGTTAACGTCTTTGGAAGTTACATTTTACATATTCATTTCGGAGATTTTGACTAAGTCTTTGTGTTGTTTAATAAGTCATTGTCAGTATTCATATTTATTCAAAGTCGTCAGCCGAGGCATGTATATTGTAAAAAACTGTTATTTCAAAAATTAAGAGAATTTATTTAATCAATAATTTTTTTTTAATGAGATTTGCAATTTTATTAATATTATATTTTAAAATGGATAATAAATTAATAATGATATATTTAGATTCACATATTTAGGCAGTTATTATTAGATTCTGACACCTTCATATGCTATCTTCCAAACAAATAAATCAATGCATTCTAAACATTTTCAATTTATTTAAGAAAAACTTTTATAGCTATAATTCAGTGTAAGAAGTAATATTAAATATTTATGAATGACAAGAAATTCAAACATTTAATATTGTTTAGTGAAAATATGTAATTTACTTTATTAAAAAAAATTACACAAATTGTAAATAAGTTTGACTACTATATGCTCACTGTAAATACTAATAGTAGTTTTTAAATATTTATCACTGGCTGAAGGCGCGTATGTAATTTTTCTGAAGCAACCAGAGCCAAATATTGTTATTTTAAAATTTAATATTGTTGAAATAAGAAGCTGTAAACGAAATACTATTTTTCTATTTCTTTCTTTCAACCACATGGACATATTTAAACTTGATGAAATGGGTTCTGATGAATATTCTCTGTTTGTATTACTCCGATTGAAACAATTAATTATGCGTAATTGAGTTGATCAACATTTAAATAATTTCTCTATGATGTTTAAAGAACTTAATTTCATCTAACATAAGTTTAAGTATGTGTAGGTATATCGATTGTAAAAATTATAAGGGATCTAAGATTAAAAAAAAATATATATATCAGAAACAGTTTTGTGGGTATTTACCGGAGATATGAGAACATTTGAAAGGCCTTAATTCTCACTAAACAACTTTATAAGACCAATAAACGTATACTTTTTATAAAAATATTCTTCTTCATATAGATTTATTGCAATGGATTAGGTGGTGAAATGGCTATTGTAAAAACAACAACACAAGTAACGGCAATTCTGACTAATTCTTCATTATGTGAGTTAATTTTTCTCTTTGGTTAAATATGAACAATATAATAAATTATTACAATAGTTTAAATATTTATAAGTTATAATATGTATAATAGTTTTAAATTTATTTTTATATCACAATATTTAAATTTTCAAAGATTTGTTAAATACATTGTGCTTCATTAGGAAGATTTTGGCTTTCTTCTGTAGTGCTAACACTACAACATGTTAATCAAACATGGCTAGTGGAATTTAAAGTCTCTCCCATTTAAGAAGTCTTCACATCTGTCTTAACTTTGTCTCAGCTGTTAAACTCGATCAAAAAACATCTCACCAAGAACAAAAGTAGGTCATTAGCTGATGATTGTACAATAAATAGAACAATTAAATCAGAACAAAATAGCAACATCTTACAAAAAAACCTAGAAGCAAACCTTATCTGGGCCGCGTGCCCAAAATTCAATTAAAACCTACTTTTATATAGCGAAGTGCCAACACAAAGTGCCAGCACAGTGGTTTTGATTAAGGAAGTAATATTTTAGTTGCGTGCCTGCTGATGAGGCTCTGCGTGCCGGCTCTGGCACGCTTGGCATATATTCGCCATCACTGACCTAGATTAATTAATAAAATGGGAAACTAAATGGAGTACGTCTTTCAATCAAAGAAAAGTGTCACTTGTTAAGAGCAACAAAGAAAAAGAAATAAACGCACAATATTTCATTCGTGGAAAACAACTTAACCAAACTAATGATGCAAAATACTTAGGAGAAATAATAATTGAGTAATTGTCTTGGAATCCTCATGTAAATAGAGTAAGTAAAAAAATTAAAGCAAAATCCATTAGGCTTTATAAAGTGAAACTTTTACAGATGTAATAAGGATATAAAACCTAAAAGCTTGGGAACTGTGCTAGAATATGCATCTTCTGTATGGGACCCATCCACCAAAAAACCTTTATATTCTGTAACAGAATGAAAAAAGAGCTGCTAGATTCATTTCTTGAGGATATTCAAAACTAATTAGAGTAACAACATTGGTAAAATAATTAAATCTTGAAACTCTAGAGCATAGGTTCCCAACCTTCTTGGGTTGGCGATCCTTTTTTGGCCAGTGATCAAGCGGTGTAGCGGAGAGGGATTCCCCCAAGAATATGCCTAACTTTGTTAGGAGAGGCGAATTCCTCGTTATGTATAACCTTCAAAACATGAAAAGGGTGAAAAAAGAGTAATATTTATAAAATAAATGAAAAGCCAAGGTTTAAATACAAAAATGAAATGAAGGAACTATCCAAAAATATTTTGAAGTACCTACAAATAAATATTAAACGTCATTTTGGATGTAATTGCCTCGCACTCTAATGCTACTGATCTGCTATAAATGAAACTGAAGATGTATGAGTGTGGCACCAATGTACTGGTACCTGTAACTTATTCTTAAACTTTGTCAGCAACTTGTCATGTATAATCAAAAATTTACTGAACATATTTAACTTTCAACAATTGTCAAAAATTTATACGAAATACGTAAATTTCCAGAACGTATTGAAGAACATTTGCGTTTATTATTAGTGCACAATAAAAAAAACGTAAAAACCAAGCTTTTTACTATAAATACTTTATATACGAGACATAACTAAAAGAATGTTCATTATAATACGCAGTGCAAGACAATCCAAAATTACAAAATTTTAGTTATGTAATAATAATAATAATAAATAATAAAAAATAATAATAATAATAAATTGATTATTTATATAGCGCTGTATCCCAGTAAGGTACTGGGCTCACAGCGCTTTACATGAAAGAAATAACATACCTATAAGTATTAAATTAACTTTCATATCATAACAAACACAAAAATTACACTACATTATACATAAGCTACGTTAATCATTTACAAGAAATGTTGTTTCATTAATTTTGAAAATACATTTTGAAAAGATGTGTCTTAAGTGCAGTCTTGAAGGACTTGGTTGTTTGAATACTGTATGTGTAATGGTAGAGAATTCCATTGTTTGGCTTCACAAAAAGAGAACGACCTTTCACCAAATGTTGGGGTGCGTGTCTTAGGAACAAAGAGAACCAGAGGCGTCACTAGGGTTGGTGTCACCCGGGGCGGTAGCTCATGGTGTCACCCCTTCACGTCCATAAATGACGTCACGCGAGGGTGCCGATTTTTATCCCACCCTCCCCCAGCGTCATAATTTGTCACAAAAACTTAGACCCCACCCCTTTTTTACAATATGACGTCACAAAGCTTTGACAACCCTCCCCCAAGCCGTATTTTCTCAATAAAAATTAGCATGTTGCAAATTATTTTTTGTCATTTAAATATGTATTTGGTATTTGGGGTAAGTCCGCACTGTAATATCGTAACACGCGTGAAGTCATTGAAAACGGAATTAAATAAATGGTAAACAATCAAATATTTAAGTGGAACATTTATAAAAAGTTTCGCGTTTTTGATGTGACGTCACATTTCTTAAACACCCCCCTCCTCGTACCACATCGTCACAGATACGTGGACCCCCCCCCTATGGCGGATTAAAAGCGGGGGTGCTGAACGGGCTAAAGCCCCCAATAATTTAAGGGCCCCCAAACTGTTTATGAATTATAGTGTATAAAAAAGATGCAGGCCATTATGTTTGTACGAATCCCTGAAAATGCCTTGGACAGTCATACGGCAATGCTGCAAATGAGTAGGAAGTATAACGGAAACCAAGCTATTCTTCGTGAGAACTGCATTGTAGCTCATTAGTAGCTCGGGGTCGCGGTGGTCGAGTGGCAGCGCACTGGACTGTCGATTCGATGGTCACGGGTTCGAATCCGTGTGAAGGCAAGGGCTTGTCCCGGGGCCTAGGTCGTCCCTGAGTCACCCCGCTCCGAATGGGTACCTAACACTACATAGTGTTAGGCGGCTGGGTAATGCGTGGAACCCACAAAGCCGTGGCTTGTGAATGCTGCTTCACTTGCCAACAGATCATCTGTCATGGTCTGTGGACGCAACTATCTTCTGCATAGAAGGATCGTCTGTAGAGAAAAGATAAGATATTATGTGACGGCAACAGCTCATTCCTTAAATTTGGTTGGGAAAAGAGCAGCAGGTTGTCCTACTGCGGTCAGATTTTTTTGTCTTCTGCAAAATCTTTATACCCGACTTGTTGCATCTACTCATCGTTGACAGGTACTTCAAAAACATATGAAACTGATACATGCTAACAAAGACTTGTCTGACACAAGATGGTCAGCCTGACATTATGCTGTAAGGTCTGTTAATAGCTCATACCAAGAGAATATCGCAGCACTGGAAGAATTAGCAACGAATGAAAATCAGCCACGTGACTGCCGACTTGAAGAAGAAGAATTTCTAAAGGAAATTGAACAACTAGAAGTCGCTATTTTACTTGAAATTTGGGAAACATTTTTAGAAAGGAAGTCTCTCATTGAGTTTGTTAAAAAATAGCATTCTTAATTATATTCCTATGAAGACAAAGGAAAGGAAAAGTCCGTGGTAAAAACAGTGTAAACAATCTTCAATACTATCATTCAAAAAAGAAAGGGTCAGTTTGATAAAGGGACATCAACAAAACATTATTCTCCTGGAGAAAAAAATTCAAGATTGAGGTATTTCTGGTAATCATTGACAAACTTTCTTAAGACCTACAACATTGGTTAGGTGCATATAAATACATCCATGAGAAATTTGGCTATCCTACAAACCTAACTGAGCTCATTACTTTCGCCACCCGATGGGCAGCAGCCATGTTAATGGAAGAACATTCAAGTGATTTCGAAAAAGACCATCCTTCATTGATACGGTCTACGAAATAGAATACTCAGTCCCCATACCCAAGCACTGGGAACGAATGCGACTGGTCCCTGCTCGAGGACCACATGAAAGCTTTGACTTGCCTGAACTACGTTTCTTCACGGACGGCTCACGTTTCAAGGATGGCAGAAGTGGATACGGAGTACTAATTCAATACCCTCAACCTGGACCTGACAGTATCGAACTGTCAGGGCCGTGCGGAGCCGCATACAGTAGTCACGACGCCGAACTGGAGGCGATCTGCAAGGGTTTGAAGGAAGTACGCCGACGTCTAGCAAGAAGAAAGGTTTTCCCGACCGTCGTAGTCTTCACCGACTCACGGTTTTCGCTCGAGACTGTGGGTCGATCCTCTCTGGAGACGAAAACGGTCAGTGTCATTTTGGAAACAGTAGGTGAAATCCTAACACGAGGCGGAAAAGTAGTCCTTCAGTACATCACTGGGCACAGTGGCGAGCCTCATTCAGACAGGGTTGATAAGTTGGCGAGAGAAGGTTCAGCTCAGCCCCAACCAGATCGCCCGATGACCCAGCTGGGGGTCAGATCGTGGCTTAAGGACCATTACCGAGAGAAATGACTTCAGGGCTGGGCGTCTGGAAGCACGGCCAGAAAAGTATTCCAGTACATGCCGCGACCGAGCAAAAGTGACTCCTGGTGGAAAATTTGACGTAGCAACCAGACGCTCATAACTAGAATGAGAACTGAACATTGTCCCATACGAAGCTACTTGTACAAGTTTAACACTAGAAGGGAACTGGCTTGTCGGCTGTCTGGCCACCCGGAGGAGATGGTGGCCCACGTACTCGAAGAGTGCCCCGAGCTGTGAGGGGATTTGGAGGGAGAAGTAACGGTACCTGCAGAGGATTATCTCTACGGTGATGCCCGCTTGTTGAGGCTCGCTTGCGATAAAATTAACCGGGTCCTAAGAGCCTAACGGCTCGACCCAAAAGAGAATGAACATTCACGAAGAAGGGGTCTGGTAAATCCGAAGCAACCGTTTCGTCCCCCTCAATTTACTAGCAACGCCATTGAGCGGTGCCGGTTTAGGGCCAAGAGCGCCAGTACGGATTAGCAAAAAGTGCCACGAAGAACGCATTGGACGCCAGCTCTGAGGTAACCTTCCAGTGGGGGTTGCACCCTAGGTAGGTCTTTGATGATCCCCGGTCTGCAGCGATCCTAACCATGGAGACTCTTGTGCTTTGCCGGGATGGCGCCAAAGTGGTAGCGGGTCGTAGTAGGAAATTCCACCACCTCCTTGTGAGGGCAACTTAGTGGGAGGCATCTTCGACTGTATGTCCTGGATGCCCAGGTGGCCGCTTCAGAAGCGACCGCTTTTTTTTTGGGGGGGGGGTTCCTCAGCTGTTACGTCCCTTTGGTGGCCAGATGGCTAAGGGGGTCTTCCGGGAAGACCCATAAAGAGCACTAGGCTCGGGGCTTCTGATTTTCTTCCACAGGTAGGTTCATGAGTGATTTCGAAGACTGCTTACCTTCAGAATTAGTCCAATTTTCAGAACTCTTAAAAAAGTTATTGTCCAGCCCCAGGCTCAGTGTAAGGAAAAGTAATTAGCACAAAGGGAAACTCAAAAAACTTGCGCAAAGCTAAAAATGCTGCTGCTTTTGAATGAGGTATATTTCACACAGTCTTTTACAAATGTACGCATCGCACTTCGCATCTATCTTTCAATGATGACATCAAACTGCAGCTGAGAACGATCCCTTTCAAAGTTGAAAAGAATATTTAATGAGTTAGAATTTGCATGAGACGAAAAAGGCTGAATATGCTCTCTCTAATGTGCATTGAAAAGGAACTTGTAAGCTTACTCAGCTTTATTGACTTGATTGAAAACATCGCCATTTGAAAAAATTCGCAAACGAAAGTTGTAGGTTGAAATAATAATCAAACATATTTTTCAATAATTTTTGTTATTTCAAATAGAGAAAAGAATTCGTTGCCTAATGAATTTTTTTTTAAATACGAAATAACGCGTTATACTATTCTTTACGGGGGCGCGTTCATAAGCACTAAACAGCGTAAGTCGGGATGGGACCGTCGTAACCGGAGGACTACCTGTATATAAACATGCATATCTATGCTTTCACGTCTTTAATAAATATATATATAAAAAATATTTACTCAAAGACATTGAAATCATAATTTTCCTCAAGAAAAACATCAACAAAGAAAATAAAAATCGTATCCCCCCCCACTGTGGTGGAGGGAGTCGTGAGGTGGGATTCGTTCATGATGTCGGTGTGTCCAAGCCCAAATGGCTTTATATCTTTTAAAACAGAAGACACTGCCTCTTTCATTCCAGCCTTTTTTAAAGATCTCTCTGCTGCGACTATTTCTTTTCTTTTTTTTCCTAATTTGTTTTAATGTTGTTCGTGTGTTGGGACTGTTTTATTATTGCTAGTTAACTAATATTTTTTTAATAAGAATGTTCGCGTTTAACGTATTTCATTGTATTTCTTAATTTCTTTCTAGATTTAAAAAATGTCATCTTTTGTTTTCTGACATAAAATCGTACACAGTAAAATTTTAGGCTCGGGTGTCACCCCCTAATGGGTGTCACCCGGGCGGCCCGCCCCCCCCCCGCCCCCCTAGTGACGCCACTGAAGAGAACGCGTGTGTCTGCAGAATATCGCAGCTTGCGAGTGAGTGAGTAGACCGACAAAAGTTCAGTAAGATACGATGGGCATGAGTCCGAAAAGAAGTTGTGACAGAGAACGGCCAGTTTGTAATCAATACGGGCTTGTATAGGCAGCCAATGAAGTGAGTGAAGAAGTTGAGTAACATGGTCATGTTTTTTTGCCTTGAGCACCAGTCTGGCAGCTGAGTTTTGAACTTTCTATAGTTTTTCAATGCATTGTTTCGGCGCACCTGACAGAAGAGAATTGCAGTAATCCATACAAGCTAGTACAAGAGCACAGACTAGAGTTTTTGTTGCACTAACTGTTAAGTAATGACGGATTGAGCTGATCTGACGAATGGCAATGTAGACAGAGCGACAGATGTGATTGATGAAGCTGTTAATAGACATGTTGTCAGAAATAATGTAGCCAAGATTCCTAGTCGGTGTTGTGAACAGAATATAAGAACTGGCTACGTGAATTGACTTCGAAAGAGACAAAGTACTCCGTAATTTATTGTTGCAAAATAGAAGTGCTTCAGTCTTGTCATCATTCAGCTTGAGTTTGCTGAACGTCATCCAAGACTTTACCTCACCAATGCACTCGTGGAACAATTGGACAGCGGAGTCCATATTAGAGGGATCAGTGTGAGTGTATAGCTGAGTGTCATCTGCAAATGATTGGCTTTTAACTGAATGCTTTTCGAGCAGTAGAAGTAGTTGCCTTGTATACAGTACAAAAAGTACCGGACCCAAAACAGAGCCCTGAGGCACACCATAAATCAAGTCAGCTTTGTGAGAGATGCAGCCATCTACTGTTACTACCTGTGATCTGTTAGATATGTATGATTGAAACCAAGCCAGAACTGAGCCAGAAATTCCAAAATAATTTTGCAGGGTTTTCAGCAGTGTTTGAGGGTCGACAGTGTCAAAGGCTGCACTAAGATCTAAGAGGACCAATATAGAAATTTTCTCACTGTCCAGTGCGAGTAGGAGGTCATTTGTTACCTTCAACAGGGTGGTCTCTGTGCTGTGAGAAGGTCTGTAGGCCGACTGATTAGGACTTAGAAGAGTGTGGTCATTTAGATAAGCAAAAAGTTGTTTTAAGACTAGTTTTTCAATGACTTTCGACAAAAATGAAATATTAGACACAGGTCGATAGTTGTTTAAATTGTTTTAGTCTAACCCTTGTTTTTTCAGCAAGGGTTTTATAATAGCAGATTTACATAATGAATGAAAGGTGCCATATTTTAGACTTTCATTAACTATATTAGTTACTGTTGGGAGTAAATGATATAATGACTCAACCAATAGTGGAGTGGGGTTGGGATCAAGAGGACAGGACGTTGGTTTCGATTTTAGAATAATACCTTTGACCTCAGTAAACATGTTTAATATAATGCGCACCGATCTGGAATATATTTTTAAAAAATTTTGTCAATATAATACGCACTTTATTGCGCGACATGAAAGGTTGTTCAATATAATACGCATTATGACACTCTAGCACAAAAATTAACATGTTGCATTGAGATAAATAAAGATAATCTAAAAAATCATTCATTTAATTAAATTACACGCGATCGATCTGCAAATTTGACACATCATTTTTATTATCGGCACAAGTCTCCCTGCAAAATTTCAGCTCGCTAGCTTACGAGGATGCGGGTTAAAAATGTATCCAAAGTTTTTTCGGCAAGGCCTCAATCAGACACCAGGAATAAATATAAAGGATTTTTTTTTAAACCCGTAAAAAACCAAGTTTTCACTATAAATCACTTATATACTGTGAGAGACGTGTTGTTGTGTTTACATTGTATGAGCATGCAAGGACTTGACCAAGTTTGAAACACATGGTTTGTGATGTGAACTGTAAGCGTGCCTGGTCGTGGACTAGGAGGCTGGCTGACAAAATATAGATGGTTCAAGACATAAACGAAGTTGATTGTACAGTAAATGACAGTGGATTGTTTAGTTGATATAAGACAATTGTTAACCTGAAAACAGTATGTTTAAGTCTTGTTACTTGTCCTGCAAGTGCTATTACATATACGAGACATAACTAAAAGAATGTGCATTATAATACGCAGCGAAAAACAATAAAAAAATACACAATTTTAGTTATGTCTCCTAAAACATGTTTAATATAATGCGCACAGATCGGGAATATATTTTTAAAAAGTATTGTCAACATAATACGCACCTTATTGCACGACAGGAGAGGTTGTTCAATATAATACACACCACGACACTCTATGTCAAAAATTTAACATGATACATAGAGATAAAAAAAGATAATCTAAAAAGTTATTAATTTAATTACAGTACATGCGGTCGATCTGAAATTTTGATAAATCATTTTTATCATCGGCACGAGCCTGCCTGCAAAATTTCAGCTCGCTTGCTTATGGGGAAGTCGGTTAAAAATCGATCCAAAATTTTTTCGGCAATCAATGGCTCAAACAGACACCACAAGTAAAGGATGTATAAATGGGAATACTCTCCAGAAAAAATCATTATCTTCACCAAATGATACAAGTCATTACATTAAAAGTACACACGAGAGGGATTTAATGCATTATATAAAGTACTTAAAAAATATTTTACTTATTCTTATTCTACTTCTTCTAAAAAAAATTTAAAAATGTACGTTTTTTATAATAAACGCAACGACTGAATAAACGTTTTGATAAACTAATTGATTTATAAATGGCGGATTATAAAATCTAAAACTAGCCAACCGTGAATAAAGTTCTCAGCAGGACCATTTTTTAAAATAATTTAAATAAATTTTTAAAAATATAATTTAAAAAATATATATATATATACGTTGGCGCAAAATTTTACGAAGATGCTAAATTTTTTGTTTGAATATTTGACATCATTAAATTCCTGGATTAAAATACTGTATCTCTCCGCGACAATGAATAGAGAGGACAGTTTAAAGTCAAAATTTAGGATTGTAATGGAATTGATATTTCTGCTTTTGAAGTACGACCTACTACTCCGAGACTATCATGTGAAAATGAAGCATGTATGTGTCAGTTCAAACTCCCAACAATTTTACTACACAAATGGAACTAAAACTCGAAAAGCAAGCACATTATTTGCGTATAAATGATACATACCAAACAAGAATTTGCTGAGCAGTTTTTCATTTAACTATTTAGGTGCCGACGAATAAATTCTCTGTTCCAAGAGTTCATCTTGTATTTCTTGGGAATGCAGGCTACATCAAGGGAATCAGAGAATGGATTTCATGACACTATAGTTACTTCTTCATTCAGCTCATAGAATTTACGCTGGAATTAGTTTTCAAGAGATTCGAGATGTCCAGTAATCCATACTTATAAAGATGTTTCAATTTTCATCTTTAGTTAAAAAGTGAAAATTGTACAAAATTGTCATAAAACAATCTAAAGAAAAGAAAGGAAGTCAAGTTAAAATTGTTGTCTGTTCATTGTTTGATTTTTCGTGAAGGTTAGTTATAACATTGTAATAAAAATGTAAATAGGCATAGAAACAAAATACAAACTTAATATAATATATAAGATACTAGAAATATACTCTTGCCCATGCAGCGGTAGTGTACTGTCCTCTAAACCTTTATTACGTAGTTAACAATATGCAAATAATTATTTGTTAAGTTTTAATGTTATGCCACGATTTAACTTCAACCTTCCGGTTATGTTATGAATAAATTTTGTTCTGAGCTCACTCTTGAGAATGCAACTTTCAGGTGGTCAGAATTATACATATAAAAATGTAATTCTCTATTTCTGAGACAAATGTATAAAGAGTGTTATGAAAATAAAAAAATAACTCTAGAAGGTATTAATTTAATTAAAAATAATTCATAGAAACATTTCTCATTGCTTTAGATCCAACGTAGCAAGGGATTGCATTCGGAATAAAACACATGTAGTCCTTTATATGCTGATAGAACTAAAAGGAAGAATGAAAAAAAAGTCATTTAAAACCAAATTTAAATATATCAAAGCTACTTTTGTAAATACGTTGTTCCGTTTTTATCTTTTCATCAAAACGGTCCTATTTACTGATTTTTTCCAATATCTAATCTGTTGCTTTTTTAAGAAGGTATGCAATTCTTTGTTTATTTCGTTTTCCGATAAGACATTATATTTTGTGAATTATATGAAAACGCAAACTTTTTTTTCTACAACACCCCCCCCCCGAATTTTTTTCAGCTTTTGTTTCCAGAAATTATATAATCTATTTGCCAACTATATTTAGTAAGATTGATCTTATCGCTTAGAAACATATGTGAAGCAAAAATATACATTTAAAAACAAATTATTTTAGTTTCATTAACAGAAAAAAGTTGAAATAACAAGTTACCGTCGATATAAAAATTCAAATGAGTATCAGGTTCATGTGCACTATGTTTGGTATAGTTATATTCATAAGTACGGTAACAAATCAGTAGAGTGTATTAATTTAGCTATTATAGGAGAAAGCGATTTTACACCAAATTATTTTAGTTCAGTCGTGCTTTACTTTATTGAATAAAGTGAAAAGCCTACACCTCAAAATCATAAGACTTTTGTTCATGTGGTAAATGTGACCATACGTAAGAGAAGTATTAGGGTTTTATTAGTATAGAAAAGGGACACTAAATTAATTGAATTAAGAATAACCATAAAAATATATATTAAGTAAGTATGAAATCTATATAAACTTAAAGAAACACGCTTTGTTTAGATTGTTAACATTTTTAGAATATGTTTTATCTATTAGAAAATTTATTAAAATATTAATATATATCTTTTTTTAAAATGTCTAACTTCTAATTTTCTTTACTCGGGTTATTTTCATTTACAAAATTTCTTTCCTCAACAAATTTACGCATAATATAATTTGCAGGGTACTAAATGAAGTAGAGTAACAGTTTGTTTTTTACAAATTTGACAACAACCGCCGTCACGCATATATCTACGACCTAACATAGTTAGACTATTTATAGCAGTGTTGCTCAATTATTTTCTGTCACGCCCTCAATAGGAAGAAGAAAACATTTCGCGCGCCCCGCACGACAGTATATAGTATCATTTGTCTATAAAATTGTTATAAGTACACCATTCAGGGATATTCGCGACCCCCTAGGGGCGCGCTCCACTATTTGAGAAACACTGATTTAAAGTAATGAAATATTTGTTACAGCAGCTATACGATACGGAAAGGCCCTCCCCCTTCTCTCTAAAAGGCAATAGCTGCTTATATCAAAGTGCTAATAAACTAAATTATAAATGTTGTAAATGTAATGAAGCTTCCAAAAGTATTTTAAGAAACGAACACAGTCTAGTTAATATAAAAACAAGTAATACAAAACTCGAATGAGTATTTAAACGCATTCCAAGAAGGAATTTTACTATTTTTTTTATTCAAGGGGAATCATACTAGATTACATTAAAAGTAATTTCAAATCGCTAATTCTGAAAGTAAATAAAAAATTACGTTATATCCCTTCATGCTACATCACACCAAGATGTGTCATTATAATGCGCACCACGCAACAATCTAACATAAGCATTCACAAGCGGGAAAACCCCATTACCTATCATTCTAGATTACATTAAATGTCATTTCAAATCACGAATTTTGAAACTAAACAAAACAATTGCTTTAAAAAATTGCTTCTAAAATTACGGGAGTCGAACGAAATGAGCTATATGCAGAATTCCATCTCCAACATTGTTCTAAATATTATTAGCTATTGTTTGACGTTTGTTTCAACCCGATAGATGTTTGGTTGGCGAGAAATTGACAAAATACTGATATTTTTTCTGTCTTTTTTCAATATTATTTTCCAGGAAATCCACTAAACCTTTTCGGTATTTTATTTTTGCCGTTGCACATCCTTGGGACCTCCTTAGCATATTTGCAAAAGACCCAAACACTATATCTGGTATGTTTCAGGAGGATTTGCATTGTCAAGCTTGACAGACCTTTCGAATCTTTAAACGCAATTTATCCAAGGGAAATGCATTAAAAACTTGCAATAAAATTTGCGTACCGTTTTTAGTCAATGGAAGTTAATTGAAAGAGGTACACTTAAGATAAAGTCTTGTTATAAACTGCTGCACCAAAAGTAACTCTAATTTTTTACCATCTTAATTAACTTTATAGGTGTGTAAGTATGGAGTTAATTTATATTTAACTTTTATATTTTTGTCTCTATATTATGCGATTTAAAAATACGGCTTTTATGCAATTGGTATAACTTCAAAAAGAATGCAATTTTGTTTTAGATCACGTTTCCAGATGAATCATCACATTTTGTAAATTATATTTCAAACCCCCAAAACATATTTTGTTTCTGAAAAATAAACTAATTATACCGTTAAAAAAAATATCGGTCTGTTTATAAAGAGATAGGTAACAATGTCTAAAAAATATTTTTTAATGGCTTTGATATTCCGGCTACAAAGGAATAATAATGACATGTTAAAATTCAAAGCACAACTTAAATAATTGATTTTATGTTCACTTGCATTTAGTTTAATAAAATTATGTTAATAAGTCTGATAGTCAGAGATTAAATTATAAATTTGTTTAGTTTATGCAAACAAAAAATTACAACATTTGTCCCAGCCCTTTATTTGCATTTCAAGATCATTGTTGCACAACTTACATAAGTAAATTTAAATATGAGCAAGGAAAATAATACTTTAAGTTGGAGAAATCTTGATAAGTGATTCTGTGTTTAGACATTTATAGGTATAGACAAATTAATTACTCAACTATCATTAAAAGACAATGGAGATATCAAACATTATATGAATATGAAACTACAAGAGCAGTATTCAATTGTATGTATAAATGTAGATATTAAAAATTAAATATACATTACGAATAAAAACACTAATCAAATTTTAAAAAATGAAAGAAAAAAAACACGTAAAACCACTTCTAAGTGATATACTTTACGAAAATGTTCATTTGACTTGGGTTATTTCTTTGCACATAAAATGCTCTCACAAATTACATAATTAGTATTTTTAAAAAATGAATTTTGATTTATTATTAACAACATAATAAAACTATCAATTGCACTCCAACATTTAAAAATTAAATCCCATACATTGTATGTCATGAAATAGTTTTAAACCATCTATAATAAAAAGAAATTACCCGAAAAAAGCTACTGTACCGCAAAGCCAAACCAAATATGAATGTTATTATTTATATAGCACAGCTAAATTTAAAATGGGTACACGAAAATGTGCGACCCGTAATTTGACAATAAAATATTTGTTAAAGCGCACCGCTCAAAATAAAGACTTGGAAATTATACTGCACCAAAAATAACTGTTTTTGAACGACCGCCTAAAGATTATCAAAATGGAAATGAGATTTAATGTTTGCCTCTTTGTCTCTTTTAAGGTTAAAAGGAATAGTCCTGACAAATTTGGTCCCGGTCCGTCATTTGGTTTCTCTGTGATTGTGTAACTGAAAGTCGAAAAGTGAAACATACAAACATACCCACATACAAACATACAAACACCAACTGAGCTTTATGTAGTAGATTGTGTTTGCAATGCAATTTTCCAATATTTAATACATAATTTAGTACCTTATTTATTTTTTGTTGTTGTTTTTTTTTAAATATAAATTAAACAATTTATACATATTTTTAAAAATAAGTTTTATATGTTTACTTTTAAAAGAAACTTTAAAAATGAATAACGAAAAGTACCTTATATAATGTGTTATTTTTTTTAAAGTTGAAAATTATTTTATTGGCGCACAATTAATTGGAGGAATGTGGACCTGGGTATATTCAGGCAATAAAGCAACTGAAGTCGATCAATTTTGGGATACTGGTGAACCAAGTTCTGAAAAAACCTGCAGTTACTTTAACAATTACAAGTTGTACTCTGAATATTGTGATCGACCAAATTATTTCGTGTGCATGGAAATAGGTAGGAACAAAATTTATTTTTATTTTTAATAAAATCTAATAACATAAATGTTTGTGTACTGTCTAAGACTTTCACGGCTTGCTGCTACTTTTATTTTTAAAAGTTTAATTTCTTCCAGTAATATTTTTTTTGTGCAAATACAAGTACGTTAACATTTTAGAAAGTTCGCAATCATTTGAAGGAAATAAAATAAACAAATTGTGGGTGGGGAATGTAACAGCAGAATTATATATCGTCACATAACCAGCTTTTATTAACTATCTTTAAATGCTTTCATAGTTATGTAGCCGAGTGGTGGCTATATTGTTAGTTGGAATACGATAAGCTGTTTAATTAAACAAATAACACAATGCAGATAAGTAGAGGACTATACCTATATATAATATTAATTTGAAATCTCTCTAAGCTAACATGACACAGTGTACACGTATAATCTATTAATCCCTAACCGCTACGCCTTAAACACACTGGCTCTACTCAACTTTCACTTAGGCCGTCATCTCACACAAGAGCACAGCTCTCTATGTTCCAGTTATTATCAGCCCCTCACCCCCATCACGGGTCACTTCCCATTGGCTGTTACGCTGACACACGGTCAGTGAGCACTCGGGCAGTGTACGCTCATTGGTCAGCCTAGCCTAACACCCCTCATGGACCAAGACTTAATTTTTAATGGGTGATGGCGTATGCCCAGGCACCGTGGGTGACCCAATTGTTTAATTGTCATTGTGGTTCCAGTGGGCCACCCTCGACCTCTACTCCGGAAATTGAAAGGGCTACGTATGAATCTGAGTCAGGGCTCTTATATTACGTCCCGTTACTGACCACTCACGCCAGCGGTTCTAAAATTACTAGGATTCTAAAACTGTAACTGACAATACCCTGTATTGTCATACCTATAAAGGAATTCTACTAATAATCAAGTCATAATTAATAATTATTATAACTAATTTGTAGGGCACACTGCCACAATTGTAAACACTATTAAATTTTACAGCCATTAAATGTAGAAGTACTGTAAATTAGGGCTGTTATCGATTAATTTAAATTTAATCGTTAACTTTTGAAAAATTAACGATTAATTAATCGATAATTTCGATTAAAGCCAAAAATATAAATTTATGACGTCATTAAAAAAGAACATTTCAAGGGAAGTAAAAAAACAGGTGATTGAATTTTTTATTTTATTGAGTTATTTCCCTGTCTCAAGGACATTGAAAATTAAGAATATCTTGAAAAAAATTTTATGACAATATGTTGATACTTGATCTGATGTTTGTGCTGAAGGTGGTACGTCAGCGATGTATTTGATCATTTAAAAGAGAATTGTTTATAGCAGTGAACACAGTAAACTTTTTCACCATCTTCGACTTTGCCATCCGCAGTTAGCTTAAAAACAAATGCATTGCTCAACTTACTAGTAATATGTTTAAATTTAACTGCACTGATGCTGTCAGCCATTTTTTATTTGACGTCTGCCTGTCAATAATTAATAAAATAAATTATAATATTACGCGAGAGAAGTTTTTACGTAAAAAAAATATAAATTATTATTAATTATTAATAATTAATTATTTATTAATACAAATTTTTACAAATATTATAAATATTTTCTTTAATTTTAATCGAATTTTTATCGATTAAAATTATTTTAATCGATAAAAAATTGTAACGATTAATCGAGAAATTAATCGTTAATTTCCGCAGCCCTACTGTAAATATTTCTTATTTAATTAACAATTAACTAAAATGTAAGTGCGTACAAAATAATCTTAGACAATAAAAACTTGACTTGTGTAATCTGTTAATCTCTTTTGAATTTTTTTTTAAAACTTACACAATGGCTACGCATATACATTTGAAATGATGTATCAAGTACCCCACATTATCTTTTTGATTGTTGAGCTTCCTGTATAATTATGCGATTACTAATTCGCTATCATAAATCATACATTATCAATCAAAATAGGTTTTTTCCTGTACAATTAACCACTCGTAGAAAGAAAGCAGCCAAAAGATATAATACTGCACAGTAGGCAGTCGAAATCGTTTCCATTGTTCTGTCAGTGAAATATAAATGTGTATAAGACATCGGTACCTTCTTTCTCCTGTTAAAATTTAAATTACTTTCCACATAACTTGATCACTATCTTGTGCTTGATATCATTCCTTTTGAGTGTTGCTCATTAAATTTTTTACAATGAAAACATTAAAGCATAATATATTTTAAAAGTATATCCAAAGGCTTACTGTATAAATCCTTTGGAAAAAGCATATTATAATATCTTTTTCATTTGCGCGTTTTAAATTAATGAACATCATTAAGGTGAGGATGACATAATATTTGCAAATATAATTGTCAAGAACGCACTTAATCAACGGCTATCGTCTGCCCCCTTGTTGATATTAAATCAATAACAAATATAAAAAAATTAAATATTCTAATTATTTATGTCACTAACAAAACCGGGAAATCTAAAACTCACAGTAGAAGACAATAGCGAAGTTTTCCAGAAGCGATGTATGTAACTGTGTGAATTGACAAACAGCACGGTAGTAAATGGAAATTGTTGTTTGGCTGGCTTACCTAAAGTCGAAAGTTCTTATCTGTCTTACGCCATGTTATGTGCATTCTTACAAGAGCGTATGATCCAATGAAATGAGCTTTTGAAATGTTAAAAGAAAGTATTATATACATTCTCTTTTAAGAGTGATTAATCGTCAGTTAAATGTCACAATCAATTTGAAAAAAAAGAATAGAAAAAAGTTATAACCCTTTGGCAATAATAAATTTACAATCGTGTTCTTTAGTGACGTTTGTTAACAGCGAATATAACTCAATGGTGGAAAACCGTAAACTAATGGTGATTATAACAAAGAATAGAAGGTCATATAATCAAGGTATTAAATTCAAGCAATGAGAATAGTCTCATAAGTCATTATGCGTTAACTTGTAATCATTGCTCCTGACGGATTCAATAGGAATTTTGTTTTCATATCACTATTTGTCTCGATGAAATTACTCATGTGAGATTAGTCAGAAGGTTTCTAATCTTTTATAGATATCACTAAAGAAACAAAGCGAACGATTAGCAAAAAAAAATTAGAATGTCTGTTAGCTGACAACATTTGAGGCTCCGAGCATGATTGGTGAAGATAAATGGTTTGATACTTTATTTACAAGACTTTTTGAACACACAATGGCAACATGTTTTTTCACTTTGCATCCGAAAGTCAAATTTGCATGATATGACTTAAAAATAACTAAAGCATTATTAAAATACTTAAAAATTTTTAACTGTGTGTGTTGGCTAAGAGTGCGACAAGAATTAAAAGCAGGGGACTGCTTTCAAGTTTAAACTGTCAATTCTTTACCACAACAGTAACATTCACATTGATTCATCTGTTCTAAGCACTTAAGACGCATCTTTTCAAAATGTATTTACAAAATTAATGAAACAAAATTTCTTTTTGATTAACGTAGCTTATGTGTAATGTACTGTACTGTATGTTGTTATTATGGTAAAAACGTAATTTAATTATTATATGTATGTTATAATCTCCATGTAAGGCGCTGTGAGCCCGGTTCCTTGCTGGGATACAGCGCTATATGCATTATCAATTATTATTATTATTATTATTATACTGAGGTTTCTTTATCAAATAGTTATTTTACGTTTCAGATTCAAATCGATCATTTATGTTTTAATTAAGTGTATTCTAAATGGTCAAAATTTATAATAGTGATATCGGCATCCTTCCATCTCGCCAGACGATGGTGGATCATAGTGGATAGTAATTTGAACTTCCTCGTGTGGCTGTGCAGTCCTGTCCTTGAGTGACAGTCTTTTCCACAGATTTGGACACGAGTTCTGTGCCTCGCTATGTTTTGGCCTTTTTCCTAGCTCTCCTATCTCTAGCCTCCTCCATCTTTCGCTCCTCGGCTACTATGACGCCCTCTATTATAACTGAGTGCCACGAAGATCGGTCTTCTGCCTTACACTCCCAGTCGCTTATGCGTATTATGTTTGCTTTCTTGTCCCTTTGGCAGACATCCTTAAATCGCAAACGTGGGTGACCTGTCTTCCTCTTTCCCGATGCCAGTTCTCTATATAGGAGGTCCTTTGAGATGTGACCAGGGCTCATTCTTTTTACATGTCCTAGCCGCTTGAGCGTCTTTCACAAAGGATTGAGAACATGCTTTGGGTATTGGCACGCATCAGGAACTCACTATTTGTCACTTTGTCCTGCCATTTGATGCCAAAAGTAAATTAATATAATTTATTAAACTATTTGGGGAATTACCGGTAGTATTTTTTTTCTGATAAATAATGACATTTTTTAATAAATGCTTTCTTAACCATTAATAACCACGACATCCTATTGTACTCGCCATTCAACACAATACAGTTTATTTATTATTTTGTTTTTAATTTTTTTTAAGCATTATAATTATTAACTTTGTTTAGCGTTCAATTTTATTTTTTATTTAGACTTTGTAGGGCGCCTACGCCGCCCACTTTTTTCAAAAGCCCAAGTAACTTATTCCTGTTTGATAAATACGAAATATTAAACTTCCTGAAATGTACACAAAGAATTTTTTAATTATAAATCATAAAATCCTTTTTTTACATCGTTCCCTTTTCCAAAATTAAAATATAAGCTCAAACAATGACGTCATATAATATTTTTTTCAGCGAGAAACACCACACGCGTTTTTAACTGCTATGGACTGTTGTACTATCTCATTCAGCGTTACGGAGTCAGTGACTTGGACTTTTATTATATTACATGAGTAAGAATATTATTTTCAAAGAATATTTATTTATTTCATTTATTCTTTTTCTTAAAGATTTAACAACCGTCTCGTCAAGTTCAGTTTACTCGACAACTTCTCAGTTAGTGACAACATCAAATACTCCAGAACCTTCAACAACCTTTTCATCCACATTGATTTCAGTAACAAATGTAGTATCCACGAGCAGCACTACAAGTTCTCAGATAAGTAAGGAAATGCGTTTTTGAGTTTGCCTTGAAGAAATAATAATGTTTATAGTTGACAACATCCAGAAATCTTCTTAAATGAAATTAATACTAAGTTACAAGATTTAAAAAAAAACAACCTGTCCTTGTCTATTTGTTAATTTAAAAACATTTGAAAAGGAATTGAAAATAATCAATTTTAAATGGAAAAAGTGAGTGTCAATGTTTTAAAAAACGTAATAAAATGTGTGTTGATCAAGAAACTCAAGAAACTCGACATACGATAGGGACCAGTGTGACAGACCGGTCATATTTCCATTGGGTCTTAAGTTGTTTACACTTTGTTTAAATTAATTTGAGGTTAATTGTATATATAAATATATTATAATATATTTGTAAATATCTTTTTTAGTTGTTGCTACAAAATATAATTTTCGATGTCAAAACGTTAACAAAATTATTATTTTACATGCATCAATTTAGTCAGAGCTGTAATTAGTCTGAAATCTGAAATTTGGTTGTAAATTCGAATGGTCGTAAGTTGCAAAGTTCATATTGGAGCGCTGCCTGTATGAATGTTTTGGAGATAATTGTTACTGTTGCTGAATAAATGCCATTTTCCTATGAACTTTTCATAAAACTCGAGGATACCACAACATTTATGAAATAAACTGAAGCAGTCTTCATTACAATTTTAGATTAGGCCATTATCAGTTACATCAAATCACAAGATTTTCAGATGCAACTAGTTGAGCCTTGCTAAATTTGAAGGAAAAAACATGTTTATTGTGTGAATTAGAGGGGACTGCTTCAAAAGTTAAGCTGTCACTTCTTTATCTCAAAAGTAAGATTGGCATTCATCCCTATGACCATGGTTATCTGCTGAGACTTCATCATGAAATAACAATTAGACGTTTTATATATTAATGTTGACCGTTAGGTTTTAAATAAGTGTATTCTAAATGGCCACAAGTGTACTATAATTTGTCTTACCTTGTCTTATCTATATAGACGCTCTCTCAGTGCAGAAGATTATTGCGCCCACATACCATGTCTGTTGGCAGTTCATAGGCCACAGAGGGTTCCACGCATTACCCAGCCGCCTTTGATTTATCTAACTAGTGTTAAGTACCCATTAGAGCTGGGTCGATTCAGGGAATCCTTGGCACCGGGAACAAATTCTTCCCGTCACATGGATACGAAACCGTTACCATCGGTACGCCAGCCGAGAACACATGCCCCTCGACCACAGTGGAATAACAAAAAATATTAACTCTATTAAATTAAGCTGATTAAAAATCATTTTCCAAGCATAGAATCATTAAATCTAGTGTTGGATAAGACTTCCCTCTTTACATTTGGTTTAGCCTCCCTTCTTAAGAAGCCTCGTTGCATGTAACAATCAATCTTCCCTCTAAGATTCGTTGGTTTGCGCGCAAAGTTAAAAAAACAAACAACAACAACTGGTGTGCAAAGTTGCATAGCATCCATTTTTTAGCAATAATTTACAATATTTGCTCTGCGGTCATTCTAAACTGCTGCGAGGCGTGTATCAGATACATGCATGGTCTCGCAGCAACGCAGCTTAAGAGGAACATTGATAAAACTATTTGCTTTTGTATCCTTTTTGAATTTTGAAAATACAAGCATGCAATCTGAGAAAGCAACTGGTGTTAGCTGAATTACGGAAAACTTCGACCCCGGTCGGTTCGACCACGGACGGTTCGACCCCGGACGATTCGACCCCAGGCGAATCGACCCCGGACAGTTCGACCACAGGACGTTTCGACCCCAGGGTGTTTCGACCCCGGACGTTTCGACCCCTTCGTATCTACACCGTATATTTTTTAAATATATTTTTAAATATACTTTTTAAAAATTATTATTTAAAAAGTCATTTTTGGTATAAACATGTTAAACATGTTTACATGTTATCCATTTACTAAAAACAATTTAGCTTAAAATTATTATCCATTAAAATTTAAATACAGTTTGAAATTGTTATTGACAACCGGTCAATATTCAACGCAAATTCATGATTGTGATCAATGCGTCATTCCTCTGAGGTAGAAAGTCCTTCCAAACCAATCCAACTCCACCCCGCCGCCCGTTCGATGTAATCGGACAAAACAAAGGCAATGTGGTCATACAGTTCTTTCAAAATGTTCCTACATTCTATCTGCCCCCACTTATTATATTTACCCTCGCCAGCACACGGCTTGCTGTGGTGGTCACTGACTGTAGCCTTCGTAACACGGAATTATGAAACCCTCAGAGGAAATGTAAACAACAACGTAACGTTCAGTCCGGTCATACGGGTCCAGCAGCTTGAATGTTATTGTCTGCTAGGCAGCGGTATAAACTATTGAAATTGATGAACTTTAAATACTTACAACTTTGTACGTCTTATTAAAATCAGTATCTCTGCTAGGGAGGTATATACGTGTTAAGCAACACAAGAAACAGAAGTGAATGCAAGGGTGCGGGTTTGTTATTGTTTCAGCGACTGCGTTCAGCATGTCGACACTTAAAAAACATTTAAAAAATAATAAATAAAAAAATTTAAAAAGAAAAAATCAACTTTCGTTTGTTTTTGTTATCACGGTGAAAACCTTTGAACGACTTAAATATAAACATTTTTAAAACCCAATAATAAATTAGCTCCTTTTTAGTTTTTTGTTTATTTTGGGATAGGAGTTTTTAATTTTTAATGGATAATATACCAACAAATTAATTTTAAAAAATATTTTTAGAAAATACCATTGAATAGATAAAATAATTTCACAATGTAGAAACGAGAGGGTCGAAATGTCCGGGGTCAAAACACCCTGGTGTCGAAACGTCCTGTGGTCGAACCATCCGTGGTCGAACCGACCGGGGTCGAAACGTCCTGGGGTCGAACCGTCCTGTGGTCGAACTGGCAGGGTCGAACCGTCCGGGGTCGAATCGTCCGGGGTCGAAGTGTCCGACCACCGTGTTAGCTATATAGTAAGATATTAAAAAAGAAAGTAATTTTTGTTATGAAGATGAAGTTTATTTAAATTAATTTGGGAAAATAAAAAAATTTCAGATGACAATTAATAAAGAAGGACATTTTTTTCAATAAATGCTATCTTAACCATTATGAACCCATATAAACTATTTTCCTAGCTATTAAACACAATGCCTTTTTTAAAAACTTGGTTTACAATTTTATTTTTTGCGAAGAGTAAGAAATAATTTTCTGAAGATTTATTTTAATTCATTTATTTACTTTTTTTTTCTTTACAGATTTAACAACCGTCTCGTCAATTTCAGTGGACTCGACAACTACTCAGTTAGTGACAACATCAATTACTCCAGAACCTTCAACTACTTTTTCAGCCACATTGAATTCAGAAACAAATGTAGTATCCACGAGTAGCCCTACAACTTCTCAGATAAGTAAGGGAAGGCCAGTCAACTTGATATTTTACGTATTTTAATAGTTAAACAACATAACGGTTATCTTTAAAAAAGAAGGTTATCTTAAATCAGAAACATTAATACATTATTTATTGTGTGGTAATTTCAACCATATATTTTTACTGTTGTTTTAAAAAAAATATTGTTAAATCTCACCATTTCAGTTAATATAATATTTTTAATTTAAACTTAAAATTTTGTCATTACACTTGTATATTTGCTCCTGAATTTTCCCTCAGTTTCCGTTGCCTTCCGATAAGATTTTGCATAGTTCGCACTATGGAATTTATTATTATTATATGGTCCACTAGATGCTTGATCGGCGCCTTAATATAAATTGATTTTATTTTTAGTATTGTTACGCTGCATTCATGGCACACGGAAAAATTTATTAAGAATCAAATTTCATCAAAAGAGGGACTGTTTATATTGACAACTAGCAAAATACTCGCGCACTGCAACTGAAAATTATTATTGCGAAACCACGTATAAAATTTCGGAAAGTTGGACCCAGAGGCGTAACTAGGATTTGGCGTCCTTAATAAATTGACAAGTTTCAGCTTTGCTATTTTTTCATTTGTTAGAAAAAATAATTGAATTTCTCTTATTCTATTTATTACAATAACTACGAAGACTGTTTACTATTTTGCTGTTTATTATTTACTAAATAATACCAAATAAATTGGTGGATAAAACGGGATATTGTTGCGTTAATAAAGAATACAGCAAAACTTGAAGTAACGTGTATTATAAATAAAAACAATAGTGTCAATGTGTCATACTCATTATCTCATACATAACGATAGAAACTGAAAATTAAAAGTAAATTTAAGTAACATTCCACCGACTACAGGTCAGCACTTCCGTAAGCTGGCGTATTGATGTGTTGGTAATACGGTCGGACCTCTCTCAGTTGAACTCAAGGGGGAAAAAAATCGACTTACGGAGTTTTCGAGGTAAGGAAACTGGCGTAATAGGCACATATTAATCAAGTACAATGTTGATATTTAGAGGGGTGGGGGGGGGGACAGCCATAGCGGCTAGAAGGCTTGACAGGAAAGAGGAGCGGTGATGTTTCATATGAAAGGAGCCAACTTGCTTTGACATAACAACAAAAGCCGTGAGAGAAGACACTAATCCTCCCCTCCCCCACTTTACTCTCTCGACATGTGGGTGGGGATAGTAATATTTTATTTTTAAAAGAAAGACGTTAAAATCATATTGACATTTTTATAAGAAGCCACACAAAGGCCACAAACACAATAAAAATATTATTTTGGTTTAAATGAAATATATTAAAATATAATTAATTATTCATTTTTTATTATCGAGGATAGACATTAAATACAGTCGGACCTCGCTAAGTCTAACTTCCCTAAGTCGAAAACCTCCCTATAACGAATTAATTGTTAGGTCCCGGCCAAATTCCATAAGACTAATGTGTTTTAGATCTTCTTAACTCCAAGATTGTTGGCTATCAACATCTCTTAGTCGAATTTTCGAAGGCGTTTGGGTTATTACTCTAACTCTAGAGTGACATTTCAGAACACGTGTTCCGTAGAGCCACGTAAATGGACGTAGCAGCTTATCTTAGTGCATTCCACTAGGGATTAAGCGACCCTTGCAGGTACAAAAAATGACAAAGACAAGAAAAGGGAGTGGTAACTAAGTCGCATTCATTTGCTGCTGCTGTGACTCTCTTTAAAAAAAAATCGAACTCCCCCCATCCGACTGTGGAGGGAGTAAAGTGAAGGAAGGGAGGGAAGGTGTCTCCTCTCACTGGCTTGTGTAGGCATGTCAAAGCAGTTTGCCTTCCTTTCATATAAACATAAACACCGCCTCTCTTTCCTGTCAAACCTACTAGCCGGTATGGCTGTTTCCCCCACCTCTCAATATCTACATTGTCCTTGATTAGTCGGTGCCTATTACGCCATTTTCCCTAACTCAAAAAACTCCGTAAGTCGATTTTTTTCGGGTCCTTTGAGTTTGACTTATAGAGGTCCAACAGTATTTATTTAAATACAAATTTAAAAATTAGAGATTTAGTGGCGCCCTTTTGAGCTGGCGCCCTTGGCAACTGCCCCGATGCCAACCCGTTGTTACGCCATAAGTATAAAGATTGTTAGAACGGTTTAATATGGCGAATGACATTAACGTCATACCAACGAAATAAGTACGTTCAAAGGAAGTTAATTTCGGTCAAGACCAAGTAGCAAAGTTTAAAATATATTTTATATAACTCATGTAAAGAAAATTATAGTTTTCACCCCTGCCCCTTATATGTAGTATTTTTTAAATTTGTTATGCCATAATCGTTTGTGGGAATGTTTTGAAGAATGTCATTAAATTTCAATGCGATCGGTAGAATACAATAATATTTATACAGCTTACATAAGACAAAATGACATTAATCCATTCCCGGGCCTAAATGGTGTAAGATGTAAAGTTAAACATTTCAATTGATTTTAATCTGGATCCTGATTGATACTTACTTCAACAATGACAGTATGGAGTAAAAATGGAATGTGTAATAAAACATTGTTCTCGAAAAAATAGATTTTGGGACTCGACACAAAACGTCATCATCTATGGCGCTACAGCCCATCATCTAGGGCCCTGGCCTGCTCCACCACATCCTTCCATTAAGACTGATCGATGGCTTTCCTTCTCCATACCCGAACACCCAGCTGTTGTAGATCCGTTTCCCCATCATCGATCCACCTCAGCCTTGGGCGACCAGTGAGTCGTCTACCCCCTGGTTTCTGCCTGTAAATAATTGTTGGTGCTCTAAACTCTGGCATCCTTTCAACATGTCCTGCCCAGCGAAGTCTTCCTTTTTTTAATACTTGTGATGATGGGAGGGTCTTTGTACAGATGGTATAGCTCTTGGTTTGTAAGAATTCTCCAGATATCATTTTCTATCACAGGGCCATATTATATTTTCCGGAGAATTTTCCTCTCCCAAATGTTGAGTAGTTTCTCTGCCTTTCTGGTTAGGGTCCAAGTCTCACTAGCGTACGTTACTACTGGCCTTATAATCGTGGTGTATTTATTTCTTTGTTCCTCTTGAGAGGATTTTGACTCTAAGAAATTTTTGTAAGCTGAAATAGGAGCGGTTGTCTGCTGTTAACCTTTCTTTCACCTCCGAAATTATCTCATTGTATTAATTTATAGTGGCCCCTAGATACATGAATGCAGCAACTCTCTCAAATTTGTGATTGTTTATGGTGATGTTATTATCAGCATGGGTGTTTCTTGACATAATCATATATTTTGTTTCGGTTCGTTTATAACAAGACCACCTTCGGCAGAGGCATTTTCAAGCTCCTTGAACGCTTTAACTATGTCATTACCGTTTCTACCCAGCAGCGCTAAATCATCTGCGTATGTACTGTAGGTACTGTAGTGGTTGGTTATACAAGGTTCCTGATGGTCTTTGTTCTTTTATGCCTCTCTGGAAGTAATTAGTTATGGTTCCGCTGGAACTGACATGTATATTTCTAATGACTTTCTCTAGTGTGATCTTGAATATCATACATAAAAAGAATCCAGAATCGGAAAGGCCGCATCGTTAATGGCAAGGTTAAATCAAAGAGTGTGGAAAAATGCACAGCTCACTGATAAGACGAAAATCACTGTGTACCAGTGCTGGACGACCTACGCTAAGTAATGAAAGAGGCTTAACAGTTTCCACTTGCGATACATGAGTAGGATCAAACACATCAAGTGGCAGGAATAAATAAAAACATGTGGAGAACTCAGGAGGACCCATATGCTGAGTATGCACTCAATCCTGAGTGAGAGGGACGTGCGGTGGTTAGGCCATGTTCACACGATGGGCTCGTAGCGAATTCCAAGATCCCAGCTTTATGGTGAGGTAGAAACTGGTGTGAGGAAAAGAGGTCACCCCTGACTGCGCTACAAGGAAGTCTGCAAGAAAGACATGTCCTTGGCACGCATCAATCGCAAACGTGGGAGTCCATTTTGAAAGTTGTTGAGTACGCACCTGCTAGGGATCAGTCATTTTAGGGCCGGTGTCCTAAATTTAATTTTTTTTGTGTACGCTTCTAAAATATATATTTATCCGATCGCTATGAAACTTGGGAATTTTTAAAATCACATTTCCGCCAAGTGTTTTGTCATATATCTTTAAAAAAAACACTCATTGTGTTCTTTGAATGAATTATTTTATAATAAGATAGTTGCGACGCACGACGGGCCACCTAGTGTTGAGATAAACCGGGCCACATAAGTGAGATCCGCTGAATCAACACACGTGAATGACGCATTAAGTCTTCTAAGTGCACCTACATATCATGTGGCCTTGTGACTGTTATCATATAAATATATAAATCACACTTTGTTCGTATGCGGTGAGTCACTTTTTCATTGTCTGGCATACGTTTTTACTTGGATTGATGGATCTTGACCAAACTTGGCACATATATGCATCATTATCCAAGTAAAAAAATATAGGGGAGTTTTTAAAACTACATCAGTCACAATTTAGAAAGGGAATTTGTGAAAATATTTTTAATTAAATTGCGAATAAATCGAATGCAAATGTTCATAATTATTATTATTTTAATGAACCAAGATTTATCATTCTTATTTTATTCGCTAATGCCACAAATAGAAACAAAATATTGAGCTTTTAATATAATTTTAATTTCTAGAACTGAATAGTAACCACTTAAAATGTTTTAAAATGTATAATTAAGCCAAACAATCATTTATTACGACCCAAAGTTTATTTTAATTTGTTTTCGTGTATTTTTTTATTTGTATTTACTTCAATTTCGAATATGAAATACAAAATATAATATGGATTTTCAAAGACGATTACGATTTAATGAACTTGAATAGTATCATTTTCTACGACGTTCCATAATTTTTTTGAAATAGAAACATACTAATGAGCTTTTAAATTGATTTTATTTTCTATACTTTTCTAGAACTAAATCGAAACCATTTCACACTGTATAAATAGGGCAAAAATACTGGTTGATTTTTAAACAACAACCATTCCGAACTAACTTTTAGATAAAGATATCAATAATCATTCATAATGCCACTTAAGAAACGAAAATCCATTGCATTGGGCAGATTCAGCCTGAGGCTAAAAAGGCCAAATTAATTCGCTCTTTACAGAGATTAGCACAGTGTGAGCAGGATCAGCCAGACAGATCGTAAGTTCCATTATCGTTTTATCTAACTTTAATAAACATATACATTTTTAATACATCTTTTAAAATCATCAAATAATTATTTATACAATAAGATATAATAAGATCAAATACTGGTGCATTTCAATATGATTTACAAAACAATAATGCAGCATTTTATTTAATGGAAAATGAAATTTTAAGAAACATTTTTTAACAAGAGTTCATTTCAATTGTTACAATTTTAAAATACTTTTTTTAAAAGGATGATTTTTATTAAACAATTTTTTTAAAAGCAGGTTTCCAATATTACATGAGATGATGCCTCAGCAACCTCAACAGCTGCTTCAATGTGAACAAAAACTTCAGGATCAGCCGGAAAAGAACAGTGCATCAAAATCGTAAGTTCCATTAATGATTTTATCTAACTTTTAACATACACATTTTTCAAAAGACATGTTTTAATGATTATTCCATTTTCAAACATCTTATTTATTCGATAAGGTAAAAGATTGGTGCATTTTTATTGGCATTACAAAATAATAGTGCAAAATTTTATTTCATAGAAATACGAATTTTTTAACGCATTAAAAAAATAATAATTAGAAAATAATAATGCAAATTGTATTTAATCGAAAACATAATTTTAAGAATACCTTTTAAAAAAAAATAGAACATCTAGGGCGTCAGAGACACCAGAACACCATGAGTTAAGACTTCAAAAAAGAAGAGAACATTAAAGTTTATCAAGGTATTCAGAGACACCAGAACAACGTGAGCAATCTTGAGCCTCCTTTCTTAAGTAATGGGACTCGTATTAGTATTAAGAAGATCCTGCCAAATTTTATTGAAGCAACAGTATTATCTGGGAAGAGAAAGGGGCAAGACGTATATCTTCCCCGCATCCCTCTGATTTCAAAAGATATACCTTTTAAATTTAAGAGACTACAGTACCCAATAACACTGGCATTTAGTATCACAATCAGTATGGCACAAGGCCAATCATTAAAGTGTTGTGGTATTAACCTGGAGTCACCGTCTTTTTACCACTGCCAGTTATATGTCACATGCTCAAGAACAGAGGTGGACTGGGGATTTCAAGTGGCCCGGGGGGAAAAAAAGCGGCCCTATCTTCATAACTTTTATTTTCCTTGTGCATATTTTCCATCCAAACTTGAGGGTCGAGGCCTCCAAAGTCAAAATTTACTTTACAAATTACAATATACAATAAAAAACACGATAAATTTCATTTATAATTTATATTTATACATTTAATATCAAGAAAGCGTCAATTCAAGTTATAAATCAATTTATTCGGGCTCACTGTGATGGTGTTTATATCATAAGCAACTTCCTTAAGCTGGGTGACATTTCGGCTACATGATCTATAATTGTGTCATTATTCAGTTCACTTAAATTTAAAACATTGCTTTCTGTTGACATAAGGATAAAAGCTTCAAGGTGTGTAGAAGACAATGAGCTTCGCAAGCGATTCTTAATATATTTTAGTCATGGCAGGCTCTAGAGTACGCGGGGCCCAAGGCAGCATACGATATATTAAATCATTGTTTTGTAATTGATTAAGTTTATAAAGAAATCCAAAACGAGTCATGATGCCTTAATATTTGTTCAAATGACATGCCCATTGACATTATTGCATATCAATAGCCTGGTTTTAAAAAAATCTGTGCCAATTTTTTATTGTGCATCTACAAATCCTTCATCTTCTCCTTCATATGTAAATTGTTTTATTTCTTTTTCAAATGGGTTCAACTTCTATGTCTGTGGCAATTTCTTTTGCAAATGCTTTTGCTGTTTCAAAACCGCAATTTTAGTAAGTATGTTCCATGCTCTCAACTTCAATTACTAGACCAACAGATTTTGTAATTATTTGCTGATGTAATTAAATTGGAACAATATGTCGTACCAAAAAGCATTTGAAAAAATGAAATTGAAGTTCTTTAGTTGTTTGCACAAAGACTCTGCTTCACATTCACGCTTTTGGATAACAACTTTGCTATGGTACTTTGAAAAGTGCATAATCGATTTGTCCTGCTCTACCTTTTCAATTGCACTACCTTTACGCTTTCTACATGGTTTTCCAATTTTGTTTCACAAAGTGTTTTCACATAATTTTTTCAAACACACTTGTAAATTTGGGCCCCAAATTAAAGCCCATTGCTTTGTCGAAGCATAAAATAAAATATAGATTCGTTAAATTTTACCAAAAAACGTCATTGCATCAGGACAACTTTTTACCATATAACATAGCAGCAAGTTGTAGCTGTGAAGGGTACAAAGGGTAAAAAATTATCTGGGATTGAATTGTAAAAGATGACAATGTACGCCTCACTTATGTCTATCATGTTCGCACCTTTGTCGTATCCTTGACCGCGGATATCAGAAACATCTAAGCCCAATTTTCTTAGTTGCAATAGTAAGACAGCAAGCAGTTGTTGTCCAGTACTTTCTTCCACTTCTAGCAAACGTATCAAGTGCTCATGAGCTACTTCAGAATATCCACCTCCTTGGCTTACATAGCGCATTGTCAGTGACATCTGTTCTTGGTGACATTGGCACGGTGTGCAACCAAGTATTACTGAAAAGTATTTAGCTGATTTCACTCTTCCTACATTAATTTTCCTTACCTTATTTCCCATAAACGAAATGAGTTCGTTCTGAATGTGCTTTCCTAAAGTAGTGATCATGAATTTCATCAATTTTTATTCTTCATATATTTTCCTGCAAAACTGGAACAAATTTTGCCAGCAATTCGACGAGACCCAAAAAGTTTCCATTGTATTTATTAATTGAACTACGAAATAGCTGAACGAGAAATTGGACAATGGCCATGAGACGTTGAAATATACTATTCAAACTAGCCTTTTCATGTTTATTATTTTTTGGCTTGGCTTGTCGATTGTCATTTTTTTTATTAGCCTGTTTTTCATCTGAAACCATTCCAAAGTAGATGTCCCTTTGATTTATCTTGATCAGACAGTCTAACACAATTTTATTTCCCTTACCATAGCAAGTTAAAGTTAAAGCCTAAAAAGGCCGCTCTCTTTTTTAAAAAGTTTTGAATACATAAATACTTACTAAAATACGTAAGGAAAAATACTTCTTGCATTAGGATTTAGGATGATTATAATATTTTATTATATTAGTAAGAAATTGTTCTAATTATTTTATCCTGAAAAAATAAATATTAAGTTTTCTTGATACGTTGTTATAAAAAAACTATTGCGTAATAGAAGTAAAATTGTAAAAAGTAGTAAAAATGTTTAGTCAAAGCGCGGGGCCCTGAAAAGCACGGGGCCCAAGGCGGTTGTCACGTTCGCCTTGCCCTAAGGCCGGTGTTGCAAAATAAATCCTCCCCCATACAGAGTCTCCCCCCGGAGACTCTGTTTTAAAACAAATCCTCCGGGGAGAAAATATTTTCCTCCCGATTAAAATTAAAATATTAAATTCTCCCCTACCCTGTGAAATATTGTCTCCCCCAAAATAAATTCGCCCACCATCACACTTTCGATATAAAACAAAGAGATCATTAAAAAACAAAAGAATAAAGAATACTTACTTGTGTATTGCTGTAATATTCAGACATGTTTACTGTAATACTATTTATGGCAGTGACGTAGATATACAGAGATATGAAAAAGGGGGGGGGGTGAGGACCGTGCCGTTTGACACCTCTCATGGGATTGACATAATTTGAAAAATTGCTTAATTATTGTATTTTTCCCGCTGCACAAGTTGACGCACAGGCGGTTGGGGGTGCATAAAAGCAGTTGTTTTGTTTCATAAAGCAAGGATTATGTCTTTGAAGGAATATGTTTGTGATTTTACTATAAATAGTAAAGTCGTACAAAATGTCGGGTGTTCAGATGGTGAGACAGTTTCTTAAGATCTAGAGTCGGGTGGGGGGTGGGGGGAGAAGGGTGGGAGTGACCCAATTAAGTAACCGCACAGAGGGAACAAAAATCGGGCTACGACACTGACCTTGATAACTTATGACCTGATTATAAAGTCTTTAAAAGAAAATAATGTGGTCTATGCATTGAGTCGTGAGACGCAGAGGCGAGGCGTCAATGGGGCGGGGGGGGGGTACTGGTGGTGCTGACTGCACTGGCTGAACTATTACAAGGGGTAAAACCGATTCTAAAATTAAGTATGTTCCCCTTATTTGGCACTGGCAGACTCGGAGGAGGTGATGGGTTTAGTCGTAAGCGGGCTTACACTATGAGCTTAACGCACTCGGTGACACAAACCTTAGGGACGCCTCTGGCGAGACAGCTACACTAATAATCTATATCTTCTATTATAACATAAAAATCAAAGTATGTATGTATGTCCTTTATAGCTGACTAAACCATTTATCTGATCGCCATGAAATTTTAGGAGACTCTTTAGTACGCTCCCGGGATGGTAACTGATTAATTTTTTTTTAACTTAACACTCTTCTGGCTCCGGGCGCCCATAATTTTTTTTGTGTTTATATGAGCTATATAAAAAAATTAAACGTTAGCTATTGGGTAAGCTAATGGATCTTAACCAAATTTAGTACATAAAAACTTGGTAGCCAATATTAAAATACTATAGGGCACTAAATTCCTAATGTCCATTTCTTCGGGGCTTGGGGCCCAAAATGTCTTTTTTCATAAACGTTTAAGATTTTATTCCCCATTAAATTATTAAAGATCTTGAGAAATATAGATAAATATATCCTCTAAAAATTGATTGAAATAAACAGGTGTTTTGAACTTGACATCTCACACAATATGGGCACTGGGGCCCTTAATGTCGTTTTTTGCTTATATGAGCTATATAAAAATTAGTTTATGCGTTAGCTACTGAGTAAAGGAAGGGACATTAATAAAACTTTCATAAATTTGTTAGCCCATATTAAAATAACTAAGGGCACTGCACTTCTAATGTCCAATTGTTCATGGCCGGGGGCCCAAAATGTCTTTTTTTGTATACGTTTGAGATATTATTTTTCTTTCTATTTTTAAAGATCGTGAGAAATATATTCATGATGAAACTGAATTAAAATGAATAGAATTTTTGAAATTTACATCTTACATCAAATAGGCCGGGGGGGCCCAAATGTCTTTTTTTAAAGTGTATATTCTAAGATATTATTTCCTCCTCAGTTTTTAACGATCTCGAGAAATATATCCATCATGAAACTGAATTTAAATGAACACGTTTTCAAACTGTACATCTTGAACCGAATGGGCCCGGGGCCCCTTAATGTATATTTTTCATATATGAGCTATATAAAATTAGTTTAAGTATTAGATAATAAGAATATAACTGGATTTTGACCAAACTTAGTATATAAAAACTTAACCTAAATTAAATTAATATTTGGCACTGAACTCCTCATGTCTATTTCCGCGGGGCTGGAGGCCCTAAATGTGTTTTTACTAAACTTGTAATATTGTATTCCTTATTCACAGATGTATGTGGACCCAAATAATGACTAAAGTTTGCCAGAAAAGTTTTTTAAGTGTGGAAATGCGGCTGCTCGCAAACATCCATAAAACTGAAACAGAAGAACTGACTTGAACTTCTCCTTTATGTCATAATCTGCTTGTAGGTCTAGCAGCTGTAACTGTATATCATCTGGGGCTGAATCAGCTTCTGCACTAAATGGCGTACTGATGATATTGCAGAGTGGTTCCAGGCTCTTGAATCTTGAATTCTTGAAACCTCCTTTCAAATTCCACAGCCACAACTGAGCCTTGTACTTGTCAGCCATTTCACCAGAAATGGTTTTATGTTTCAGCAAGTGGAAATGACAAAACCTGATTTTCACCTGCTTGCTTGGAGAACAGGGAGAAAAGATTTAACATGAACATACATTTCATGTGCAAACAAGCTGTTGCCCTGAAATTTGACATTCAGTTCATTCAACTTTTTCATAATGTCAATAGGAAACATGAATTCTGACTTCCACTCTTCCATAACAATTTTAGCAAAATCCATCATCTCCAGCAACATAACTATTTCTTCCTTGAGATCCCACACTCGCCTCAATATCTTGCCCAGGCTCAGCCAGCGGACACAGCTGTGGTAGTTAATATCATAATATTCACTTTCCAAATCTTCAAGCTTTGCCTTAAACAATCTGTGGTTAAATACATTGGCTCTGATGAGGTTTATCACACTGACAAATGGGTAAATAACATGCTTCATATTCAATGCAGCTTTACACAGACTTTCCTGATGGGTAGAGAGGGAAGATTGTTTGGTCAGGATGTTCTTCAAATTTATTTTTTATCAACTTCACATTACCTACGTTTTTTACAATCAAAAAACGCGCTCCATTGGTTATTACACTTACTATCTGGTTGACAGGAACACAGTTCTCAAAAACATTGAATACATCCTGGCCTGTAGTTGTTTTTTTGAGTGGCTCAACACCAAGCAATTGCTCAGTAAATTTAGTAAACGCTACCGATAATGGGCCGTCAGTAAAGTACGTCAGGCTATTTTATTAACAAAATAATTAAAATTTAATATGAAACACTGTGAGGTCACACATGGCCAACATCCCCCTCCCCCTATCACAAACTGTCATACTTTCTTACAACTATTTTCCCTTCTGAAGCGTGACGTACCTTATGGACGGCCTCTAAAACACGATCTTAATATTTTTAAATAATTATAATGCAAACTTAGAAATCACAAATTCCGTTTAAATCCTAACCACAGGTGCTACTCACAAACGTAAAGAAAGTCATTGGTGTCACGTTCTCGTATTACTTGATCATCTATGTAATTTAGTTCATTTGTCAGTTGTTCTTTTAAATAACTCTGGGCAATTAACCACCTCTATATATGTGTCCATACGGGTATACACCCAATTAGCCCGAAAATTGCTACGCCTCTGAGTAAGCTTATGATTGTTGAATTTTCAATAACCATACACAAATGCATGTATAACAAATACAAATTATGTTGTATGTCATAAAGTTTAATAAAACAATTATTTATAATTTCCAATAATTAAGGGGGGATTTATTTTATCCCCGGAGACTTCATTTTAAAACAAAGTCTCCGGGGGCGACTTTGTTTTAAAATCAACTCTCCGGGGGAGACTTTATTTTGGGGGGAGACTTTATTTCGTGATACCGGCCCTGATTTCAGTTAAAAGAAAGATCTCTCACAAGCTACTTGGGTAGACGACAGAGTCAATCAGATTTTATTTGCACTAAAGAGATGTTTGTATGTTTGCCCATGGAAACTGTATTTATGTAGTACAGAAAAGCAGCAAACATGACATTTTTGCAAGATAAATTATTATATATCTTGTCCTGGCAGCCCAGTCCAACTCAGCTCAAGAGTAGGTTCACCAAAACATTTGTTTGTCTATACTCCTGATAGCAAACCAAAAATGTTGTATATACACTAGGGCTGAGGAAATAAACGATTAAGTTCTCGATTTTTAAATCGTTAAAAAATTTTAACGATTAATTGACCCATCAATAACAAATTATTGGATATCAAAGAGTAAAAATTAAAATTAAAAAAAATTGCGCCCGATAAATAATAAATTTCCTGACGATTACACGAACATTTGGTTTTAAACTATTGACTGACGGGAATGTTCAAATAGTTAATAAAGTTCGCCTACCATAGTTCTAACACTTCGCCTACTTATCAAACCAAATGAAAAGCGCATTAAGCTAATGGCAGTAAATAACGACAGCTCTTCAGATGAATTACTACGTTACAAAATGGAGATGAAAGTTCATGAATCCCGTAACCCTCTACAATGGTGGAAACTTAATGAACACCGATATCCGATGTTGTCATTCCTTGCCAAGACCGTTTTGTGTGTACCAGTTACCTCAGTTCCATGTGAAAGATTGTTCAGCTCAGCTGGTTATATTGTCAATTAGACCCGTTCATCAGTTGAGTGATCACTTGAACCAAATAATGTCAACACACTTGTCTTTTGCCTAGATGTTTAAAAGATGACATATAAAGGAGACACTCCAGTGCTATTTAGATTTTCAACAAGAACGTTTAATAAGTGTTACTTACGACATCGTACATTTTAGTTCTTGGCTTTAATCGAAATTAACGATTAATTAATCGATACTTTTTCAAAAGTTAACGTTTAAAATTAAAATAATCGTTAACATCCCTAATATAAACAATTTTTGCTATAAGCATACATGTACAAAATGTTGGTTGCTTTTAAGATACAAAAACTTTACATGGGAACATTGTATACGTATCCTTCAAATGCATTTAAATTATCATAAAATTATACATCATACATGTATAGTAGAGTTAATTTAATTGAATTTATATTCAATTAATTTTTTTTGTAATACTCAAAATATATAAGTTGAATTTTTATGTCAATTTAGAGTTATAAAGTACGGTAGTATGTATGTATTAAACTGCCTATTTGTTGTGTGTAAATGTATTTAACAGTAATTTAATATATTAATAACTCATATTTACATTTAACTAAACATTTAAGTTTTTCAGAAACATAAAATTATGTGTTTATTGTCAAAAGTTTTAACATAATTAACAAATTAAAATAATGCAACTACTTGTCTTTCTCTGTATTACCATTTGGAAACTTATTAAGTATTTTGTATTATCTGTTTATTCATAGTTTAGGTATTTTAGTATGTCTCTTTAGTCTCCTGTCAAGGGATTCTATCAAGAAAGGGGATCACTTTTCGCAATGGAATAATGCTATGTGATCCCATTAAAGTATATGTATTATATAGGATAAAGTGGTTTTCTTTGGGAATGGGATCCCGTTGCACAAAGGGCTTATAATGGGGTATGTAATCTCAAAAAAATGTGGAATCATTTAGGGGGAAATGAATCTGACCAAGAATGGGATCCCATTATTGATCGGGGTCATAATGGGCGGTGTACAAAATGGGATCCCTAATACTGGCCCGTAAGAAGCCGGGTATATCAGCTAGTTTCAAATAAGAACGTAGGTCCCGTGTTGCTTTTTGCGTCTTGGTTGTATTTTTAAACAAAGGCCTGATCACTATTTGTCTAAGATGCCTTCAAAGCTATAACTTTACCAATCCTAGAAACTGTAGATGGGCATTAGCCTTACAGGATTTTGTATTTGATACTTATTATATAAAAGGTAATGAAAATTTTTTAGCATAATTTTTGCCAAGAACTTATCAAACTCAAATAGACACGAAAAAATAGACTTACGGAGTTTTCGAGTTAGGTAAAATTGCGTAAAAGGCGTAGATTGATTAAGGACAATATTGATATTGAGAGGTGGGGGGTGGGGGAGACAGACATCCCGGCAAGAAGCCTTGCGAGGAAAGAGAGGCGGTATCAGATGTTTCATATTAAAATGAGCCAACGTGGCTTTTTCAGAGTGCCACCACAGAGAAAGCCCTCCCCCCACACTTTACTCCCTCCACAGTGGGATGAGGGGTAAGAGTGAAAAAGAATCACAGCAGGCAGGACAAAGACACGGATTACTTACGATTCTTCCAGCCACTCCATTTTCTTGTCTTTATATTTAAAAATAAACAATTACGGAACACGTGATCTGAAATGTTGCCCCAGAATAATAAAACCAAATGCCTTGAAAATTTCGACAAAGGGGTTTTGGAAGCCACAAAATCTTCGGGTTAATGGGATCTAAAATACATTAGTCTTATGGAATTTGGCCGGAAACTAACAATTAATTCGATAGAGGGAGGTTTTCACCTTACAACACAATGTTTTATACTTAACACTAGTATATATATATATATATATATATATATATATATATATATATATATATATATAAATACACACATATATATTTACTACTAGCAGACCCGTCGTGCGTTGCAACGATCTCAGTAAAAAGGAATATATATAGATAAAAAATAAATTACATTAAGGGTCACCAGGCCCATCAGTTTAAAATATGATTTCGAAAATCTGTTCATTTCAATCAATTTCATAACAAAAATATAAATATATGTATCTATATTTCTCAATATCGTGTAAAATTGAATGGGGAATACAATATTAAAAATTTAGTAAAAACACATTTAGGGCCCCTAGCCCCGATGAAATGGACATTATGAGATCAGTGCCCTATCGAAATTTAATATAGGCTTTAAAGTTTTTATATGCCGCGTTTGGTCAAAATCCATTTATTTTCTCATTATCTAACACCTAAACTAATTTTTATATATATGTAGATATAAGGAAAACTACATTAAGGGGCTCCCAGGCCCGTTCAATTCAAGATGTACATTTTGAAAACATGTTCATTTAAATTCATTTTAATCATGGATATATTTCTCAAGATCGTTAAAAACAGAGTGGGAAATAATATCTTAGAGTATACACAAAAAAAGACATTTGGGGCCCCCGGCCCCATCGATGTAAGATGTAAATTTCAAAATGCTGTTCATTTTAATTCAGTCTCATCATTGATATATTTCTTAAGATCGTTAAAATAGAATGGGAAATAATATCTCAAACACATACTAAAAAATACATTTGGGGCCCCCGGCCCTGAACAATTAAAAATTAGAAGTGCAGTGCCCTTTGTTATTTTAATATGGGCTACCAAGTTTTTATATACCAAGTTTGGTTAAGATCCATTCATTTACTCAGTAGTTAACGCATAAACTCATTTTTATATAGCTCATAAAAGCAAAAAACGACATTAAGGGCCCCAGGGCCCATTTAGTGCAATATGTCAAGTTCAAAACGCCTGTTAATTTCAATCAATTTCATTGTGGATATATTTATCTATATTTTTCAAGATCTTTAATAATTGAATGGGGAATAAAATATTAAACGTTTATGAAATAAGACATTTTGGGCCCCCAGTCCCAAAGAAATGGACATTAGGAGATTAGTCCCTTTAGTATTTCTATATTGGCTACCAAGTTGTTATATACAAAGTTTGGTTAAGATCCATCAATTTACCTAATAGCTAACGCTTAAACTAATTTTTATATAGCTCATATATAAGAAAATAAATCATTTATGGGCCCCCGGCGCCCCATGAGGGTTAAATTTTGAAAAAAAAGTAGCCAGTGACCATCCCAGGAGCGTACTCAAAAGTCTCCAAAAGTTTCATGGTGATCGGATGAATGGTTTAGTCAGCTATACAAAGACATGCATACATACATACATACATACTTTGATTTATATATATATAGATATAAGATTAGAAAAAACAACAATAAGGAACCCTGGGCCCAATCGGTGCAAGAAATTAACTTTAAAATACCTGTTCATTTCAATCTGGATCATGATAGATATATTAGTCAATGCTTTTCAAGATCGTGTAAATCATACCGGGAATAAAGTATTTAACGCTTACAAAAAAACCCGGCCCCGAAGGAACGGACATTAGGTGTTCAATGCCATATGGTACTTTAATGTTGGCTATAAAGTTGTTATGTACCAAGTTTGGTCAAGATCCATTCATTTTCAAAGCAGCTAAGCCCTAAACTAATTTTAATATAGCTCATGTAAGAAAAAATTCTCATTATGGGCCCCCGGCGCCCCATGAGTGTTAAATTTTGAAAAAAGTAGCCTATTTCCATCCCCGGAGCGTACTCAAAAGTCTCCAAAAGTTTCATGGCGACCGAACGAATGGTATAGTCAGCTAACGGGAATAAAGTATTTAACGCTTACAAAAATAAAGATTTTGGGCCCCCGGCCCCGAAGGAACGGACATTAGGAGTTCAATGCCATATGATACTTTAATATAGGCTATCAAGTTGTTATGTACCAAGTTTGGTCAAGATCCATTCATTTTCCAAGCAGCTAAGCGCTAAACTAATTTTTATATAGCTCATATTAGAAAAAATTCTCATTATGGGCCCCCGGCGCCCCATGAGTGTTAAATTTTGAAAACAAAGTAGCCTATTTCCATCCCTGGAGCGTACTCAAAAGTCTCCAAAAGTTTCATGGTGATCGGATGAATGGTTTAGTCAGCTATAACAGACATGCATACATACATACATACATACATACTTTGATTTTTAAATATATAGATTTATCATGTACGTGTCAGGCTTTTTTTACGTTAAAAAAATCAAATATTTTTGTTATTTACTTTTTTAAAGTTCAAGACTCTTAAAAAACTAATATTTTAACAATTTAATCATTTATATTAATCTGTATAGATGACAGCCTCAAGTGTAACGGATACGATGACTGTGGCAAAAACCGTGATGGAGTGGAAGGAAGTGGACTCACAACTGGGAGCATCGTCGGCATCGCAATAGGAGCGGCAGCTGCTGTTGCCGTCATCGTCGTCGCGGTGATGGCTGTGGTCAAGAAACTAAAACATTGAACTGTGACTTTAAAGAATTTTCTAAGGAAGTGGTTTGCGGAAGGAGATATAAAAATTTCAATATCTTAAATGTAGAAAATTCAATAACATGTTACATTTTATCTCATATAATATAGAAATTATCCAACTTGTGTAGGGAAGAATATAAAATAATGAAACCAAATTGTGAAGTTGACTTTAGATGTGATATTAGGTAAATCAGGTAATTCTTTGATTTCAACCTTAATTAAGAAAGGTGAGAACACTCAGGAGCACTGATGGTAATTTCATAACCCATGGGAAAATATGTTCAAAAATGTATTGTGAACCATTGGTCTATAGAAATGCATTATGCAATGGTAAATCATAGAAATATCATATGTTTTACTTTAATACATGAATGCTATTTTTGCATGTATTTTTCGTTATACAGTGGTCTATAAAAACTTCAACTTTTGCGGCTTAAGGCTTTCGCGTTTTTTTTTCCCGTAAACTCCGTAAAATTCTGAGAGCACACAATCAGTTGATACGGTATTTTAACGCCATTTTTGTTTTATTTCACCTTATTTGGTCTATTATAATTTTGGGGATGTGTGTGTCATAGCGACTAATACTAAATGGGTTTCATTTTACACTTTGGGCTTTCAATAATATTCAATAGATGTAATTGGGTGATGATTATGTTTTCAAAGCTCAAATGACAAAAATATATGTGCTCGATTATTAAATACTAGCAAAAAAGCCTGTCCAAGGACGGGAACAAGTGTAGGGTCACCTGTGAAGTTCATGGTAGGATACCACAACATCACCATTAACTGACTCCAAAATTAAAATGTTTCGTTGTTTCAACCAGAGGCTTTGTCCAGAGGCAATTACCACCCTCTATCTGCCATCTGTCCAGAGACCTTACCTAGCCCCCCATATAGCGGTCTGTTCACAGACCCAACCCCCCCCCCAGCACATCGCGGTCTATTCATAGACCTTACCTCCTCCCCACACCACAGTCTGTCCAGAGACAATACCGTCCCCACACCGCAGTCTGTCCAGAGACAATACCACCCCCACACCGCGGTCTGTCCAGAGACACTTCATCCTCGCCCACACCGCGGTCTGTTCAGAGACCCTACCTCCCCCCCCAACTTGGTCTATCCAGAGACCCTACCTCCCCCCACACCACGGTCTACCCAGAGACCCTACCTACACCCACACCGCGGTCTGTCCAGAGACCCTACCTCCCCCGTCTGTCCATAGACCCTACCTCTTCCCTCCACACCGCGGTCTGTCCAGAGACCCTACTTCCCCCAATACCGCGATCTGCCCAGATACCCTACCTCCCACCACACCGCGGTCTGTCCAGGGACCCTACCTCCCCCCACACCGCGGTCTCTCCAGAGAACCTTCCTCCCCCCACACCGTGGTCTGTCCAGAGATCCTACCCCCCCCACTGTGGTCTGTTCAGAGACCCTATCCCCCAACACCACGGTTTGTCTAGAAACCCTACCTCCCCCACTGTAATATGACTTGTGGCTAGTCAAGGGACAAGTCTTTTGGTTAACAACTGTCTTTAATCACTATATACAATTCACTGTGATCAACTGTACGATCAACCATCTATGCAGCTCGTACGCAATCAACCCCGGTTGCCTCTTAAACCGTACATTTTTAGCCAGCTATTCCCCCAGTCCTTTACCAGCACGCTTAAAGTTCACCTAACAAACCACGTGTTTCATACTAGCCAACTAGCACGTTCAACCAAGGTCAATAAAACAACAACACTTCTCTCACAAAACGCATGACCCAGATTATCTATAAGACAATAATACACTTAAAACATCAAACAATGCAGTAAATGAATTCGAACACTGAATCTCCAAATGTCTTTCAAAGCAGAGTGCACCTTTATGTCTCTTTATCTGGGTATGTCTTTGGTGGCTTCACCTGTTGTCTCCAGTATCTTGTTGTTGTTGACGTCGCTGGCTGAGTTGCTGATGACCCATTTCTACCAATGTTGGGAGTGTGTTCTTTCTTTGTCCCTTGTGAGTCGAACTCACAATCACCCGTTACACCTCTCCTTCCACGAAATGCCTGTCTCAGCATGTTGTTGTTTCGTGGGTGTGTCACACCATCGCAAGTCTTAACAATGCATGACCTTGGCGTCGTTGCTGCCGACACGACGACCGCTGGCAGACACGAGCCTTTATGTTCTTTCTGCATTGTTGCGGTGCTTAAACACTGAGAGTGTGTACGTCCAATGATTCTGCCTGTTTCGTTGTAATGTTTCCTCTTCTGTTTTGACCTCTGATAAATGTTGCTTATTAAGCCCACGATTTTAATCAGATTCAGCTTTTGACCAGCTTGCAGACCAAGGATAGACTTTGAGTGCGTCTTGACTATTTGAAACTCCAGCACCTCTGTATTGTCTTTCACAGAGCATTGATTGATGTTTTTCCTACAACAGGCAATGTTTCCCCACTGTATGTAGTGAGCCTTGCTGTTGATTTCTGCATTCTTCCCATTCTTAGTTAAATAAACAATCTGTGTGGTAGAAAGTTTACTGGTGCGCCCGTGTCCAGTGTAAACACTACTGGCCTCTATTCAAGCGTAACGACTTCCCTCCATTCATCACTCGTTGCGTGTTGCGTGGACACACCTCCGGTGTAGAATGCTTCTTGATTATAGTCCACGTGATCTTTCAGTTGACGGTTGACAACTTTTACCCGTTTTGACTTGCATACAGCAGAAAGTGATTCAATTTTCCACAGTTGTTGCATAACTTGCCATAAGCAGGACATTTTCTAGGCTCATGTTTTTTTCACAATATTTACATTTGCCTGCTTTTATGTGTGTACTTGCCCTTACAGCTTGCTTGACATGTTGACTTGTTGTCATGTGCGTACTTGATAGATCACGTGCCTTTGAGTTCACAGCTTGAACATTCTTTTGTTCATTTAAAGCTTTGAGGTGCCATTCTGAAGTTTCCGCCGCTTTGCATATAATTTCAGCCTTGTTTAAATTCAGGTCTCATTCTCTCAGTAGTCTAGCCCTGAGATATTCATTATTTACTCCAGCCACAATTCTGTCCTTTATTAACGACTCTGATAAATTTTCAAATTCACAAGACTTTGCTTTAAGTTTAAGGTATCTTATAAAAGTATCGAAACTTTCTCCCTCACCTAGCTTTCTGGAGATAAACACGTGTCTCTCGACTGTGACATTCTTTTTTGGCAAACAATAATTCTCGAATTTTCGTAATAAGCACTTCACTGAATGAAACACTTTGTCACGATCGTCACATTCCTTTCCAGTCCATTGGAATATATTGTACACTTCTACCACTTCCTGGCCTATAACATGCAGCAGTGTCATGCTCTGCACTTCTTTGCTTTTTGTATCGAGTCCACTGGCTATCTTGTATTTCTGGAAAGACTGCTTAAATCTCTTCCAGTTGGCAGCAATGTTTCCATGTAGCTCCAGTGGTTGTGGCGGGTGGAGTCGGTCCATCTGACACCATGTAATAGGTATGGCGTCAGTACATCAAATAGTCTTGTGGTCCAACACTTCTGACACCATGTAATAGATATTATGGTTAGTCAAAAGACAAGTCTTTAACACACTGTGGTCTGGTTAACAACTGTCTTTAATCACTATATACAATTCACTGCGATCAACTGTACAATCAACTACCTAAGCAGCTCGTATGCAATCAACCCCGGTTGCCTCTTGAACCGTACATTTATAGCCAGCTATTCTCCCAGTCCTTGACCAGCACGCTTACAGTTCACCTCACAAACCACGTGCTTCATACTAGCAAACTAGCACGCTCATCCAAGGTCAATACAACACAACACTTCTCTCACACCCACCACCGTGAATTGTCGAGAGACCCACCGTCTCGACCGGCCATACATATGTATCACGTCAAAAATACTTTCATACATTATAGTTAAAATAAATAACACAGAAAAAAAGTTTTTGACTTCAAATGTCAAAGCGCATGGCTCAAAATAAACTCTTGGAAAAAAAGGCATTAAAAATAACTATTTTTTAACGTCGTTCAATATGTAAATGAGATTTAATTTTTCTCCGCTAGTGATTGGCTGTAGGAGTCTGTAGAAGTTTGAGGGACCAATCGCTATCGATGACCGCACAGAAAATTGCCTTTTATTATATAGAATAGTGTCCTACTTAGCAAATATTGTCCTTTCACAGTTCACGATTATCTGGAACAAATTAAAAGCAGAAAACGAATGTAGACTGAACTTCTGTATTTTTAACAAGGATGTGAATATTAGCAATAATGAAAGTAAATAATTACATTGAATTATAACATTTCTTCAAATTGTATTGTTTTTCGTTTGTAATTCTTTATGTTTAAAATGATTCGTTTGAAAAGAAGCTGAGTCCGGCTAGAAACAAAAAAAAATTAAAAAAACATCATTTGTTTAAAAAGCAAACACGTACACTCGCTAACACACATATACTCAATCATAATCATACAATAACTCGCTCATACACACTTTCATACAAACACACAGCCATGGAATCAAATGTGGTAGAGACCAATGAGCTACAGGACGGGATGTGGTTTCATGTTAACTTTATAAAAAACGTGACACTGCGCCACTTATTCGATAGTTACCTTGTGTCTTTGTAATTTATACATAACTAGCAATATACCCACGCTAGGCTGCGGTAAATTAAGATTTCATTAAGCGTTGAGAACCCACGTAACACATATTCAAAACACCAATTGATTTCAATCTGGATCATGATGGATATAATACATATATTAAGTTCACCGTCTTGTCTGTCTGTCTGTCGTAGTCCCGCAGAAAAACAAAAACGACAAGCAAAAAATGACACACTTCTGCTACTATTGCGGGAAGGTACTCAACAACTTCCCAAAGTTTCATGCTCCTACCTACACGGTAAGTTAGATATTTAATGAGTCTGTTTTATATAGCTCATATAAGAAAAAAACTTCATTTGGGCCCCATGCCCCCTAGTGAATGATAATTTTATATTTATTTTGATTGTTCCCATACTGGGAGGCTACTCAACAACTTTCCAAAGTTTCATGCTTCTACCTACACGGGAAGATGAGGAATTATTGTTCATTCAATTTTATATTGCCCATATACGGAAACAACGGTGTTTAGCCCCGGCCACCCACGAGTGAACATTTTTAAATTCTTTTTCGCCAATTATCGTCATAAGATGGTACAAAGCAAGTTCCCAAAGTTTTAGCTTTTACCTTCACGGGAAGTTGGATAATTAGTGTTGAGTCAGTTTTTAATATAAGAAAAAAACTACATTTGGGCCCCCGGCCCCCAGTAATGATAATTTAAATATTTTTTTCCCTTGTAAGTGTACTTATCAACTACTCAGAGATTCATGCTTCTAACTACACGGGAAATAGGAGAATTAGTGATTTTTAGTTTTTATAGAGCTCATATAAGAAAAAAACTTCATTTGGGCCCCCGGCTCCCAGGAAGTGATAATTTACATATTTTTCATCCCGTTACCATCGCGGGATTGTACTCAACAACTTTCCAAAGTTTCATGTTTCTGCCTACTCTGGAAGTAGGAGAATTGGTGATTTTCAAATTTATATAGGTATGTTAGGAAAAAAACGCTTTTAAAGGTCGGGGGGGGGGCCCAAGAGTGTTAATTTTAAAATTCTTTTACGCCAATTTTCGTCGCGGGAGGCTACTCAACAACTTCCCAAAGTTTCATGCTAGCAAAAGTCCCCCGCTTCGCTGGGGAAATTAGTATTTCAGTTACGTTGAGAATCCGCGAAACACAAAGTCAAAACACCAATTGATTTCAATCTGGATCATGATGGATATAATAGATATATTAACTTCACCGTCTTGTCTGTCTGTCTGTCCTAGTCCCGTAGAAAAACAAACGCTAAATGTAAAAAAGTGACACACTTCCCGAGATCCTATCGAGCTGATAATTTAATTTTTTTTGTCTGCTACCATTGCGGGAGGGTACGCAACAACTTCACAAAGTTTCATGCTCCTACCTACACGGGAAGTTATATATGTAATGATGAGTCTGTTTTATTTAGCTCATATCAGAAAAAAACTACATTTTGGCCCCCGGCCCCCTATTGAATGATAATTTTACATTTGTTTTGATTGTTACCATTGCGGAAGTGTACTTAACAACAATCCAAAGTTTCATGCTGCTACCAACACGAGACATTGGAGAATTAGTAATGAGTCAGTTTTTATATAAGAACAAACTACATTTGGGCCCCCGGCCCCCATTAAGTGATAATTTATATAATTTTTTAACCTGTTGCCATCGCAGAATGTTACTTAACAACTACTCAAACTTTCATGCTTCTTCATACACAGGAAATAGGAGAATTAGTGATTTTCAGTTTTTATATAGCTCATATTAGGACAATACTACATTTGGGCCCCTGGGCCCCAGTAAGTGAAAATTTAATCTTTTTTTCACCTGTTACCACCGCGGAAGTGTACTCAACTACTTCCCAAAGTTTCATGCTTCTACCTACTCGGGAAATAGGAGAATTAGTGATTTTCAAATGTTTATATAGCCCATAGAAGGAAAAAAAAGATTTTGGGCCCCCGGCCCCATGAAGGTGAATTTTAAAATTCGTTTCCGCCATTTGTCGTCCAAAGAGGTTACTTGACAATTTCCCAAGGTTTCATGCTTCTACCTACGCGGTAAGTCCGAGAATTAGTGATGAGTCTGTTTTAATATAAGAAGAAATTACATTTGGGCCCCCGGCCCCCATTAAGTGATAATTTAAATATTGTTTTTACCTGTTACCATCGTGGAAGAGTACTTAACAACTACCCCAAGTTTCATGCTTCTACCTACACGGGAAATAGGAGAATTGGTGATTTTTAGTTTTTGTATAGCTCATATAAGGAAAAATCTTCATTTGGGCCCCCGGCCCCCAGGAAGTTAGAGTTTAATTTTTTTTCACCCGTCGCTATCGCTGTTTTTTACTCAACAACTTCCCAAAGTTTCATGGTTTTGCCTACTCGAGTAATGAGAAAATTAGTGATTTCATATTTTATATAGTCCATATTAGGAAAAAAAAGCGTTTTTGGGCCCCGGGCCCTCAACAGTGTGAATTTTAAAATTCTTATTCGCCAATTATCAATGAGAGAGTGTATACAGCAAGTTCTCAAAGTTTCATGCTAAGACCTACACGGGAAGTTGGAGAATTAGTGATGAGTCTGTTTTTTATATAAGAAAAAAACTACATTTGGGCCCCCGGACCCCATTAAGTGTTGTTTTAAATATTTTTTTCGCTTGTTACCATCGCGGAAGTGTGTTTATCAACTACCTAGGGTTTCATGCTTCTACCTTCACGGGAAATAGGAGAGTTAGTGATTTTTAGTTTTGATATAGCTCATATAAGGAAAAAACTTCATTTGGGCCCCCGGCCCCCAGGAAGTGATAATTTAAATAATTTTTCTCCCGTTACCATCCCGGGATTGTACTCAACAACTTCCCAAAGTCTTCCTACAGTGCCATATACCACATGATGGTGAGGATGTGATAACTTTTTATACGGCAAATCAAGCCTTTAAAGGTATAATGTATAGATGGAAGTCGGTTTCTATTTAAGAAAACTTCATATTTGATAATAAAAGCTTTGACAGCGTAATCATTTCTTCCGAGACGTTGTTTGCTGGTGAGATGTAAGGTACGGACTTCATGAATGTTGGATCTATTTAATTGATTTGTGTTGATTATAAACTATAGAGAAGAAACAAAAAAAGCTTCTTAATTTATTTTAGGGTCTTTGTAGTCATTTCTGTATTCTAATCACATATTAATTTTTTTTCGAATTTTTTTTTATCCACGTAGGAAAGCATGCTCATTTTAAAAAAAATATTATTCTTTTTGTTGGTATTTTAAAAATATTTAAAAGAAAAAAGAATTTTAGAACGGAATTTACCATTAAACTGGCGTGTATATCTTTTCTCCTCAATGATATCAAATAATGCATTGCTCATGTGTATATATATATAATATATATATATATTTATATATATTATATAGATATATATTAGGGCTGGTACTGATTAAAAACAATTATTCTATGAATCGGGAAAATTTTAACAATTAATCGATTAATTTCGCAAAAATAGATCGCGTTAAGTTGAAATTCATTTTTTCGCAAAATCTGTTAAGTCGCGGAATTTATATGGCTCCTAAATTATGAGAGGAAACACAGCAAATTAGTTCTGCTATGCAAGAAATAAGGAAGAAAAACCTTGTTTACGTATGCACATCTGAATAAATAATAATAATTCGAAGGAAAAATATGTAAGTAACAAAAAATATAAAATAGTTAATAAAATTGTAAAAAAATTACAAATAGTTTCTTAAATTTTAATCGAAATTCAATCATACAAAATAATTTTAATGGATTGAAATTTTAACAGTGAATCGATTAAATAATCAATAATTTCTGCAGCCCTAATACACACACACACACACACACACACACACACACACACATATATATATATATATATATATATATATATATTTATATATATATATATATATACTAGGGGCAAGTACCCGGCTTCTCCAGGGCTTAACAACAACAGCAACAAAAACAAAAACAACAAAAACAAAAACAACAAAAACAACAACAAAAACAACAAAAACAAAGCAACAAAAAAAACAACAACAAAACAAAAACAAAACAACAACAAAACAACAAAAACAACAAAACAACAACAACAACAACAACAAAGCAACAACAACAAAACAACAACTACAACATCAGCAGAAACAACAACAAAGTAACAACGACATGACGGACATTGTCGTCGCAGGGCAAGGGATGTGGACAACAACAACAACAGCAAAAACAACACAAAAACCACGACAGCAACATACACAGCAACAACAACAAAAACAACAATAACTGCAACAACAACAAAAACAAAACAACAAAAAAAAACAACAACAAAAAACAACAAATACAACAAATACAACAAAAACAACAACAACAACAGAGCAACACAACAACCACCGAAAGTTTCATGCTTTTGACTACCCGGGAAACTATTTTTATTTTTTATAGAGCTCATATAAGGAAAAAAGTACATATTGAGCCCCTGGCCCCCAGCATCTTATATATATGTAACGAAACCTGTTTAACAACGTTTCTTATGTCATTGTGTGTATGTATACCAAATGTCACATTATTTGGTTGTCTGGATCTTGAGTTATTAGAGAACAGACTAACACACAACAAATGCGACTTATATGTATAACATTTGGGCCCCCGGGCCCCCCAATTAGTGATTTTTTGTTCGACTGCTACCATCGCGGGAGGGTACTCAACAAATTTCCAAAGTTCATGTTTGTACCTACAAAGAAAGATGAGGAATTAATGTTGATTCAGTTTTATATAGCCCATATAAGAAAAAAAACGGTTTTGCCCCCGGCCACCCATGAGTGAAAAATGTTTAATTATTTTTCGCCAATTATCGTCATAAGAGTGTATTCAGCAAGTTCCCATAGTTTCATGGTTCTATCTTCACGGGAAATTGAAGAATTAGTGTCAAGTCAGTTTTAAATATAAGAAAAAAACTACGATAGGGCCCCTGGCCCCCAGTAAGTGATAATTTATATAATTTTTTTACCTGTTACCATCACCAAATGATACTTAACAATTAACGAAAGTTGTATGCTTCTAACTACACTGAAAATATGATAATTTTTTATTTTTATTTTTTATAGAGCTCATATAAGGAAAAACTACATTTTGGGCCCCCGACCCCAGTATCTTATATATATGGAACGAAACCTGTTTAATAACCTTTCCGGTATAATTTTGTGTAAGTGTACCAAATTTCACGTTATTTGGTTGTCTGGATCTTGAGTTAATAGGGAACAGACAGACAGACAGACAGACAGACAGACAGACAACAAATGCTTCTTATATGTATATACTAGGGGCAAGTACCCTGCTTTCCGGGTTTAAAATAAGGTTCTCTGTAGAAGCGAACAAAACTATTTATTTGCATGCAATAAAAGGGTACATTTAACTTAAAGCAATGCGATAGACAATATTTTGGCAGTTCCATTTGGAGTGTGTACAAAAAGATTATCCGCTTTGCCAACTCTGGAGCAGGCCACATACAACTATCCATGACAAAAGCATGGTGTCTGCAAGTCTATACCAGCAATCCCAAGAGACTGAGTGATAATTTATATCATATTTTTACCTGTTACCATCGCCAAATGAAACTTCACAACCACTGAAACTTTCATGCTTCTACCTACACGGGAAATAGGATAATTTTTATTTTTTATTTTTTATAGAGCTCATATAAGGAAAAAACTACATTTTGGGCCCCGAACCCCAGTATCTTATATATATGGAACGAAACCTGTTTAAGAACCTTTCTCATGTCATTGTGTGTATGTGTACCAAATTTCACGTTATTCGGTTGTCTGGATCTTGAGTTATTAAGGAACAGACAGACAGACAACAGATGCGTCTTATAGGTATACTAGGGGCAAGTACCCGGCTTCACCCGGGTTTAAAATAGGTTTTCTGTAGAAGCCTACAAAACTGTTTACTTGCATGCAATAAAATGGTACATTTAACAGTGTATGTGCTGCATGGCTTAATTTCAAGGATGTCACCATCCTCATCTCTCACAATAACAGTTTTGAGATCTTCAAATGAAATAGGTCCTCCAACATGGTGCAACAGAAGGCGCATTTGAAATGCATCTCTGTTGTGAGGATGCACAGTGTACACTCTTCCCAAGGCATTGTCTGTCACATATCCTGGGAAGTCTGCAAGAGGTACACCTTTTTTTTTATTTGCCAGACCTTTTGACTGGCATCCCAGCGAACATGTCTAGGCACCTCAGAATGCAGCAATGTTTTTGCAAGAGGATCTGTTTTGCAGAGATAAAAAAGGCTGTTAATGTAGTCTTTGGTGGAGTGTCAGTCAAATGTGCTGTTGGCTGTCCTGGTTTATAGTATACTCTTTGGCCTCCTTCAAGATGTACTGCCAAGTGAACAACTGTTGGATACCTTTGATGGATGGGAAAGTTGAGCAGGCGCCACACTGCCTCACTGCTACTAATGTATCGTCCTTGTTGATAATTGGTAACCTCATCAAGCCTGTTCGGCATTTCATTTGCGACATCAAACATGGCTGCATCACTTCCCTTGGTAACATACTTGCAAATGTACTTGATGCTTTTGACTGAGTTGCAGTACTCCACATTTATGTGTGCTTTGAAGATTCTGCAGTGTAATGGAGAATAGGGTACAACCCAAGAGTTATCAACATCCTCCAACATTCCAGATTCGGGTGCTCTACCAGGGGCAACATGGCCACCATCACCTGGTTTTCGGCGGCGATATCCATCCTCTCCTGTCTGTGTCTCTTGCACATTTGCCTGGGAAACCTCTTACTGCACTTGACATCAACCATGCACGGTGCCTTGCGATTCCTATTGCAGAAAGGGCCATGAATCATGTTTTTTTGTGACAACATCGTACAGAATAGGATCTTCTTCTTTGTCTGGGATTTCTGCACTTATAATGCTTTCTACTTGGTCTGGGCGAATTTTGGTCTTTAACCAAAACAAAAGATGCATGTGTGGCAGTCCTCGCTTCTGCCACTCAATGGAATACATGAAGCAGGCTACTTTTCCAAACACTTGAACATCCTTGATGACATGCATCATTTTATTAACTTTTTGTTGAAACACCCTGGCAACCAAGTCAACACGATCTGCTGACACTTATTCTGGAAGCAATTCAACTGTTATCTCTGGCCAGCTTGGGTTACAGGTGAAAGTGATGAAGAGATCAGGCGTGCCTATATGACGTACATAGGTCATTCCATCCTGTGCATATTCATGCATGTAACGGGGCCCTCCACTGAAGGATGAAGGCAGCACAATTAATTTGCAAAGATTTTCAGAAGTCACATTGTTGTCATTCCTTACTGCCTCTAATAGTACACCATAGTCCTCAGCTCTAAGTTTTGTTTGGTTTAGTCTGATGAAACGCAATCTCTCATTCTCAACCTTAGCATACATATCCACTATGTATTGCTGGAAAAGGCGCGGGCATCTGAGGAGTGTATTAAATTCATTGACTCTTTGCATCATGCGATATGCATAGTAGTCATTGCTTGTGGCCTTGTTTACATCTTTTATGTTCAAATCATAGCCATCTTCTCCTCTAACGAATAGCGGAGGGTACTGAAGTGGATCATATGACCTGCGAGTGTCTTGAATCCTTTGAAGTGGAATTTGTGAGCAACTTCTTGAATGCAGCACAATGTCCCTACGATCACCTAGCTTTCCTGCAATCATGATGGCCACTTCACTAACAGATGGTGCATTGAATCTGCCTTTGTGTTCCTTTAATGGTGCTTTGCCAGAATTTTTGATTTTGTAGTCCACTTGAGTGTTATCCATAATCTCAGCAGCCATTTTAAATGACCTCACATAGCTGTTATGCTGATGCAGAATTCTTTGCAGTTTGAGGACAATGTTTCTGTCAACAGGACTGTCAAGCAAATCCAGTCGTCTTTGCACTTGCTCATCTTCTCCCAAGAAGTAAATCTGGAGATATTTGCTGTCTACAGCATTGACTGGATGAAGAGGTCCAGCATGGTGGTACACTTGGCCTTGGACCTTGAATGTTGGTGTCCACCCATTATTTACGACAACATTAGACTTGAAGGAAGTCATGGCAAACATATTATTGAATAGTCTAATATGTTTCACAAAGGCCTTTGATTGTGCAGTTTTACCATTCAACAGACTGCACAATGGTTCTGGTGGCTTTAGAATTGGTGGCAGTTTGACTTTACCACTGGAGCAGCACATGCCTGGAGTTTCTCCTTTCCACTTAAGTGCACTACACTTTAGACAAACATTTGCCATTCAGCCAATGTCAAGAAGATTGTTGCTTTCATAGTCATATGATGGGTTGTACATGAAACCATCATGCATGTGGGCTTTCCATTTCAAATTGATGGCAACATTTCTCTGTTTTCTTAAGCCAAGAAGACGTGCCACATGCTGAATAGGTCTTTCAGCTGATCTAGCAAGTCTGTGGCGGACCTGATCTTCCTGGAGACGTGATTGCCTTTGCTCAGGTCTTTCAGCTGATCTAGCAAGTCTGTGGCGGACCTGATCTTCCTGGAGACGTGATTGCCTTTGCTCAGGTCTTTCAGCTGATCTAGCAACTCTGTGGCGGACCTGATCTTCCAGGAGACGTGATTGCCTTTGCTCAGGTCTTTCAGCTGATCTGACAACTCTGACAACCAATAATACAGCACATTGCGTTAACAAAGAATATGTGACTGTAAAGTGAGACATATCAAGCTAGAAACGCCTTCTTGTTAATCTCGACACCAAAATATGTATTATTTTTCGTCTTAATTTGCAATAATTTATTTTATTAGATACCCCGGGGCCTCACACGGACACGCCAAGCCACAATATATAAAGGGATATTTATGTGAATATTAAGGTTTATGTCAGGTGTGTATTGGGTTTATTTGTTTTAAAGAAAAATTTCGAAACGCAAGGTTTGAGCTTAAAATTTACCCTGCTGGTATAGTTTAAGTTATGCAAAAAGTATAAACACAGCTGCTAAGCTATAGTGTTTATGCCACACAGGGATGGACGATATTATTGACTCCTACCCTCACCAATAAAAGGAGAAACTTTGCCCGGGTTTTAAATTTGCATGCAATAAAGGGTACAGTACTGTATATTTGCATGCAATAAAGGGTACATTTAACATAAAGCAATGTGATTGATAACATTTTTGGCAGTTCAATTTTTTTATAGAGCTCATATTAGGAAAAACTACATTTTGGGCCCCCGGCCCCCAGTATCTTATATATATGGAACGAAACTGTTTAATAACCTTTCCGGTATAATTTTGTGTACGTGTACCAAATTTCACGTTATTTGGTTGTTTGGATCTTGAGTTAATAGGGAACATCCAGACAGACGACAGACAGACAACAAATGCTGCTTATGTGTATGCTATATGGGCAAGTACCCGGCTTATCCCGGGTTTAAAATAAGGTACTTTCTGTAGAAGCGTACAAAACTGTTTATTTGCATTCTATCGAGCTGAAAGCAAGCTGCAGGCATTTGAAAACAAATGCATGAGGAAAATTCTCCAGATCTCATATTTAGAACATAAGACCAATGAATATGTCTGGGACCAAATCAACTCTATTACGGATCATCAAGAAACAATCGTAACAACAATTAAGAGAAGCAAGATGGCATGGTTTGGTCATGTACTGCGACATGATACCCTGACAAAAATTATCCTTCAATGTACTGTAGAAGGGGGCCGGCGAAGAGGTCGACAACGGTAAAGCTGGCTGGACAACATAAAGAAATTGACAGGTATGAAATTCCATGAATTATTGGCCGCCGCTCAAAATAGGCATATGTGGAGATCGTTATCTGTTGATGTGTCCATCCGCTCCACCCGACGACCACAACGGTCACGGGACTGATGATGATGATGATGATCGAGCTGATAATTTAATTTTTTTTTCGTATGTTATCATTGCGGGAGAGTTCTCAACAACTTCCCAAAGTTTCATGCTCCTATTTACACGGGAAATTGGATATTTAATGCTGAGTCTGTTTTATATAGCTCATATTAGGAAAAAACCTACATTTTGGCCCAAGGCCCCTAGTGAGTGAAAATTTATATATATTTTTTTCGCCTTTTACCATCGCGCGAGGGTACTCAAAATGTTCCCAAAGTTTCATTCTTCTACTTACACGGTAAGTTTGAGAATTATTGATGAGTCTGTTTTATATATTTAAAAAATACATTTAGCCCTCTGACCACTCAGTGAGTGATAATTTTTATTAATGTTTAGCCAGTTAACATTTTGGGAGGGTACATAACAACTTCCCAAAGTTTCATGCTTCTACCTACACAGGAAATGAGAGATTGAATGATGAGCCTGATTTATATAGCTCATTTAAGAAAAAAACTACCTTTACGGCCCCCGCCCGCCCCCCCAGTTAGTGATAATTATATATTTTGTTTCGACTGTTACCATTGCGGGAGGGTACTTAACGACTTTCCAAATTTTCATGGTTCTACCTACTCGGGAATATGAGGAATTGGTGTTGATTCAGTTTTATTTAGCCCATAAAGGAAAAACCGGTTTTGGGGCTCCCGGCCACCCATGAGTGGAAATGTTTACATTCTTTTTCACAAATTATCGTCATAATAGTGTATTCGGCAAGTTCCCAAAGTTTCATGCTTCTACCTTCACGGGAAGTTGGAGAATTAGTTTTGAGTCAGTTTTAAATATACGGGAAAAAAATACATTTGGGCCCCCGCCCCCAGTAAGTGATAATTTATATAATTCATTTTTCTGTTGTATGGGGTTTATTTGTTTTAAAGAAACATTTCGAAACGCAAGGTTTGAGCTTAAAATGTGTCCTGCTGGTTTAGTTTAAGTTATGCAACAATTATAAACACAGTTGCTTAGCTACAGTGTTTATGCCACCCAGGGATGTACGATATTATTGACACCTACCCTCACCAATAAAAGGAAAAAGCTTGATCGGACGACTGGATAAAATACATATAGAATATACATAAAAGAAACAGTGTAAAGTAAAAAAGATGTAATTTGCAAACAAATTTTATAAAAATATATACGTAATCTTGTTAGAGGCGCAACATTAACAGACATAAAAATAAACCGTTTCATAACATTTAGTTCACAACAAAAAACACACTCACTCACTGATTCACACATGTGCACACAAATACTTAAACGCACACTGCTCTTTTCACTTTGTTTCCTATTTACAAATTAATATGAACTCAAACTATGACGTCACATCACATTATTTTATGGCAATAAACGCCTTCTTGTTAATCTCGACACCAAAATGTTTATTATTTTACGTCTTAATTTTCAATAATTTTTATTTTATATAGCTCATATAGGGAAAAACTACATTTTGGGCCCCCAGCCCCCAGTATCTTATAAATATGGAACGAAACCTGTTTAATAACCTTTCCGGTATAATTTTGTGTACGTGTACCAAATTTCACGTTATTTGGTTGTCTGGATCTTGAGTTATAAGGGAACAGACAGACGACGGACAGACAACAAATGCGTCTTATATGTATATAGATATATATATATACTAGGGGCAAGTACCCGGCTATGCCCGGGTTTAACAGCAACAGCAACAACAACAAAAACAACAACAGCAACAAAACAACAAAATCAAACAACAAAAACAAAACAACAACAAACAACAACTACAACAACAACAGCAACAACAACAAAGCAACAACAACAAAACAACAACTACAACAACAACATCAACAACAACAGCAACAACGACAAAAACAACAACAGAAACAGCAACAGCAACAAAACAACAAAAACAAAACAACAACAACAAAAATTAACAACAAAACAACAACAAAACAACAACAAAACAACTACAACAACAACAGCAACAACAACAAAGCAACAACAACAAAACAACAACTACAACAGCAACAACAACAAAGCAACAACAACATGAAGGGCATTGTCGTCGCAGGGCAAGGGATGTGGACAACAACAACAACAGCAAAAACAACACAAAAGCAACAACAGCAAAAGCAACAACAACAGAAACAACAACAGCAACAACAACAAAAACATCAACAACAAAACAACAACAAAAACAACAACAACAACAGCAACAACAACAAAGCAACAACAACAAAACAACAACTACAACAAGAAAAGCAACAACAAAAGCAACAACAACAAATCAACAACAATAGCAAAACAATTATTTTATGGCGATAGTTGCCTTCTTGTTAATCTTGACACCAAAATGTTTATTATTTTGCGTCATTATTTTACGTCTTAATTTTCAATAATTTTTATTTTATATAGCTCATATAAGGAAAAACTACATTTTGGGCCCCCGGCCCCCAGTATCTTATATATATGGAACGAAACCTGTTTAATAACCCTTCCGGTATAATTTTGTGTACGTGTACCAAATTTCACGTTATTTGGTTGTCTGGATCTTGAGTTATTAGGGAACAGACAGACAGACAGACAACAAATGCGTCTTATATATATATATATATATATATATATATATATGGTTATGTCCCTTTGCTTAGAAAAATGTTTGAACACACACACTGTAGTCGGGAGTTCGTTGCAATTACCATGTGTTGTTTGACTTACAAATGTTTTTTGTAACTGTAATTTCTTTGTGTATTGATTTATAAATCAGCCAAAGGTATAAATAGAAAAAGGATAAAATTACAATTAATAATTTCAAAAAACTTCCCTAAAGTTCAACCATTCCTTTTAGTCTTGTAATAGGCTTTCTCTTTGTTTAAAGTAAGCACATATTAGACAGGGTCAACGTTTCCAAAAACAGGAATATAGTATTTTAAAAAATAATTGTTATTTAATGACAAAAATAAGCATGAAAATGTAATATCTTCCGTTTGACAGTTGGTTTAGGCTATGTGAGCTTTTCGTTCAATATATTATGTAAAAAAATTAATAACACATTAAAAAAATAGAAAAGAATAACATTTGTTAATGAATGCGACATTTGCTTAAAACAATATTACTATGGGGAAGTTTGTTTATATGCATGTTTTTAACAGCTTTACTTTATAAAAAAAGAAATTTACTTTTATAATATCTAAAATAATAAATGCTATTTATGTTTCTTTCAAACAATTGTCAAAGGTGAGCAACAATTTTATTCCACTATTATAAAGAGGTCACAGATTGTTATAGGCTCAACTCGAAAAAAGCGTCGTTTATTTTACAACGCTTGAATGTAGTTTCGAACAGTTTTTAAAGGCTAAACTTTGAGAAGTGTTTGCTATTGGCCTACATACACTCCGGGGCGTTTAACTTGATATTGTGCTGCCAGCTATGTTCGCACTTCATGAAACAAACAACACCTATTGAATCGATAGACAGGTTGAGATTAAGTGGTGTTAAGGTGAGATTTGATTTAATAAAGAGTTTGTCTGGCTATTTGAATAGTCAAAGAGCCAAACACTCACGTGACAGAGAGACGAAAATAAGTTTTATTAAAAAAAGGAAATCATGGCCTATATAGTACCAACGGATGAAAGGCTTCAATGCACTCCTCGCTAGACTCTAGATCAGTCTGCCCTGACATTGAATTTATTTATTTACTTTTAAATGTCAAGTGGTTAAAATTTACGTTATACTGACTGCTGTAGACCCTTTATAAGTATGTACCCATACAATAAAAAAAACATTTCCAGTTAAAATTTAGTTTGTTGCTTATTTTTTAAAATACATTTACTAAACGTTTTGTATAAAAATTATAAGTAAACATAAACATTTGTAAAGGCATATTTCATGTGAACATTTAATGTCCAAAACCAATTCTTAAAATAGACATTATATTTTTTACACATTTTATTAATGTCTTAGGGCACATTTAAATCTTTCCTGTAAAGGTGCATACCTCATTAGAATTTTTATTTTATTTTAAAGTGCATAATAAATGACGAGCGTGGTCTGTGTACTGTAATAAATGACACGCGTGGTCTGTGTACTGTAATAAATGACAAAAAGGGCTGCGGAAATTATCGATTAATTTCTCGATTAATCGTTAAAAATTTTGTTGATTAAATATTGATTAAAATGATTTTAATCGATAAAAATTCGCTTAAAATTTAAGAAAATATTTAGAATATTTTTAAAAAAATTTTAGTAATAAATAATAAAATATTAATAATTAATAATAATTTTTTTTTACGTACACACATTTCCCACGTAATATTAAAATTTATTTTATTCATTTATGTTGACCGGCAGACGTCATCTAAAAAATGGCTCACAGCCAGAGCCGTCTTTACACCATTTTGGGCCCCCGGGCAAAGAAATAGTGTTGGGCCCTTCCACCGCAGGAATAAAAAATGAATATATATATAATATATAATATTTATAAATAAACATATTACCATGGGGCCCATATGCTCGTGGGTCCCCGGGTGTTAAGTACCTGAATATATTGTTTGAGAATTGTTAGAACTTTAGAACCGTTGGGGAAAGGAGTTAGAACCAACCAACGCTACAGTTGACCTTGGGTCAAGCGACGTTATGCAAATGAGGCCGTGATTGGTACATCCTGGAAACAGTCCATTACGTGCCAAGAGGATGAGACTTAGGGTTTGACCAACCAGGTGAAAGTTATCACATGCACCAGCCATGGGGCAAAGGTTCACCCCATAGAATTACTAGGAATGTAGGACAGATGCTATGATGGCGTGGGTGAGCGGACGACGACGACGACGAACGTTTGAACTTTGAACGTTATCCCCAGAATTCTGTGAATGACTCTCGACGTTGATGGGAGAATTCAGTGAACTATTCTCAAAGTTAATTTTGAGCATTATTTATCATTATATCATGTATTTCAAGTAAATTCACGTTGATTATATTTATAATAATTATATCTGACCTGAATAAGAAAACAGTACCAGCCTTATTGTTTTTCATATTGATTTTAAGTTTATAATTATATTTTAGAATCCGTTCAGTCCACTGAGCTATTTTTATCTAGCTCACTAGTATAACTAAAATATTAAGTTTAAGTATAGTCCATTGCGTTTTGGATATATGATATAGGCCAATATATTTATCATATATATATATATATATCATAGGATTGACTATTGGCTAATAGTATTAGTACTATTGTTAGTATTATTAGTAGTAGTGATAGTAATCTAGGGTAGGCTTAGGCGGCCTTAGGCATAGGCATAGGCAAACTAGGTAGCCTCCTAGGGCCTCCGATTAGTTTCATCATTATGATATCATTATTGTCATTAATTTTTTTAATGGGGGCCTCGCACAAGAATTTTCTATATTTTTTTTTCTATTACATTTTATTTAGGGCCACCAAATTCAATTCGCCAAGGGCCTCCAATTCCTTTAGACCAGTCCTGCAGTAATATAGTATATAGTAATAATAATAAGGGTTTACAGTCCTCACTCCATGACATATTATTGGAGAATATACGACAATATATTTATTTATAATATAGGATAGGGTATTAGTACTATTATTAGTAGTAGTGCTAGTAGTGTTAGCAATATAATATCAATATTGGCAGTATATTCAATTGCACCGCTACCAAGGTCGCGTCGCCGTCGCTGTGGGATGAACATGAATCATTCAAATATTATGCAATAACAAAAGGTTTAAAATAGAAAAAAAAATTAAAAAGAAAACATAAAAAAAGGTTCCCCATCTAAAAATCGAACCCTGTAAAAAAAAATTTAAAAAAAAACTCCAGTAGCGAAAATCGAACCCGGTACCACAACGTCAACTGTCCTTCACTTTACCATGCGGCCAAGAATACATGATGAATGTCGAGCTTTTTAAAGTATAGAGACCCTGGGTATCTGTAACCACAGAATTCTGGGGATAACGTTGAAAATTATTCGCAGAATTCTGGGGATAACCACTCCGTTAAAAGTAACTGTCTTTTCTAGCATATCAGAAAGTTACGGCTTGTTAATCTACGACTTAGACCATAAGTTCACTAAGATCATGGAGCGATTCAATCGTATCTAAATAACTCTTAAAATTCTATTTTTAAAAATTATAAAGTAACTTCAAGACGTTTTGATGTAGCAATAAAATACGGCATTTGCTTTGATTAAAATCTGTCCAAGTTAATTGTATACACAAAGTCTTCAAATCAGATTCTTAAGTGTATCTCGATATTGATATATCGATATTTCAAAAATATTTTAAAATTCATTTTTAAAATGTCCTGTCACATGAGATCTTTTAATGTATTTGTATATATTTAAGTAATGTTTAGCTCAATGCATGTTTATATTTGTACCGGCTAGTAGATGACTTCCGTCGTCTTTGTGCTGATTTTGAGTCGGAGGACAAATGTGTCTATGCTGTACAGCAAGTCGTCGGATCAATGTATCTATGCTGTACAGCAAGTCGTCGGATCAATGTATCTATGCTGTACAGCAAGTCGTCGGATCAATGTATCTATGCTGTACAGCAAGTCGTCGGATCAATGTATCTATGCTGTACAGCAAGTCGTCGGATCAATGTATCTATGACTATGCTGTACAGCAAGTCGTCGGATCAATGTATCTATGCTGTACAGCAAGTCGTCGGATCAATGTATCTATGCTGTACAGCAAGTCGTCGGATCAATGTATCTATGCTGTACAGCAAGTCGTCGGATCAACGTATCTATGTTGTACAGCAAGTCGTCGGATCAACGTATCTATGCTGTACAGCAAGTCGTCGGATCAATGTATCTATGCTGTACAGGAAGTCGTCGGATCAATGTATCTATGCTGTACAGCAAGTCGTCGGCTCAATGTATCTATGCTGTACAGCAAGTCGTCGGATCAATGTATCTATGCTGTACAGGTAGTGTGCCTCTGAGAAGCGTCAAGGATAAAGTCATCGGCAAAAAGAAGGTCTCACATATTTTCAGACGTACCATTTATTTTTTATTTTTATTTTTATTTTAGTCCATTTAGTTTATTTAGACATTGGACAATTGGCCAACAGTGCTATAACGAATTTTCACTCATTCGTATTCGTCCCCGAAGTCCTATGGCTATGGTAGTAAAGGGGTCCAGACTACATCCCTGCTTCACAGTATTGGTAGCTAGGAGGGGTTTAGGTCCTTGTTCCATTTCTTGAAATTTATCCTGCTTGCAATAATTACTATGCCTTATCATGGCTAGTATTCCATAAATTGGTTTAATTTTCACTAGCTTTTCTCTGTAGATGGCATCAAATGAACTATAGAAGCCTTTTTTAATTAAATGTGACTGTTACTATCACATCATAAAAAAATCATAAAGTTTTTTTCGCAGAGCAAAGGCACACACACACATCCTTTCATTTTATGCGTTATCTGAAATATGCCCCAATACGTAGCTCGGGTAAACGATTGAAGATTTTTTGTGTCTAAGGAAGTCTTGTGGAGTCCTCCATTGTTAAATTTCAATATCAAGCTATTGAAAATACTAAAGAAGCGTAACGAACTTACACACACACATTTTATCTGTTTATGGGAATAGGGTTTTTAGATCATTGTCAGCAGCAGTGAAGGAATGTCTTTTTAGTCTCGTCTTCCTTATACTAATTTCTTGTATTTAAAAATAGGGGCTTTGCTACACCAACCTACATTATCGTTCTTGCATATTTATGATTACCCTTTTGCGCGCTTACGTTTGACATAATTCTACAGGTACTGTGGGAGCTGTATGTAATGCACCACATATAAAAAAACACTATCCGATTGCCGGGCAGGAAAGAGAATTGGTATGTGTTTGTTACTACGAATGGAACATGAAGGGTGTTTTTATCGTTATACCTGTGAGCTGCGTCAGATTGTTATTGCATAATTGGAATACTTTCACTCACTTAACGAACATTCATATTTCTTAATAATACATATTTAAGGTATTATTTCTATGATGGAATAACCGGATTATTTTGCTATTAAAAATTATGAAATATAACTTTATTGTATTAAATGGGGGTAGATTGCTAAACATATGTATATGGTTTTTCAAACAATTAGAGGTTATTTATAAAAAAAAATAAGCTGCAAAATTATCTGAACAAAAAATTATTCTTGGAAAAGTAAGATAAAAACAAACAATTATGAAATCTCATTTAACCCTAAGCAAATGGTAATTGTTTAAAAATATATATTTTATTTTTGGAAAAGATATCACAAAATCTAAGGCTTCGGAAATTAACAATTAATTTCTCGATTTAATCGTTAAAATTGTTAACGATTAATTTTTTTACGATTAATCTTCCCACCACTTATAAAATCAATGTACTTGAAGTCAAATAGTAAAATATTTCGGCCGATAAATATAAACCAAGTTCCGGACGATTACACGCACATTTTGGTTTTAAACTATTGACTGACGTGAATTTTCAAAATGTTGATAAAGTTTATTGTGTCCATTAAAAACAAATTGCCTACCATGCAATGTTCCCTCTAAGTCTAAGCTTCGTTGGTCCGTGCGTAAAGTTTAAAAAAAACTCGTGTGCAAAGTTGCACAACGTCCATTTTTTATGCAATATTTTACAAAATTTGCTGCGTGGTGATTCTAATACCTCGCTTATATGTCATGACCCCCTTTCCAGTCCATGACGGACTATAAGTTTGATCGAGAAGTGTACATAACTCTTCACGACAGTTTCTAAAGTTTCATGGCGAATAAAATAATATTTATACAGTTTATGTAAGAAAAATGATATACACATGAAAAGACACATTGACAATAAAATAATATTAAGTGCCCCGGGCAAAACGATGTAAGATGTAAAGTTCAAAAGTTTTGAAATTTTAAATCTGGATCATAATGGAGATCTGTATAAATTTTGTTAACTTTTTTAAAAACAACTTATGGCTACTACAGCTTTTAAAAGATTACACACAAACAATTTTAAAAATTGTTTTATAAATATTAAGATTTTGAGCCCTCGCCTCGAAGTGATCGTTATTAAGAGTTTATGGAATTTTAAAGGGGGCCATCAAATGTTTATATGGCATGTTTTGTCAAGGTCATTTCATTTATGTAGAACGTTTTTTTTCAAGGTCCATCCATTTATGTACTACGTTTTGTCAAGGTCCATCAATTTATGTACTACGTTTTGTCCATGTCATTCCATTCATGTAGCACGCTTTGTCAAGGTCCATCAATTTATGTAGCACGTTTTGTCAAGGTCATTCCATTTATGTAGCACGTTTTGTCAAGGTCCATCCATTTGTATGGCACGTTTTGTCAAGGTCCATCCATTTATGTAGCACGTTTTGTCAATGTCATTCCATTCATGTAGCACGTTTGTTCAAGGTCATTCCATTTATGTAGCACGATTGTTCAAGATCCATCCATTTATGTAGCACGTTTGTTCAAGATTATTCCATTTATGTAGCACGTTTGTTCAAGTTCCATCCATTTATCTATCACGTTTTGTCCATGTCATTTCAATCATGTAGCACGTTTTGTCAAGGTCCATCCATTCATGTAGCACGTTTGTTCAAGGTCCATCAATTTATGTAGCACGTTTTGTCAAGGTCATTCCATTTATGTAGCACGTTTTGTCAAGGTCCATCCATTTATATGGCACGTTTTGTCAAGGCCCATCCATTTATGTAGCACGTTTGTTCAAGGTCCATCCATTATTGTAGCACGTTTTGTCAAGGTCCATCCATTCATGTGGCACGTTTGTTCAAGGTCCATCCATTTATGTAGCACGTTTGCTCAAGGTCCATCCATTCATGTAGCACGTTTTGTCAAGGTAATTCCATTCATGTAGCACTTTTTGTTCAAGGTCCATCCATTCATGTAGCACGCTTGTTCAAGTTCCATCCATTTATATAGCACGTTTGTTCAAGGTCGATCCATTTATGTAGCACGTTTTGTCAAGGTCATTCCATTTATGTAGCACGTTTGTTCAAGGTCCATCCATTTATGTAGCACGTTTGTCAAGGTCATTCCATTCATGTAGCACGTTTGTTTAAGGTTTATCCATTCATGTAGCACGTTTTGTTAAGGTCCATCCATTCATGTAGCACGTTTTGTCAAGGCCCATCCATTTATGTAGCACGTTTGTTCAAGGTCCATCCATTTATGTAGCACGTATTGTCAAGGTAATTCCATTTATGTAGCACGTTTTTTCAAGGTCCATCCATTTATGTAGCACGTTTTGTCAAGGTCCTTCCATTCATGTAGCACGTTTGTTCAAGGTCCATCCATTTATGTAGCACGTTTTGTCAAGGTCATTCCATTTATGTAGCACGTTTGTTCAAGGTCCATCCATTTATGTAGCACGTTTTGTCAAGGTAATTCCATTCATGTAGCACGTTTGTTCAAGGTCCATCCATTCATGTAGCACGTTTGTTCAAAGTCAATCCATTCATGTAGCATGTTTGTTCAAGGTCCATCCATTTATGTAGCACGTTTTGTCAAGGTCCATCCATTCATGTAGCACGCTTTGTCAAGTTCCTTCCATTCATGTAGCACGTTTTGTCAAGGTCCTTCCATTCATGTAGCACGTTTTGTCAAGGTCCTTCCATTCATGTAGCACGTTTGTTCAAGGCCCATCCATTTATGTAGCACGTTTTGTCAAGGTCCATCCATTTATGTAGCACGTTTTGTCAAGGTAATTCCATTCATGTAACACGTTTTGTCAAGGTAATTCCATTCATGTATCGTTTGTTCAACGTCCATCTATGTATGTAACACGTTTTGTCAAGGTCATTCCATTTATGTAGCACGTTTGTTCAAGGTCCATCCATTTATGGTGGTCCATGGGTCAAACAAAAAAAATCTAAATTTCTTAATAAATATTGCACATACTAACTGTACAGTTATAGAAGGACAAAAAGACAAAGAAAATTAAAAAAAAATTTTAAAACTTTTATTGCAAAATATTTTTTTATTTTCAACCAAAATTGATAGTCACTAACAAGCTATCAGGATCAATTTGTTTTACAATAACATGTTCAAACTTTGCACACAAATTAACAATGCTATTATAAAATAGTTACAAGGCTGTTTTTAGCTTAACAATTATACCAAGTTTCAAAATAATTTCTGTGTGCGGTCATAATTTTTTATAAAAATAATTGGGGGTAGCATCTGAAAAAAAATATTTAAAAATTTCTGATGGATAAATTAAAAAAAAGGAACTTGTAACTTTGTACAGAATAACCTTGTTAAAAAGCATGGCAAGTGTTAGCCCTGTAGCTCTAATACTTTTCCTTTCTTAACAATTATCGTTCTTAAAAAAGTTTTAAAAATGCAAAGCTGAGAAAAACGACAAAAAAGATGTGAAATTTTCTTTTTTTAAAATACAGTCGGTGTGGAAAGTATATGATGCTTACACAATGCAGACATACCATTTATGAATGAAATAAAAGTAAATAACCTGAGATAGAGAAGATATTTAATTAATTAGTACATGTTTTCAAACATAAAGGCTCGTTATCCAAAGAAATATGACCATAATTATACTATTCTGAAAAAATCTTTCTAAGCTACATTTGTTAAAAAATTACTAACCAATGCATAGATAATAGCAATAGGAACAATCATGCAAGCTGTAAAGCATATAGATGTAATACTTTTCTTCCTGATAAATCTGACGTCACTGAAATTTGAAAAATCTAGGTCGAGAAAAACACAAACACAAAATGAAAATTATAAAATAAAATATTACAGGTTAGTTATGTACAATGTATGTATGTAATGTAGAGAATATCAATGCAAGGGAAAAAACTAATATAGAAGCATGTAACAACAATCCTGTGTCACATCTGGCAAAAGTGTATTTGAGAATCTCTCGACAATAATAAATGAATCGAAAGGTTTCAATACTAACATCAATAGACACTATGTAATATTGGTAACCGATGAATGAAAAATATGTATAAACAAGGCATAAATATGAGAAAAAATGCAAACAATTATAAATTATTTATAATAATTATCTAAAATTCACAGTATCCACTACGAGTCACAACAGCTTTTCCTCGTCGGTCCTAGACTTTGGTCATGACATACTGGTTGATTTCTTCTGGTGTTTATAAATTTACTAAGAACATTATAGGCATATACAAAACTGCCAGATAGGTTCATGGCCTGATCCAGTCACTAAGGCTGTGAGCCATAGCTTCATTGCTGACATTCAAAAGTTGCAGTTGCATACAACTGATGAGTAAGAAGATGAGGTGACGAAGGCACACATGCCGCTCGAAATTTGATAAATCCAGTCCAGTGTGTTTGCGTTCATTTCGAACGATAAAGTGTCCCCCAGCATTCAGCCATGGAAAGTCTTGAAATAGCGGCTGAAAGGCATCGATCTGCTTGCATGTTGAAGCAGAGAGCACTTAGAAGTTAGATGTACCGATGTGATTTTTCAGTTCTTGAAGCTGAAGGCGGAGAGAGTGACCACTGTTCTTAGCTGGTGGTGAAGAGTGGCCGCAGATCTTTGAAGACAGTCCTGGTCTGCGCTTCATCAGTTGCCTGGCTCTTATCCTGGAGGGGTTTTATCACCTGCATTTTAGAAAATAGAAAAAGTTGTATTATTCAATTTTGAAGAATAACATTGGCTTATTAGATGAAATGTAGGCAAAAAGTTGTGAGTAATGATAATAGGATTATAACTATTTTTGACAATTTTTCTTCTTTTTATATATTTGTTTGTAATTTTAGGATATGTAGGATTAGTGCACTGAATTTTTCATTAATATTCATCATCATGCTTGTCATTGACCACATTAGTTGTCATTGACAACGAAATAATTTAGTTCACCGTCATTTCAAATTAGACACGTGTTACGAGCACTAACATAAGGAAATGAGAACTTGTATGTTTATTTCTATTAAAATATATAATTTTACATTTAAATTTGATATTATTTGGCACAGGTAGGCATTATTTATTTTGTTTTTCCTTACACATAAGCGTATCATTATCTTGTTTCATAATATAATTTGGTACCGCGATGGCTATGCCTACTAATAGTACTAATACTAGTACTAGTATTACTACAATTGAAACTGCTTTGAAAACTAACTAACTAATTCATTCATGGTCTTAAATTAACAAAAAATATTTATTAAATACAAAATTAAATTCAACTCACCTATTCAACACAAGAAAATTTGTACAACTTTGAACTTTTGTTTAGACATCCAAAATAAAATTTTTCGATCGATAATTGGTTGTGCTACTCGATCCAATGTTTCATAGCGAAATGAGGCAACGAAATGTTGCATGATGGGAATTTTAGTTCATTTCGAGAGTTGGCATTAGTAGGCCGACCAATGATAATTGCGGATACATGAGATTTGAAATATAGACCAATAAGAACACATGTTGAAGAAAATTTGGGGAGCTAGTGGAACAAAGGGCAACTTCTAGACTTTGAAATGGGCGAGTCCATTATACAGTGGGGTTGATAAGCTTTCCAACGATACCAAATATGCCTAGGTAGCTTTATAATTATGAATGTAAAAGCAAAGGGCGCCATATAGGGTACATTTGGACGAATTTTCGCCCCCAAGTCAAAATGGTATCTCCCTATACCACTTTCAAATACACTTTTTAACACTTTTTTATCAATTTTAATGAAAACGGTAAATGCAGAAGTATTGATAAATGGATAAACTAGTAGAATTAACCAAAATCTCATTTTTGATAAACATTTGAAAATACTGTTAGTTTGACCCGTGGACAACCTTATGTAGCACGTTTTTCAAGGTCCATCCATTTTGTCAAGGTAATTGCATTGACACATTACACACTGTTTAAAATTACTTTTAATAATTCATCTTAAGAAAATGTAATTTTGGGCCACTGGCCCCTAATAAGTGGTATTTTAAAAAGGTGTCTGCCAAAAATAATTCTGGGGAACGTACTCAACAATTCAAGTTTTATGATATAAACTTCCGTGGTGAAGCTGACAGGGGTCGAAACGTCGTGGGCTCCAAACGTCTTGTTGTCAAATTGACAGGGTCGAGCCGTTCGGGTGTCAAAATGTCCGACCCCCGCCCCTTGTCCCCAATGAGCGATAATGTAATTAAAAATTTCCCAGTTACCATGGTGACAGTGCACTCAACACCTTCTTAAGTTGCATGCTTCTATCTATCCAGGAAGTTCGAGAATAAATGATTAGTGAGTGTATGAGTCAGTGAAGGCTTTGCCCTTTATTATTTTAGATTAAAAGAAATTTAGCAAGCCACACACACTAATTAGATGACATTTTCTGACATGTCTTCAACCGAAAGATTACCTGCTTTTAGAAAAAGCAAACACTACGCCCAGTCTAAACAAACCAAAATATTTATTCGGCATAACTTTGGCATAAATTCTGTTAAATGTATTTAATTATGTCTATAAATTTATGGAAATTAATATACCTGAAGTGAAGTAGTCGATTATCGAGATTTGTAATAGCAATGCAAGACCTAATATAAACCAAGGATTAGCGTGTGACGCAATTATCTTATATATAAAACAAGCATCTGTAATAGGTAAAAAAAGCATTTCCTTTGGGATTTCCATGAAATAAAATGGCTTGCAGTATTATTTTTCAAATGAACGAAATATTTGACCAAGGAATGCGTTTTATATAAATTAATTACAACAATCTTCCAGCTGTTTGCACAGAGAAGATCTAATGCAGGGGTCGATAAACGTTTTGTCTGAGAGATCCATAAACATCACATATTTTGAAATGTAATTCAATGAGAGCCATACATCATGTTTAAAACTAAAAATTCAAGTAAATGTTCATTTAGTGAAATTTCAACACTAAAAGTACAATAATTATGTCTCTGAATATTGTTTAATAACATTGTTACGCTGTATTTTTTAAAATATGCAATTAATAAGTAAATCAAAAGAGTCTTAATGACCCTTTTTTAGAAATCGAACATTTGTCTGAGAGCCATCAATAGAGCCACATCTGTCTCGCGAGCAATGGTTTCCCAAACCCTGATCTAATGATAACATTTACCATTTTTAACAAGAAGCAACAACTATTTTGTAAACAGATTGACGCCATTTCATGATTTATTAAATTCTATAGGTAATATCACCTTAATTCTTACTTTAAGTTTTTTTTATAGATTTTGTAATTTCATATTTGACTTCCGGAACCTAAAATTCCTTACATTAGAGCTCAATGCCATAGTAGGCGAGATTTCACATACCTTAACATTCATTCCCAATGCATTACATACACCATTAATATTTTTTTTTATGATTTCAAATATAGCGTTTGTAAGAGTTTCAATAAAACAGTGCAGACAATATTAATAATAGTCATAATTACAAATTTTAGTGATATAAATTTGATTTTCTTTCATTTAAATTTCCCTGAAAAAGTAATTAATTTCTAAATTTGTTTATTAGGTTAACAAGGCTAAATTGCATTTAATGCTATGATTCATGCATCATTTTTTAAAAGTAGGACTGTTATTTTTCTGCATGGCCTTCACAAGTGTTAATACTCAAAATTGTAAGAATAAGTAAATTACGTAATTATTAATAAATTAATAAAATTTAACGGATGCTTCACATAATTAAATAAAACAAAATATTAATTTCTTCTTTGTATGCGAAAAAGAATTGAACATGTTCGTGTCACTTTTTTAAAATGTATGATCAATTAATTAAATAATAATTAAACCTGGCATAAATTCGTTTATTAGGATATTGGTCGTCCATAATGTACGACACGCTATTTTTGACAATTTTTACCTTCCTCCCCCTGTCACAAAGTGTCACAAATCTATTGCCCCCCTCTGGCCCCAAAAGTATCTCACACTTACGAAAAAAAATATTTTTAACAACACATAATTCAAATTTTGTAAAAAAAATATGTGACATCACACATGGCCTGACTCCCTCCCCCTGTCACATATTGTCAAATTTTCTTACACCCCCACCTCCCCCCTCTGGAGTGGGACGTAATTTATGGACGGCCCAATAGAAGTTTTAATTTAAATAAATTGTATAGCATCTTGATTGATCATTTCTTCTGTTTTTTTTAATTATTATTATTAATAAAATTCGACAATTAGATCTATTATCTTGTCAACCTAATTTTTTTTCCTGAATGCTCAGCTCTATGTCAACAGCAAAATTCAACATATGCTGAAGGTTCATGCTTTTTTTTACATAAATAAGGTTATGGCCCATTCCACAGGTAAGTTAAGCATATTTAGAAAAATATACGTCTACAAAATTAATGATAAATTGAAGGCAATTTTGTTTAAGTCAGAACATACATATAATCATGGTTTAAGTCAGGGGTGACAATTTATTATTATTATTTTTTTAATCAAAGAGGGCCGGATTAAATTACGTAAACATATGTAAATGGCAGATTGATAATAAGACAAATGACATATTTTGGGACTTATTTCCAGGATATAAACTATAAAACTGTTTCAGGTTATTTGTTAAGGGTGATTTTACACACACTCACACACACACAATTGGGGGGGGGGTTAATGTGGAATGGGAAAGTTGATAGTACTATCACGTTTTAACAAAAAAAAACTTTTTGAATATTTGATTCGATATTTAATAGAAATTACTACGATTTGATAAATAATGGCCTAGTTTAAATATACAAATGTGAAATTTATAATATAAGCCATGCAGTAAATAAAATATGTCGAAATATTACTAGAAAGGAAATGTGTACAAAATGTATGATTTACAATTTTCTTAACATTTTATATACATGTACACCAAAGACATAATCTCCTCTTCAAATTCGGTAAAAATAAGCAATAAAATGTATTTTGTTTAGTCTTCAGACGTCATCAAATTTCTACATATAACATAACAACAGCACGTAACTTCATCGCTTTTTAAAAATAAATTTCAATATCCCACTTAATAAATATGAAAACTTTATAAGGTTTTTCCTGAACCATTTATCATCACAAAGGAAAACATATAATTAATTATTTAAAATTAAATCATCATCAAGTTAAAATTATAACGTGGGTCGTCGTGGGCCAAACTTTTCACACACCTGTTTATATTATTTAAAAACTATTTTATTTTAATATTAATTTTTGTACCCAACATAGTTAACAATGTCATTTGTCGTTTGTCATATTTTACCTAATAATTATCTGTTGAAACTGGACATTTCAAATTTAATTTTTTTAAAAAATATTCCTCATAATAAAATGTAAAATTTTGTTGTTTTCAAGTCTCATTGTAAAGGATTAGGTGGAGCGATTTCTGAATTGAACTCAATGAAAAAAATCGATACATATTTGGGCGCATTACCTTCAGGTAAGCGTCAAATAATTTCTTTATTTCAATCAGTCTAAGTGATAACACTATTTATTTTTTAATAGTAAGATAAAAGAGGAAAAATGAAATCGTTCACAATTAGACATCAATCTTAAGTACAGCATCCTAAAGTAGTACGGACTTTTCCTTTCATGTTAAACATTTTATATTAAATGTCTATGTCCGAAAAATCTGCAAATAAAGTTTCATAGACCTTGTTCGAATCAATTACTTTTTGTTTTATTCTTGTACAATGAGGCAAAACATGCGTATATGCCGCCCGGGGCAGAGTTGAAGTGTTCTGCCCTCACCACATTTTCGCTGACAAGAAAACAATTGTTGATGCAATTAATTAGGCAGGGTAACTAGGAGCCTAAGTATCTCAATAAACTTTAGATAAATAAATTAGGCTTGAATTCATTATTTTTTCCGTATTTTTAAAAAACTCTTGCGTGACAATGTCTTGTAAGATACATGTATACTCTAAAACTCTATTAATTATTATTAGAAGGCAACATTTTAATGTCAAATAAATGAGCTGGTGTATGAAAATAATTTCTGTTTCTTATTTCTGTATTTTCCAAAACCTCAACCGAATTTATACAGTGACCTTATGTTATTAAGAATATAACTTTAACAAACAAAGCCTTTTTTATTTTCATAACTTCACTACATATTCCCTTTGATCGCCACAAATTTGAAGTGTCGTATTTGACATGGAGAAACTACTAAAACTATCCGCATAACCTTTTTTCTAAAACAACCAAAGCATCATTTAAGTATTTATTTAGATTCTCTTTGTGTAATCTAGGAAAAGCATGTTATTAGTAATATACGTTTATAAATAATTTCACGCATCATTGAGTAAAAAATGTATGTTTTCAGACTAAATATGTTTGATAATAAAATAATTATAATAACAATAATACTAATGAAGATTAATTATAACTTGTAAAGTTCCTGAGAAGTTCCTGCGTCTCTTCATGTTTTTGTTTAGCTTTCCTATGCCGCTGTCAGTTTTTCTATAGCTTTTAAAATAACCTTAACATGGCTCAATAGTATAATTTGTATCCTGAATTCTGGTTAATGGCTTTCCTGTATCAACAATTAAATTTTTTCCAGCGGTGTGTGGACATACACAATTTTTTTTAAAACATTAGACAGTGTCTTTAAGTTAGAAAAGCGTGAAAAAAAAATCAGTTTTAATGAAGTAAAAGTTTCTTTTATAACTATCTCCCAGATTCTGTTTAAATTCGTTTTAATCAAAATGGATTACTTCAAAATTTTACTTCGATAATAACATTATTTTAACGAAATAGTTATTCATTAAAAATGACACACGCTCATTCATTGAAAGGAATAATATTAGAAACACGACGAGATTTTAAGTAAAGATACAACATGTCTGGCCACACCTGAGCTAGACTTTAGTCGTAAAATCATTAACTAAATGATTTAAACAGACACTTTTACTTTCTCACTTCAATTATTTTGAATAATGATTTAAATATAACTTAGAATTTGTTTATTCTCTATTCGTGATGATAAAAGCAATTGCTAAAAAGTTTACCATATATATATATATATATATATATATATATATATATACGAGAGCAATGCCCGTGCGATGCTACGGGTAGGCACAAAGAAAATAACTTTATTTGGATTTGAGTTTCACATTCCCCTTAATAATGAGTGTAAACGTATCAGGAAATTAGGGTAGTGTTAAATCAAACCCCTTCTTTATAAAAATCACGATATTTGTGTCTAGAAAATAGAAAGTATGATGAATTTAAATATTACCCATCAATTTTGGTATTTCTGTTTTAATAACGCACGCTTTTGTCTATATACTATACCAGAATAACAAAGGTCCTTAACAGTTACAAAAATCTAATGGGCAAGGCTCAATTTTTTTCCATGAATAAAAAAATGAAAACAATATCTTTGATTCCTATGGTTCTAGGAAAAAGCTCTTAAAATCACCCACTCCATTTCATAAGTCAAGTATGAAATTAGTTCATGACGAATAAGATATTTTTTAGCATAGTAACAAAGCAATAAATTGGCAGATACTTGCTTCACTTAAATAACGGATTATTTTTCGTTCTATTTATATTAAAGCCTTATTTCATTATAGCTTTTTTAGCTTATAAAATGACATATAAGTTAGGGCTTAATATATAACATATATTATGTAGGCATTTGATTTTAAAACAGAATAGTTTTTTTTAAAAATCAGTCTGTATACAAAACTTATCCTCGTTGTATAATATTGCTCAAATAAAATCAAGTTGTTATGTCACAATATCAGTTGCTGTTAGTGTATTTTTTACCAGAACCGGGGTAGGCACAATTAAAAATTAACTTTATTTGGTTTTGTGTCTCAAATTTCCCTTACAAATGAATGGAAATGCATCATGAAATTAGGGTAGTGATAAATCAAACCACTTCTTATAAAATTCACGATATGTGTGTCGAGAAAAAAGAAGTATGATGAATTTAAATATTAACCATCAATTTCGGTATGTCTGCTTTAATAACGCATGCTTTTCTCTATATAAAATACTCTTACAGAACATGAAAGGTACTTAACAGTAGTTATAAAAATCTAATCGGCAAGGCTCAATTTTTTTTCACATGAATGAATACAAAAATATATATATTTCCATATAATTCCTTTGGCTCTAGGAAAATGCTCTGAAAAACACCAATTCCATTGTATAGTTTAAGCATGAAAATAGATTAAGACGAATTACCTGTTATCGGAGCCAGATACTATTTATTAAAATATATATGCTTAGAGGAGGGTGGAAACATGGTTTATATGTTTACAATATATATTTTCTTTTCACACGAATATTAACATAAAAACAATGTTGTTTTTTTTTAATTCCTAGAGATTGATTTTCTAATAAATTATGTCATTTTGAAAGGACTTCCCACTCTTTTCTTCTAGTATTAACAAAGCAATAAATTGGCAGATACTTGTTCCACAAAAAAAAAGGATTACTTTTCGTTGTATTTGTATTTTAAAATGACATATTTGGTAATGGTCTTAATATATAACATATATTTGTAGGCATTTAATATTAAATCAGAATAATTTAAAATTAATTTTTTCAAGAAAGTGTATACAGCTTGAAAGAAAACTGCCATTTAGTAAACCACATGATCTGCCTTTGAAATCAGTCTTTATACACAACTTTATCCTCGTTGCATAATATTGCTCAAATAAAATCAAGCTGTTATGTCTAAATATCAGTTGCTGTTAATGTATTTTTTCGCTTGAGTACGCACTTTCTGAAGCTAGAACCTATATATGAGTCGTAAAATGTCTTTACACTAAATATATGTATACCTTAAAGAACCGTACAGTTTATACCCGAAGTGTGTGCCACGCAACTCATTGTTCTAGAAATGTAACTATTTTTTTTAATGAATGTTTTAGATTTGTTAGCTCTTAAATACCTTTCTTACTAATGATTTTTATGGGAAAAGCATATTATTTATGTGAATTTTGATGCTTAAGTAAGGTGTGAATGGGTTTTATTTGTTTTAAAGAAACATTTTGAATCGCAAGGTCTGGGCTTAAAATTTACCTTGTTGATTTAGTTTAATCTATGCAAAAAGTATAAAAACAGTTGCTAATCTATAGTGTTTATGTCATCCAGGGTTGGGCGATATTATTGACTCTTACCCCACCAATAAATTGTACATTTCAAAAGGTCATAAAGTTGTACTCAATGTAAAAATAGCTGTTCCACTTATTACCCACACTCATTGGTCCGTGCATATAACTCCTATATATAATCCATTTTCGTCTATAACAGTACCGACTTTTTTGTTCATTCCTTCTATTCCCTTGGGGCAGTTTATGGAGCAATCGTTCCAGAAAAAAAATCGTGTATACTATTTAAGAAACGAAGGAAAATAAATCTCCCACCTAAGAATCATTGGCATTTTGTTCATCACTAATCACTGGCTTCATGCATTTTTTTATTTATAAATATAACTTACCTATCATGTTTACCTTAATTTATGCAAAAAGAATATTAACAGTCGCTAAGCTATAGTGTTTGGTATCTGGTTTCACTCATGTGCTTTCTTTCTCTAATGCATTGAATACATTGTTAGTATTTGATTATTTATAACGAACTTTTAAAATGTCAAATACATTAAGTATTTAAATTAAACATATAAAAGATATGAAGAAAAAAGGTAAAATGATACTGTGTATTTGATAATAAAGAAAATAATAGCATATAAATATTGGTAAAATATTACGCTAAGAAAACAATGACTATGGTTTGTAAACAAAAATGTTAGGTGGATTAACGTTGAACATAAATGTAGACATCTGGAGAAAGACCAAAGCAAATAAATTTTTCGAACGGCTGGATAAAATACATCTCGAAAATACATAAAGGAAACAGTGTAAAGATGTAATTTGCAAACAAATATTGATTCTGTAATTTTTTTACAAAAAATTTATACATAGTCTTGTTAGAGGCACAACAGTATCAGACATAAAAATACACCGTTTCATCACATTTAGTTCACAATTATTACTTTGTTTCCATTTTACAAATTAATATGAGCTCGTACTATGACGTAAAAGTCACAATATTTTATGACGAGAGCGCCGTCTCGTTAATCTCGACACCAAAACTTTTATTATTTTACGTCTTAATTTTCAATAATTTATTTTATTTTCGGGAGTTACCCCGCATAGCGAGCTTCCACGCACACACACGACTTCGGACGCGCTTAGGCGCAATATATATAAGGATATATATATATTTATATTATATATATATATATATATATATATATATATATATATATATATATATATAGTCAATTATTTAGCTGAACCTTTCAACTTATACCTATACTAATTTATTCGTTGTCTATCTAAAATAAAAAACGACCTTTTCAGGTTGTAAAAAATCTGCAACCCTCCTATACAATAATATGCTATGTTCCGTGCAGTCATCGATTGGTCCCGCAAACACATATGACTCGTACAGCCAATCATATTGAACACGTTTACGCGGAAGTTCAAAACGAGTTATTTTTGGTGCAGTATTTATTCCAAGACTTTATTTTGAGTTATGCGCGTTGGGATTTATAGTCAAATCTCTGTTTTTACGAGTTATTTATTTTAACTATAATGAATAGTATTTTTTGACCTGATGCACATGTATGCCGGTAGAGACGGCTGTTGGAGAGGAGTTACAACATGCCAACGAACGGTGGCGGAACGTCCTTGGACGGGCTTTGTTGCTCGTAGGATATAAAATAGAACAAGTTATGTGAACGACATAACTATTTTATTGTTGTTTATACTTAAATTCATCTTGAGTTTAGTTAGCACTACACATATGTACACAATATTATCAGGAATTCCGTTTTTATTACTAATGTATTTCTTTTTTTCCTATGCTGACGAAGGGTTTCATATAATTACTCTAAGATAATTTTATTTTAAAAAATATCAAACATCTTTCTTTTAAGTGTTTAAATATAATATAATTTAATTAAACAAAAAAATTCTGACGTCAACAAATTCTAACAGGAGTCGAAATATGGATAAGAGCAGATAACCTAAATGGATCATGGAAATGGTTCTACTCAGGCAGGGATGTAACAGAATTAAGTAATCTTTGGGCTCCTGGTGAACCGAACACAGACACAAGTAATAACTGTGCGTATATTATGAACGCAGCTGTATACAGCGGCCACTGTAGTAGAAACAATTACGTTTTGTGCATGGAAATATCAGGTAATACATTTTAAAATACTGCATATTATAAATGTATATAAATTTACATGATTGATTTCGTTAAGAAATACTTTATTTTATTAGTTTAAAATATTAAAGTCAATTTTTTCTAAACATTTTAAGGCCAGTAAATTTTTGGCATTATTTTCAAGATGAACGTTTTAATCAAAACTGTATTGTAGTAATTATAATATAATTCTAGCTTGAAAATTTAAATTTCAGCAACAACATCAGCAGACACAACGACCTCAACTTTATCAGGTATTTAAAGTAAAAAACTAACTATACCATTATAAATGATTGAACACGTAATTTGCTCAACCAATGCATTATTGACCAGATTTATAGCATAATATTGTTCGTTTGTTCATCCTGATTTAATACATACTATGTAATAACTTTTGCAGTTTGATGAGTTTGTGTGTCGTAAATAGATAAATGTACTTCCATAAGAGAAAGATACGCCGACAGATTAGACAAGCATTGGTCGGGACGTAATAGACAATACAGTTTACGTCCTCCCCTAATTTTTCTCATTGAAGCAGCGTACTTAATTTTTATCATTGGCTGCCTCTTGCAACGGATCTGACTCAATGAGTAAAACTTTGAGTTAAGCTTTAAGCGCGTTCTTGTAACACCATGTCTGTCCTTGTTCTATGTCACGACAGACACCTTTTCTTAGGAGCCGATGGTCTGGCATGCGCACGCAATTCCCCGACGAGCGTATTTTTTCTATGACGAGTATTGCAGTGCCAGGAACTTAATAATGCTATCTGATGTCAATAATTTTCTTAAAACCAATTTTTTTGTTAAATCGGTTTGGCCCACTTTGGAACACCAACGTATGGAATGACAAATTAAACAAGAAGCAAATCGGCTATTTATATTTTTGATTTAGTGTGTGCGTGTGCTGAGTCTTCTTCAGCTGGGAAACAAATCTAAAATATGCTATTTAACAATGTATATGCAGACCTAAAAATTACTTTCTGACAGGAAATTATACACTATGTTTAAAAAACATATATATTTTTTTAAAAGGCTGATTAAAAAGGGACGGAGGAAAACTTCATACATTTTTGGATTGTCGTGCGATGCGTATTATAATGAACATTCTTATAGTTATGTCTGGTATCTAAAGGATGTATAGTTAAAAACTTTGTTTTTACGGGTTTTTGTTATTGAAAATAATATATTATACAGTTGGTGTATTTCCCATCAGAAAGGACTTAAGTTTTCCTTTTACCCTGTAGATGATTTTAATAGTTTGTGTAATTGTCCCTTTAGCCTGAAAGCTGTATAGTAAATAATCAGAAAATATAGAAACAAAGAGGGACAAATTAAATCTTATTTCCATATTGAGCAATTTTATGCGGACGTTCGAAAAGAGTTATTTTTTGTGCAGTATTTTTTTAAAGCCTTTTTTTAAAGCGGTGCACAAATAGCGTTACGAAAATACGAACATGCATAGCAAATTATATAGATTGATATTTTTTATTTATTTTTTTAAATCTAATTGTTCAGCTCAGTCTGAAGTAGTCGATATCACTTGAAATGGGATAAATTAGAAGTATAGGCCTTAAGCAGAATTTATAAAGCTTAATTATTGATTTATTAATTAAACTAATTACAAAAGTGGAATCTCAACCTTTGATTTTAAATTTTGCAACTCTTCTCTATAGATTTTCTGCATTAATGAATTCTAGATTATGGATTTTGTATGTTTATTTGAATTTGTAGTATGTCACATTTTTTATTATTTGATGATATTAGATATTAACAAAAAGAAAACAAATGTTTATTTATTTTCAACAATTATAATGAAGTGGATTTGGTTTGCATTCTATTGGATAAAAACGATGATCGAAATATACCTAAATTTACCTCTTAAATTATTCAATAATTTTATTCAAATGTCTTTCTTTTTTTAGAGTAGGACCACCAGGTATTTTCTTTAAACCACATTAAACACTCCTTTTTGTCAATACTATATAAACTTTCAAGAGTGTAACGTATTATATATACAGTTGCTTACTTTTTAGGTAGTCAAAATCGTTTGTGTAGTTTATATTGTTTTGCAGAATTGGGGTTGTTAACGCTAAGTTTAAAACTAGCACAACAAAAAAATGAATTGTGAAAATAAGTATATGTCAATGCTGACTTCTGCAAAATGTCTTTGGCTTTGAGATAAAGACTAAACATTATTTTCAAATATTAATTTTAAGATTTATAACTTTATTTTAAAAGACAATTTGTGTATCAATATTTCATTTAAGTATTTAAAAATGAATAATATTTTTGAAATTGAACATTTCAGCCAGGACTTCTGCATACTAAACGACCTCATCTGTATCAGGTATTTAATATAAATTACAACGATACCATCACAAACGATTGCAAAGCTATTTGCTGATCTAATGGATTTCTGTCACGAACTGAAATTTATGGTTTTTCCATTATGTATTAAGTATACAAATCTTTAATTCTTGTTTATGGGCAGTTGCAGGTAGGTTAGTTCGTTTTTGGCCACTAAGACAAATGTTCTTCTGAAAGAAACGTCCACAGATCAGACATGAAATGGTTTGAACCTACTAGAAGGTTTTAGTGAAATGCCTTTCCTGGACGTTCTGACGTTCTGCCTGGCTTGGCATACATATTTTGCTTTTTCTTAGAATGCTCCGCCGTTCTGTCCAAGTCGCCGCTAAAAGACTGAGTTATTGGGTACGGGACCACAGAGTCATGCTAAATGCTAAAAAAATTCCTTGTAGGACTATTTTTTTCATTCCAGCCAGTAAGTCATGACATAATTTTTTTTTGAATCGGTGAATCTAGCTTGCGCAGGTCATTCCCCGCCAAGCGTAGTTGAGACTGCACCAGTCTTAGATAGGTGGTTGTGAGTCTTTTATTGACGAATATTTAAGTGTCTAGAATATTTTCATGCAAATTTGATATGATGATTTTACTAAAGTCTCGCTGGTCTAAAAATTGGTGTAACAAACGTTGGTGCTCAAACCACTATCTGAAAAATAAATTAGGTTAAAAAGTGAAACAGCTCTTAACATTTTTAAATTAGTTTATATTCTGATTCCCCTTCTGCTTCAGACACTGACTAACAGAATGCTTAAAATTTCATCAGCTTCAGAGTTACACATGTTCACTTAATTGTTAGCGTTTTTAAAGTGAGAAATCGTGCAAAGTAGATCGTTGAAGATTTTCAATGCGTAGATTATGTGTCATTTCATGGCTTTTACAATCGATTAAAAAATACATTGAGCCAGTTAGTTCTTACACTGAGCTGGAACTATTAAATGTACTAATATATATTTATGAGGTTCTTATAATTTTGATCCGATAACTTACTATTGATAAAAAACTAAATTTCCATTTCTCATTCTAAATAATTAATTTTAAATATTTTTTGATAATTATTTTCTTCAAATTCTAATAGATTGCCCAAGTTACTAAACGTTCAGGACTTAAAAATTGACTGCCATTCACCTACAAAATAAAAATAAATTAAAGAATGGGACGGAAACGTTCGTAAAAAATTAAACCAGTGTAAAAAAGTGTATGTTATGAATGTTGTGTTTTACTAACATACCTAAAAGAAATAACGTTCTTTGAAAATACTGCATGTGATTTTTAAATTAGTGGACTTTTAGAATAAAGACTAAACTTCACAGTGTTGTATTTTAGCACTCTTTGACAACTCAGCCTATAATGAAATAATATTTTTAGGGTTTTAAGTGTCAAACAAATGTAAAAAACAAAGGAATATCAATTCTATTCCGCGTTTTCGTCGTGAGAGCATCTGCCAGCACGTCTGAGACATTAACTAAACAGAGCCAGGATGATAACACATTTATGCTCGACACCCGTTGTTATGGGAATTAATTTCATTTTCTTGGAGTTTATCATACATGCCTTCATGGAAACTCAATAAATGTATATAACTTTACATAGGTACCTATAATTAGCATACATCTTTTACATAACTTCTTTGTCGATTGATTAATTATTTTTCTCAATGACTGTATATGAAGAAGATGTATGTATGTATTCAGCTCTTGTTACTTTTCTTGCCTCATCAGCCATCTGCGCACGCACAAACAAAGCCAGTCCCAGCAACCCTCGGATGACTAGAGTGGTCTTCGTCGAATCGACGGACGAACAACAACAACAACTTTTCTTGCAGCTACCTCAATGCTAACATCGTTTTATTCGCCCCACGTTTTTGCGTGAACCGAATAACCTTTCAGGCATTACTCATTTCTCTGGATGGGTAGAGATTTGGTGACAATGATGCTAGCAAGAATTTTCCCATCAACTGTCAATGAGAATATATTATTGGGTTTTTCAAAATATTTAATTGTACAGATAAACTGAAGGAGTAGATTTAAAACTTTGGAATCTAGCCACAAAAACAACAACCAATTTTTACGTAAGATACAACGTTTGTGTTGGGAAATCATTCATTTCCATATTAATAGTGGTTGAGAGAAAGGACTGATGTTAATCATTTTCGTCATACCAGCGAAATAAGTTACGTTCATCTGTTTCGGACATCACAGGGACGTCGCCTATCCAATTTATTACGATTGGGCAATAAACAAAAGTTTAAAATGACGAATGCTGTTCACCGTTATTGCTGTCACACAAAGTTTTCAATAGAAACCTTCTTAACTTTTAAACATCAGTGTGAAATGCCTCGTGCTTTTAAATATGAGCAATCAAGTTTTTATATACCAAGTTTAGTCAATGACCATCCAATTTAGCCAAAACACTTCGTAAGAGTGTAAACAATAACTTTCCAAATATGAAATTTTAGGACCCTGTCTAAATGAGTGATAATTTATAAACATTTTATGACATAAAGCTGTACGGGAACTTACTCAACAACTTCACAAAATTTGAAAATGATCGAATGAAGATAAAAATATTGATATAGCTTATTTAAGAAAACATCAATTTAAAGGGCCTAGTGCCTGAACTATGCAAATGCTAAGTTCAAGACATCTGTTTAATTCAATTTTTACTATGATTGATATATTTGTTTATATTTGTAAAATCATTTAAAAATCGAAAAAGTAATAGTCTTTAATATTTTTAAAAAATATTTTGGGGCCACCGGCCCTGAAGGAATAACAAATATGAGTTAATGTCCTATTCTATTTTAATATTGCCATCATGTTACTATGTACTAATTTATGTTATTTTGTTTTAATTTAATTAAATGTTAACTAATTGTCTTTTTAATATTAAAGTATTGTTTTCCTCTCTCTAGCATTAGCGTTACAAACAAGACAAACGACTTTCAAGGAGGAAAATACAACTAATACAGGAGTGATGCACTGTTCTTCAGCCCCTTTATCATTATTGCATCTATATTTACGTTTTTTATACACATCATTTTAGTATTAAACTATAATATTGTTTGTAATTATGCATAAAGGCTTGTCTTTAAATAGGATTGCACTGCTTGCTTGATTGTAGAGTTATTCAATAAACATTACCAGCACTTCTTCTATGTTGAGACTTCTCATAACTTGCAAAAGTCCTTCGCGCAATAAACGATCAACGTATTTCTTGAAGTTAATAATTGTATGAAGGAGTTCACGTTTGTGCTCTACATGTGTTTTTATAAGGATGTGGCAATTGAAGATCTGGTAACTTTTGCTACTGCCTGGTCTGATGCCTGCCTGTTTTTCTAGTAGTAATTCCTTAGATATTAGCATTAACCTGTAATCGAAGATGACCACTCTCATAATATTAGTCCTGCTGTGGATAATTAAAGGCTGTATAGGGAACTTCTTCACGATGTCGATTAATGTCCGCCAGGGCTGCATTCTCTCACATGTACTGTTCAACATCTTTTTAAAAAAAAATCATGAAAGAAGCATTCAGTGATCACCAAACATCTTATAGGTTGAAGACAATTGTGCAACCTAAAATCTGCTGACGATAAATATATTTGGGCATGGAAAATTAAATTACTACAGCACCTCATTGACCAACTTGTCGACAGATCAGGTGCAGATGGAATGGATATCAACTTAGGGAAAAGTAAAGTTTTGGTTAACACCTCAGTCGCCAGTACATAATGTACCAACAAAAGCTGGAAGAGATAAAAACAAACTTGAAATTCCTAGGAGCCATCTAGAGCTGGTACACGTGAAGCTGAAATTCTTGATAGAATTAAGTCGGCATTGGCTGAAATTACAAAATTAATCAAAATATGAAACAGCAGAATCATCAGCCTTCCGACAAATTTTAGGCTATACGGAGCTCTCGTTAAAACCATAGTCCTGTGTCGATGTCAGGCATGGACATTAATGTCAACCATTCAAGGCAAGCTGCTGGCATTTGAAAACAAATGCATGGGAAATATTTTCCAGATATCTTATCTAGAATACAAGACCAATGAGAATATCCACATTTACACCCCTTTTAATACTCTATTCTTTTACGTGTGTATAGTAATATATCTGGTTATGTCCCTTTGCAGAGAAGAACGCTTGAACACAATCAATGTATTCGGGACTAGTTGAAATAATTATGAATTGTTTGCCTTACAAATGTTGTTGTAACTTTAATGTGTAGGTGTATTGATATTTATATCTGACAAAGGTAAACATAGAAACAGGAATAAAAGTACAATTAATAGTTTAAAAAAACTTACTTAATGTCCACACACTCCTTTCAGTTTTGTAATACGCTTTCTCTTTGTTTAAACTATGCGCTCGGTACACTTGGTCAACGTTTCTCAAAATATTAATAAACTATTTTTATAAATAATTATTTAATGAGAAGAAATAAGAATGTTATCTTAAAATATTGCATTTTACAGTTGGTCTCGCTATGACGACGTTTGGCTCAATATGAAAAAAAATAAGAATATTAGAAAAGCAAAATATTTCTTAGAACGTTTACAAATTGTTGGAATCCTTAAGATTTTGTGAATTTTTTTAAAAAAGTACTTTAAAGGAAACCTCAACTTATGCCATAGGTACTTCCAAAAATTAGTATGAGAAGTGAGTGTATATGTACATTTCTGAACAAATTTATTTACAAGGAACACACGTAATATATATTATCTAAAATAATAAATGCTATTTATATTTCTTACGGACGATTATCAAAAATGAACGACTCAATTTTAAACCACTGACGTAAAAGGGTCACGGTTCAAAAATAGCATTTGTTCATTTCAAAAAAGTGTTATTGTAATTTCAAACAGTTTTTTAAGGCTACATGTGTGTCATGTTTGCTATAGGCCTACACTTAGTGGTGTGTAACTTGATATCGTCATGTCAGTTTAGTTCACACTTAATGAAAACATCACCTATGAAATCGATAGACAGGTTTGGATTAACTGGTGTGAAAATGATATTTGCTTTATTAAAGTGTGTGTCTGACGAATGTTATAGTCGGAAACACTGGAGTGACAAGAGAAACGTAAACAAATGTTTAAATGATGAAATCGTTACCTGTATAGCACAAAATAATTTTATGCTTCAATGCACTCCTGGCTCGATTATAGAGCTGTCTGCCGTGACACTGAATTTAGTTTTAAATGTTAAGTGGTTAAATAATTTACAATATACTGCCTGCTGTATGACCCTTTCTAAACATGTACCCATAACAAAGAAAAATATGTCCAGTAAAAATTTAGTTTGAGACCTATTTTTACCTATTTACTAAACGTATTTGTATTTTTAAAAAAAAACATGTAAACCTCACACATTAAAGGGACACTATTTCATGTGTACATTAAAACTCTTAAACATATTCATAAAAGAAAAATGTTTTTTTACACATTTAATATCTTTTTTGAGCACTTTAAAATCTACTTTCATTACAATGTGTGGGACCCCCATTTCTGTAAAGGTGCATACCTCCTACACATCTCATATCAGCCTCATTGATAAAAAATTAAGTATTAAGTTAGAATATGTATTAATTGGTGTCCCCACCAACAAGAAAATATGTCAAGTTCAAGACATAAGATGTTGAAACTACAATGTAGTCATGGATCTACTCAGCAGTCATTCTTAATCAGCCAGAAGACTTCTCAGTTTAGCTGCAGTAAGCTTTTTAATGAACTTTTATAGTTGACAGTAGCAAACAAGGCTAAAATAAAATTGATTTTTATAAAGCACTTTTGTTAGGCGCAAAACGTTCTTCTCTGAGAATGAATCGTTATGTTCTTTTTTTCCTTATACTTATAGCATCATCAGTGCTATGAAACAAAATCAAAATTATTAATACTTATATTGGGAGAGGGGTTATTGTAATTTTTGGTGTCTTTTAATCGCCAGTAACTAGTATGAACCTTGATTTTAAAGCCATTTTAATTTAACACGTTGTGCTAAAATAACAAAAACCACAGAACACTATTTAAAGGTCTTGATTATGTAGCGTTCGTTAGTTTATTAAATATGTATGGGTGGTCATTTCATGTATAGTCAAATGATTATTTGTTGTCATAATATTTTTGTGCATTTTGTAAAAAGTAAGAGTTATTTAATGCTACCTATTATATTAATAACTATCAAAAGAGGTTATGACTGATTGAATTTAATGACGAATACATTTTTACATTGAATATTCTAATATTTGTTATATTCAGTACATAGATTATCCATTGATAAGTTTTATCAATAAAATAATTGATATAAAGTAACATTGTTTTTTGTATTCCGATAAACTACCGGCATTCTTTCCAAACAAAAGATGATTGTGTCATACGCTTATCCGTGGCATGGTCTTGTATTTTAATTAGACATTTTTATGTTGACAGTATGTTTGTTTTCCTGGCTCTTTCAGGAAACCCGAATTCCAGACGGGAAGACTGAGGAACTTTATGTGATTTTTCTTGCCAAGGGAACAATAAAATGTCTTCTCCCTCCGCCTGAGTGTTATAATAAATTGATAAATTGTTGTTGTCTTGTATCTATTATTCATGCATACTCTGTCGCAGACGATACAAGTTTTTTTTGCAGCTTTTTGAAGTTGATAGATTTAAATCGTAATTTAAAAAAACATGTGAAACGTTCGAATAGAAAACTGGTACATTGAAAATAAAGGAGACCTGATCGTATGAAGATTGTTGTAAAGTTTTCACATTTCATATCTACATCAATTAGACTCTAAGATGACTTTCAACATCGCATAGTTCCCTCGTGTATATACTGGACAGTTGTTTTATATGGTCTGTTACATCGGTGGCTGGCAATCACATGTTAAATCACTTCAGTCAAATTTAATTTGTATTTAAGTAAAATAAATATAAATTATTTGACAAATAAACGTTTGGGCATATCATTGAAAATTAAAAGCTAAATTTCTAAAAAATGTACACAAAAAAATAATAAACTTTAAAAATGAGATCTCATTTTTTAAAGTATGAATCTTCTTTTGTTTTGGTTGACCTTCACTCAGAGTAAAACGACGATTAGTGTTCCCGTTCCTCTTCAAAGTCTCGCAAAAGAGGAAACAAAATTTACAGTTCATTTAGATGCAATCGTAAATAACGTCCCATGACATACGTTACTAATAATACATTTACTTGGGCAAATCTCTCCAAAATACATGATGGTTAAAGAAGAAATAAAGAAATTTCTCAACGTATAACACCTTAAAATCAGATTTTTAATGACAGCGATAATTCGATTGATCAAAGAACTAAATGAAAAAACATTTAGAAATATAGAAAGTAAACTGACAATAATCTAACCAATCGTTAACAAAATATCATTACTAACACTAATAATAAACCGAATTTAACATTTAGTAAACAATATCTGACCCTTTCAGTATACAGTTTTTGAACCCTCTTTAAAACTGTATCTAACACATATTTCTTTCAGTGAGCTGTTTCACCTAGCTGTATTCGTTACTACACAATGATAAAAAGAAGTGTAATCCCACCTATAGCCGACACCGCCCTACACACCTACTAACATATCGTATTATCAAAAGACTCTATTGTGTAAAAGTCTTGCGCAATTTTTAATGTCCTGTCACAAAATGAACTGTAAAAAATAGTTAATAAGAAGCATTGGTGTAAGACTTGAAAAGTAAAATTCCCTGCTGTTATGCTGACAGTTTATAAAACAAATAGAAGTAAAAATAAAGATTTAAAAAAAACACGTTTTTATAAGCGGACTAAAAAGAAGAAAATAATTTAAAACGTATAAGTTCAAGTACTTTGATTTAATATGACTTAAAAGGTGGGGCGGGCGCTTATGAGGTTTAACATAAGCGGATCACTCATACTCTCACTTATAGATCTCTCTTTTGCCTTCTAAATTAGAAATCTTTAATTTTTATACCAAACAACCGCCCCACGTTTTTAGTCATATTAAATGAAAGTACTTGAACTTATAAGTTTTAAATTATTTTCTTCTTTTTAGTCCGCTTATAAAAACGTGGTTTTTAAAAATATTTTTTTTACTTCTATTTATTTTATTCTTTTTAGTCCACTTATAACAACCTAGTTTTTTAAAATATGTTTTTACCTCTTTTTATTTTACCAAACACCTCACAAGCGCCCGCCCAACTTTTTAAAAACATTGTGATGTGGTCACGGGGTGAACTCACGGATGTCAACAAAAGCAGACTGTACAGATGCTTATATATATACTATAGATAAACTAAAAAGTTCAATAATTTAATAACGGTACAGTCGATCGATCTGAAATTTTAATACAATACATTGTCATCCAAGATCTATCTATGGTAAAATCTTCAGATCTCTAGGACCATCAAAAGTGGTTCAATTTTACGTTGGCAGATTTGAAAAAATCTTGGACAAACAAACAGGAACGAAAGCGAGTTAATAAAAACGTGGTAAAAAGAAATATATTACCGGTATCAAAGATAAGTTGAATAGCTGCTGAATTAAAATATGTTTTTATAATTAGACCAAAGTTTAACAAATAGCTCCTGTTTCAAGCGATCTTTCAAATGCTAGGTTTCATATTCAAAAACGATCAATTACTTACTTTGTCCCGATGCAATTGACACAGACTACAGACTTAATCTGAAGGTTATACTGAACTTCTATAGAATTATTGACTGCGTGGCATTAATGACCACCGCCGTTCTTGTCTGACAAGTATTTAGAATTAAATGCCATCGAGTCATTTTGAAATAGACAGAGAAACGTAAATTGCGTAGGAAATTAATGAGCTAGTAATGACATTTAAGGAACTGAGATACCATATGATTTTGCATCAATATCTCTACTTAAATGTAGTTATTCACAGCATAAATGATTAATCTAACAAGTAAGTTTTTTTTCAAACTTGCGATTTAAACTCAGCATGTTGCAGTTAGCTCTCAAACATTTAAATTTCACTTCTTCTTGTTGCCAATGAGCTCAACACGCAATATCGGTACCAGAATAAATAAAAAATCGTATCTTATTTGATACATTACAGACGCTCCTACTATACAGAAGTTTATTGCCTTTTACCCTTATATGGTATAGTCCAATGTTTTTGCAATTTTATTAGTGGTTTGATTTTTAATAGTATGACAGTTTTTCGTGGTTTTTAGTGGGGGTTTTTCCCTACCTGTTCCATGTCCAAATTCAAAACGGGAAGAATAGAAATTGTTATTTGTTTGTTCTTGTGAATGGAAGAGAAACAGAGATTTTATCTTTGTGTGTACATTAGTAGTGTGTTATATTTTTGTTGTGTTGTATTTCCAAGTTCAATTAAAATGCCTATGCAATTATAGTACTTCGCTCTTTTTACGTCCATCCTATAATCTTTCAAAGTTTAGTAATTTTACCAATGGAGTTAATCTTGAAAGTCGTGAATATTCACCAGCAATTAATATTGCAACTAATTTTGAGTTTGTTTTGTTTGTTGTAAGTTTTTTTTTATATAGCATTATTTTCCAAAGAGAAATTTTAAAATAATATTTTTCTTTCATAATTGCATGGTTTATCTTTTGTTTTTCCTGGCAATGTAATGATCAGTGTCCTGGAATTGTTTCGTACTTCTACAAATAGTGCTGGTCTGTTGGACAAAAATAAATCAAGTTTATTATTTTTCCTGAAAGCCTTTAAACATTTGTTCTAAGCTTATTTTGAGTCTTGAATTAAAGAAAGATTTTATTATTTTAAATAAGTTGATGTACATCAGTTGATGTAACGTAATAATGAACAACACCGAAGAGAGGCATCACAGTATTTATAATATGAAATTTCAGAGAGCAAGATAAAAAGGTTTATTAGTTTTAATTTGCTAGACTAAATTCTTAATCGTATCAAAATTGTGTACAACTGGGCTGTAAATATGGGATCCATTCATCTTATCTGTAACAGACTCTCCATCTATCCATACAGACGATCATTGGGTCCTACGCTCACCGCTCATCCATTTCCTTTATAATTAACACCGACTCACAATCGCTACGTATTTTTGCACTATGAAAATATTAAAACTACAAAGCATTATGCACGCTAATATACTCAACGGTTGAGCTTGACAAATCACGTTAAATAATCTAAAACGGTCTCATACGACATAGCGATACAATCAAACGACTACCGACACACGTGGGGACATTTTCGTTATGGCACAGCGCTTTTAATAGACCAAGACGTGGCAGGTGGTCTATTGAAAGACTTAGACAAGCTTTTTTGTTATAGTGGTGTGTAGTGACGGGTTCTTTGTTAGCCACTGTCACGGCCAGTGAAGCATGTCAATTATTTGGTTAACATTAAAAGGAACAAGCGTATTTATACGTTTATAAACTAAATAGTTAAGTATAACTGCTTTTAAGGAAGTCTTTGATTCATTGACACAAATAAAACACATATCGTTGATTATGTATATGTAATATTAGAAACAATAATTTATTCAACATTTAACTAATGTTTTGACAAAAAGTCTTAACCATGGTTGTTATCTATCCCAAAATCGTATTCATTGTACTTTAGGGAATTGAAGTTCAACAAGATGTCAATTAAAACTTATTCTTCATTGAAAGCAAACTAAGATAAGTAGAAAAAAAACCTGCTTAAATGTATGTAAGGACGTTTAAAATAACAGGTTTAAAATTTAGACTTTAAAGAGCTGATAGAAGTTTATTAAACAGTAAAGAAATACAACAGGGGAAATTTGTGTGCCATTCGCCATGCATGACATTTAGCATAATATAATGTATTAAGAATGGTGAGAGGAATGCATGTAAGTACTGTTGCAGTAAATGGTTTAATGAAGATAAGGTTGATGCTTTGTAATCGAATACATTTTCAATGCTGTATAAGAGTTCTGCGAATTTTTAAATAATCTCCTGATTAAGGAGAAATTGTAACGTGACGTTTTTTTTTATCGATAGATTGTAATGGAAAAATTGGAACACATTTTTTGTTGTAATTCTTTGATTAAGTTTTAGACAAATTTCTTATTTTATCTATGCAGTGCTCAAAATATTTTTTGTATGTTTGCAGTACAGCCCTTAGTAGCGTAAACAAGTAATTGAAGCTAAAGATGAAAGAGAATATTTAGTTGACAGTTTTATTTTATTCTCTTGCGTGGGATGATCTAATAATATAACATTTTAAAGTGTTCCAAAATATTTAACAAAAGATTAGGTTGTATTAATTATTTTCTAGGTAATGTGTAATTATTCTCCTAATATTAATGAGTAACGCGTTTGTTCAGTAACTACATCAGTTTGACATCCATGAGTCAAGCCAAAAGAACTGTTATAGCACCAAAATGTCATTCACTGCCATTGTTTGTAAGAACTGTTCACTTAAAGGAGTCGCCTCGTCAATTACGATCGATTTAACCATATGCAACAATTGTTAGTGTTATCCTTATTATTGACTCTTTTAACAAAAAATCAAGCAACTAGAATAGCCGTAAAGAAAGATCAATTCTGAAGATGTCGATTAATAAGTCATTTCAAAATAGGATTTAAAATAATCATGATGAAACATAATACAATCATAATTATAAACAATGTCATAAAACGTGTGATTTTGCCTATAATAAACAGAATTGATAGAAAAATTAACTTAAAACTTTGACAGTTGTTAAAAATTTGTTTTCATAAACGTATTATTGATGTAATGCCTGACCCCAAGATTATCGTCTGCGCATTGCCTACTTCTAGTCCCCTTTAACTATCCATAATTAACATAAGAGCAAACTAATATTGCCAACCCTCCCCCCCCCCTCTTTTTTCCCCGTAAGGATTTGAAACGAAACACATTACCTATGATTATGCATTTAAAAATGAGCTTTAAAAAAGTTATATCTATATATATACAAATGAAAGCATTTATGTATGTATGTATGTATGTATGTATGTATGTATGTATGTATGTATGTATGTATGTATGTATGTATGTATGTATGTATGTATGTATGTATGTATGTATGTATGAATGTATGTATGTATGTATGTATGTATGTATGTATGTATGTATATATGTATGTATGTATGTATGTATGTATGTATGTATGTATGTATGTATGTATGTATGTATGTATGTATGTATGTATGTATGTATGTATGTATGTATGTATGTATGTATGTATGTATGTATGTATGTATGTATGTATGTATGTATGTATGTATGTATGTATGTATGTATGTATGTATGTATGTATGTATGTATGTATGTATGTATGTATGTATGTATGTATGTATGTATGTATGTATGCATGCATGTCTTTTATAGCTGACTAAACCATTCATCCGATCGCCATGAAACTTTTGGAGATTGTTGAGTATTTTCTTGGATGGCAACTGGAAATTAATTTTTGAATATTGACTCTCATGGGAGGCCGGGGGCCCTTAATGTCTTTTTTTTCTAAAATGAGCTATATAAAAGTTAGTTTTTTAACAGCTTAGCTGCTTGGAAAATGAATGGATCTTGACCAAACTTGGTACATAACCACTTGATAGCCTATATTAAAGTACCATAGTGCATTGAACTCCTAATGTCCGTTCCTTCGGGGCCGGGGGCCCAAAATCTTTTTTTATAAGCGTTAAATACTTTATTCCCGTTATAATTTTACACGATCTTGAAAAGCATTGACTATCATGATCCAGATTGAAATGAACAGGTATTTTAAAGTTAATTTCTTGCACCGATTAGGTCCGGGGGCCCTTAATGTTGTTTTTGCTAATATGATATATATAAAATTGTTTAAGCGTTAACGACTAAGAAAATGGATGGATCGTGACAAAACTTGGTGTATGATAACTTCACAGTAATTATTAAAGTACTATAGAGCATTGATCCTATTATCCCCAGCCCTTAGGGGCGGTGTCAATTCTTTTTTCTTAAACGTTTAAGATTTAAATCCCCATAATGTGACATGGTCTCAACAAATATTGATAATATTTTGAATTTTTTAAATTATGCTACGCCGCGGACTTGCTCATGGAGAGTGCAAAGAAATTTGAGAAAGAACGGGCACAAACTACAGCACGAAGAAATCAAAATAACGCGAGTGAACGTCGGTTTCGGGTGGGGGGACTGCCAACTCATTGTTTATTTATGAGATATTTGCAGGCGAAATTCGGTACACCCCTAACTTCTATGAAGTAAGCTGTAAAAGGATAATCGGTTTAAAATTGGAGTTACATAATCGTTAATCGGTTTTCCACACACAAAAAACACCCCAAAAACACGCAATTAACAACCCTAAATATGACTAACCCTCGCTAGGATCGGCCTAAAAAAGTTTATGTTTAAGGGATTGTAGTAATAAATGGGAGGCGGGTAACAACAATCTAAGTGTGCATGTCTTCACATTTGCTCGCTATTTTTTATTTACTTGGTGCTGCTTTTTGCGTCTGTACTATCACCCCCCCCCCAAACATTCTTTGCACTGTCTATGACGAGCCACTCTACGGCGTATGCTAGGCAATAAAGAGGTAAAAGAACGGGCACAAACAGACATAAAAAAAAACAACAACGATGTATTCGCAAGGGCTTGAACACAGGACCTTCCTCGCATGAGGCGGACGCGTTAACCAGTACACTACGAATCTCACGTTTTCTGTGAAGGAACAATGCAAGTGAAATGCAAGGGGCATTGTTGGTCACCCCTCCACTACTTTCGCTTGTCAACCGTTAACTGTGTTTAGTTGACCCGAGTGAGGGTCATTCGTCATGCTCTGTTGCACATACTTGCAGCTTCTTGTCTCGCATGGTCTTACAATGAAGATAATTATATATATAATAGATATGATCCAACCTGAAATGAACATTTGTTTCAAAATTTAAATCTTGCACTGATTGGGCCTGGGGGCCCTTAATATCGTTTTTTTGTGTGTGCTTATTTATCTATATATATATATATATATATATATATAATCAAAGTATGTATGTATGTATTTATTTGTATGTATGCATGTCTTTTATAGCTGACTTAACCATTCATCCGATCGCCATGAAACTTTTGGAGACTTTTGAGTACGTTCCCGGGATGGAGATAGGCAACTTTTGTTTCAAAATTTACTACTCATGGGGCGCCAGGGGCCCAAAATGGGATTTTTTTCTTAAATGAGCTATAAAAAAATTAGTTTAAGCCTTAGCTATTGGGTAAATTGATGGATCTTAATCAAAGTTTGTATGAAAAAACTTGTAGCGGATATTGAAATGCTATAGGGCACTAACTTCCTCATGTACATTTCTTCGGGGCTGGGGGCCAAAAATGTATTTTTTCATAAACGTTTATAATTTTATTCCCCATTTAATTATTAAAGATTTTGAGAAAAATAGATAAATATATTCAGTATAAAATTGATTAAAATAAACAGGTGTTATTAACTTTTTGTCTTGCACTAAATGTGCCCTGGGGTCCTTAATGTCCATTTTTGCTAATATGAGCTATATAAAAATTTGGGCCCATGCTGCTCGTTTCGAAGTTCGAGTCATCCAGCATGAATACTAGTCGTCTCGAAGTCGTCACTAAACCTAACCCAAACCCTAAAACCGATCACTAAACCTAACCCACACCCTAAAACCTATCACTATCACTAAACCTAACCTACACCCTTAAACCTATCACTAAACCTAAAATTTGATAATGTCAGGAAAAACCAGTATCGATGCGTCGAACTTCGAGACGAGCAGCCACTTCGAAAAATTAGTTTATTCTCTAGCTACTGAATAAATGAATGGATCTTAACCAAATTTTTTATACAAAACCTTGGAAGCCCATATTTAAATCACAAAGGGCACTCAGCATATAACATTTATTTCTTCGGGGCTGGGGGCCCCAAATGTCTTTTTAAAAATATGTTTATGATACTATTTACCATTATTTTTTAACGATCTTTGTATATTAAAATTTAAAAGTCTATATTGATATTACTATGGCGCACTGAACTCCTAATGTCCTTTCTCTCGGGGATGGGGGCCCCAAATGTCTTTTTTTACTAAACGTTTTATATTTTATTTACCATTAATTTTTTTAAGATCTTCAGAAATATAAATAAACGTGTTCATTATGAAATTGATTGAAAAGAAAATAGGTTTAATTCTCTTACATTGAATGTGCCCGGGGGCCCTAGATATCATTTTTATCATTTTTTTGCTAATGTGAGATATATAAAAGTTAGTTTATGCGTTAGCTACGGAGTAAATGGATGGACTTTAACCAAAAACGTGTAAACAAATACTTGGTAACCCAAATTAAAATACTAAAGGTCACTGAACTTCCGGGGGCCCCTAACGTCTTCTATTCATATATTTTAAGATGTTATTTCCCATTCTATTCTTAACGATCTTGAGAAATATATCCTAGATGAACTTGAATTAAAAAGAACAGCATTTTAAAATGTACATATTACACAGAATGGGTCGGGGGTCCCAAATGTCTTTTTTGGTTTTCTTTAAGACATTATTTCCCATTAAGATTTTAACGATCTTGAGAAACTATCAATGATGAATCTGATTTTAAATGAAGAGGTTTTTGAAATGTACTTCTTGATCCGAATGGCCCCGGGGCCCCTTAATGTATTTTTCCTATATTAGCTATATAAAAATTAGTTTAATCGTTAGATAATGAGAAAATAACAAGATTTTGATCAAACGTGGTATATAGAAACTTAAGAGCCTATATTAAATTACTATTGGGCACTGAGCTCATAATGTCCATCTCCCCTTGGGTAGGGGCCCTAACTGTCTTTTTTTCAAAAAAATTAATATTGTATTCCCCATTCAATTTTACACGATATTAAGAAATAAAGATAAATATATTAGTTATTAAATTGATATAAATGAACACATTTTCGAACGTTATATGTTGAACTGATAGGCACGGGACCCTTCATCTATATATATATAAATCAAAGTACGTCTTTGTGTATGTGTGTGTGTGTGTGTGTGTGTGTGTGTGTGTGAGTACATGTCCTTTATAGCTGACTAAACCATTCATCCGATCGTCATGAAACTTTTCGAAGCTGTTGACTATGCTCCCGGGATGGTAACTGGCTACGTTGTTTTTCGAAATTTAACACTCATGGGGCGCCGGGAGCCCATAATGTCATGTTTTACTTATATGAGCTATATACAAATTATTTTAAGCGTTAGCTACTGTGTTAATTGATGGGTCTTAACTAAACTTTGTATATAAAAACTTGACAGCCAATATTAAAATACTATAGCGCAATAAACTCCTAATGTCCATTTCTTCGGGCCTAGGAACCCAAAATGCCTTTTTTCTTAAACTTTTAATAATTTAATCCCCATTCATTTATTAACGATCTTGAAAAATAATGATAAATGCATCCATTATATCCATATTGAAAGGAACAGGTGTTTTGAACTGTATGTCTTGCACAAAATGGCCCCTGTTGCCCTTAAAGTCGTTTTTTTTGCTTATATGAGCTATATACAATTTAGTTTATCTGTTTGCTACTAAGTAAATGAATGGGTCTTAAACAAACTTTGTATTAAAAACTTGGAACCCCATATTAAAATACGTAAGGGAACTGAACTTCTGATGTCAATTTATTCGTGGCTTGAGGCCTTAAATACCTTTTTCGTATATGTTTAAGATATACCTGCTACAGGTAATAACGTAATTTTTTTTATAATAAGTTTTCAACGACAAATTCGGTGCAAGATTACTTCAGACTAAATGTTCACAATTCCTTTTTGGATCACCTAATAACAGAACTTCAAGACCGCATTTGTGTATCAGCAGGACGTTTGACAGAAGAAATACTTATGCCGCAACATATATCCAATCTGACTAAGGATGACAAGGATAAAAATTGGGAAACTTATGCGGCATTCATTAATTCAGATGATCTTGATATAGAGACTGAGAGGTGGAAGTTCAAACTTTCTGCGCGTGAAGGAGAAGTCAGCAACACTGCCGTGTCTTTGCAAGACTGTTTTTTATTCACGAAGGATTTATACCCAAATTTGCAAACTGTTTTTCATGTACTTTTACATCCGCCAGAGCTGAACGCAGTTTTTCTCCGCGCTCCACCGTCTCAAGAGTTATATGCGTTCAACATTGGGATCAGAACGACTATTAGCTCTGGCGCTGCTGCATGTTCACGTGTTTACGTAAGGTATATGACGGTAAATATACTTAGGCTAGATTATGTTTGTAGCCCGTTCTTTGCTCAAAATGTTTGAAATATTGGTGAAATAGAAAAAAATGATTTAAAATATGCCTGTTTTGCTTTATGTTTTGCTGGAGTACTATTGCTAACATGAGACATATGAGTCATGGCATGTGGTGATATTTATTTGGCAGAATATGGTTAAGAAGGGCTGATCAATGTCGATAGGAGATGGGAGGGTGTGCGTCCATATTTTTCAAGGCTGTGGGTGCCCCTAACACTTTCCGTTTCAAATTTCCATTTCATTATAACAACATACGTGTTATGTAGCCATGACAAAGTTTTGGGAAGGGGGTTATTGTTTTTTGTGTTACTGACTTGCTTCAAATAATCAATTAAATATCATTTTAGCAATAAAGACAAATGATACTCAAACATGAACAAGACAGCATATTTATCCGTGTAAAAAACAGTTTTATTTTGTATTCGACAAAATCAATGCATTTATTTATCTTCTCCGTAAGCAACAATTTTAAGCTTCGAGCGGCGTTACAGCAGTAGAATGTAAGAACAAAAGCGTGACATATATAAACTGCTTTGCGGGGTCTGTCAGATATTTTCATGGCCGCGCAGCGTAAAAGGAACATTGGTCATAATGTGACATGTACTAACTAACGTTCAGTCTCGCTGAGACTTCTCGTGATATCGCCACCGCCATCCATGCACTACAGTACTACGCACTACATGTAACGATCTATATATCGGAATCCTTCCATCTCGCAAGACGACGGTGTATCACCGGTATAATCACCATTGGTTTGGGTTGCATTTCCTCGAGTGGCTATGCATTTCTATCCTTGAGTGACAGTCTTTACCACATCTGTTGCACAAGAGTTCTGTGCATCCCAATGTTTTGGCCTTTCTCCTAGCTCTTCTGTCTGTAGCCTCCTCCATTCTTCGTTTCTCAGCTACTATGACGCCCTCTTTGACAACTGTGTGCCAAGTAGATCACTCTTCTGCCTTAAACTCCCAGTCGCGTGTGCGTATTCTGGCTGCTTTCATGTCCCTTTGGCAGACATCTTTAAATCGCAGACGAGGGCGACCTATCGTCCTCTTTCTCGATGCCAGTTCTCCGTTTAGGAGGTCCTTGTGGATATAATCTATATATATACTATAAATATACCCGCACTTTGTAGCGGGAGTGTGCTGACCCCTTATCCAATTATTAGTTGCAGTTTATTACAATTTGTATTTGCCAAGTTAAATTTCAGATTCATCTATTTAGTTAAAATCTTATGGGAAACAGAGATATGCCATTTTACCGCGTGAGTTGTTTTCAATTAATGCAGTGCCTCTAACATTACCTTACTATTTAAAAGATATGATTTATTAAATAATGAATCTTGACGACCATAATAACTGAATTTACAATTTCATTCCCACTTGTACAAAATAAACATAACTTATAGGTTTTACGAAAGAGCTCTACCACCCTCGTCAATAAAAAGTTGTATATATAATTACGAAACTCCATCGTATCACAATTGTAAGTAATATAATATTTGTAACCGCGTCTATGAGATAAAGAACATGTGGCACTATCCCTTAAAAAGGCAAAAGCTACGTAGCTCATAGCGCAAATAAACAAAATTATAAATGTACTTTCTAAAATATAAAAAAAGCAGTCGTACTAAAATGATATAACAAAATGTGCACGCCATATTAAGACAATAAAATATTATAGAAAACTGGCCGCATAAAAGAAAGTCTTGTTAGAAAGTAAATGTACTGGACCAAAATAACTCTTCCTTTTGACTTATTCATAATTGTTGCAACGGGGAAATAATATTTTTTTAAAATTATGTCTCAATATTTTACGATTTATATTTATGGTTTTTATGCAATGTGTATAATTTCGAAAATGATTCTTTTTTTTTGTTTTTGTTCCCTATTTTGGATAAGGCATCATATTTTGTAAATTTTGTTCAATGCACACACACAGAAACACCAGATTTTCTATCTGAAAAATAAAATAAAAATGAAAAAAAAAGATTCAACCGTCTGTTAATAAGCGCATCTGAAAAATGATTAAACAGCAACTTTAGAAATGGCCTATGTTATTCCGACTACAAAGAAATGAACATAAAATATTCAATTCGCAATTCATATTAATTAAGCGTTTTCAGGATCACTTTATTAAATTTAGTCAACCTATGTTAATACGTAGCGAAAGTTTATAATGTATAGTGTATATAAAGCTTATGTAAACTGTTTTAAAGTGTAAGTTTATTTGACACAGGCCATCGCTTTCAACTTAAAATAAACTCGCTACAACTATGGTTTTTAATTAAATGTCGAGTTATGAATTAAATTTTTAAAATCCCAATTTTATTCATTACATTTAAAATATTAATACAATGCATCGTGAAAAAAATTGAAATTAAATAATTTAAACGCATATGTAATATATAAAGCTCAGTTGATGTTTGTATGTTTGTTTATACCATTGTTTGTATCCATTAAAAAAAAGGCCACTGCTTTGTTGACATTTTCCCAAAAGATCTCTGCCACTGTCGCGACTAAAAAAGCTCTTATATATTTACGACACTGCATCGTAACACAATCTATCTATATATATAACTAGTTTGTGCTGCGGCGTCGTGGCGCCTGCGTAGCCCACTCTTTTAAAGGGCGCCTACGGCGCCCACCTTTATCAAAAGCCCCCTAACTTGTCCTTTTATGATAAATACGTTATATTAAAATTTGTTAAATGTACACAAAGTAGTATTTTACAAAGAAAAAATAATTTAATTTAAATTAATTTTTTTATGTCAAAAGCCCCAGTAACTTATCCTTGTATGATAAATACGAAATATTCCTGAAATGTACACAAAGTATGTATATAATATAAATTGTGCTGAGCGCCCACTTTTATTTAGGGCGCCTACGGCACCCACTTTTTCAAAATCCCAACAAACTTGTCCTTGTGTGATAGATACGTAATATTAAACTACCTTAAATGTACACAAAGTAATTTAAAATAGAGGTTATATTTTTACAGTGCTAATCACCACACGATTTTTAAACTAACTTTAGAAAGCAGCGCACCAAATTACTGCACCAAAAAATAACTATTTGAGTCAATCAGCACTGCTTACAACACATATTTTTTAAAAAGCAGAGTTTGCGTTAGTCTACATAATTGAGCGTAAATATATATATGATGATTCTCTTCGTGGTCGGACTTTGCGAGGCAGCAAGATGCTGCATGTGCAACAGATACTAATTTTAGAAAGCATCGCACCAAATTACTGCACCAATGGTGTGCAAATAATTAAATATGCGCTGTAAAAAAAAATTATATGACGTCATTGTTTTCGCTGATATTTTAATTTTGAAAAAGCGAACCCCTATTATAAAATACTTTGTGTGCATTTCAGAAAGTTTTATATTTCGTATTGATCAAACAAGGACAAGTTAGTTAGGCTTTTGAAAAAGCTCGGCACCGTAGGCGCACTAAAAAAGTGCATTAAAGGGTTAAAAGAACTCTCCATGAGCAAGTCTGCGGCGCATGCTACGCCGCGGGGCGTCTAGTATATATACAATTCTCTTCGTGGTCGGACCCTGCGAGGCAACAAGAAGCTGCATGTGCAACAGATACTAATTTTAGAAAGCATCGCAACAAATTACTGCACCAATGCATCAAAAGGTGTTTCAAATTAAATATGCGCTGTAAAAAAAAATTTGACGTCATTGTTTTTCGCTGATATTTTAATTTTGGAAAAGGGGACAATATAAATAAGAGGATTTGATGATGGTTAATTATAACATCAAAAAATAAGGGCGCGCCATAGGCGCCCTGCAACCCCTATTATAACAGCAACAGCGTATTTGAGATAAAGATAATATTGCACTACCCCCCTCAAAGACAAAATCTACTTAACCTATAGCGCCAATAAATTAAATTATAAATGTTATATGTACTTTCTATAATACTTGAAAGAAACTAAAGCAGTCGTTTTAAAAAGAATTCAAGAAAATGTGCGCACAATATTTAGACAATAAAAGATTATAGAAAGCTGGCCGCATAAAAGAAATGCTTGTTATAAAGTAAATGTACTTGACAAAAATAACTCTTCCTTTTGACGTATTCATAATTGTTTTAACAGGGAAATAATATTTTTTTAAAAATTATGTCTCTAAATTTTACGATTTATATTTACGCTTTTTGTGCAATGTGTATAATTTCAAAAAGGAATCATTTTTTTGTTCCCTATTTCTGATAAGGCATCATATTTAGTAAATTATATTTAATACACACACACCAGATTTTGTTTCTGAAAAACATTTGTATATATATATCCACATTAAATCAAAGATTAAGTTGTCTGTTGATAGGCAAATCTGAAAAATGATCAAAAAGCAACACTAGCAATGACGTATGTTATTCCGACTACAAGGGAATTAACATAGCATGGTCAATTCACAATTCATATTAATTAAGCGTTTTCAGGATCACTTTATTAAATTTAGTCAACTTCTGTTAATACGTTCGGTAGCGAAAGTTTATAATGTATAGTGTAAATATATAGCTTATGTAAACTGTTTTAAAGTGTAAGTTTATTTGACATATCGCTTTCCACATTTCCACACATCTACTTGTATATGAATTATAAATGAATCTGCTTTATGTAATAGCTATTATATTTAGTCAAGGACAATGTTTTAAGAAATAATTATATAGTGTTTAGAATTTAAACGGGGAAACCAATGAAAAATCTTTAAAATTAATACAAATTACAATCTAATCCTTAACAATATACAATATGTTTGTCGATAACAATATAAATTCTAAGAAAATAACAATATTGATAAATATTGTCAATCTCTAAAATTAATTATTCAGCACTGCCTATAAAATGTTTCAGAATATCAAAAAGAAATACCCAAGTAACACCAGAAGACCAGATATTTTAGAACCATCTCAGGTATATTTTAAACGTTACGCTCTATTTAAACTCCTCAAAAGCCTCACCTTGCAGCACATGTGTGATCCCCTGCTACAGGTAATAACGTAATTTTTTAATAGTAAGTTTTCAATGTGTGAATTATTAAGAAATGACTTTGAAAGGATAAGTTGTTTGGAATTTTTGGGAACATTCTCTATAATAACAAAATCATATGGTAAATAATATCTTTTAAAATTATGTATTATTATTTAGCTATATCACGGCAAGTATTTATTTAGAAAGTTATGCATTTAACTTATTACGTCGGCATCCTTCCGCCTCACGAGACGATGGTGCATCACCGTTGGGTTAGGTTGCATTTCTTCGTTTTGCTGAGCAGTCCTATCATTGAGTGGCAGTCTTTTCCACAGCTTTTGCTCACGAATTTAACATATAAGCTTTGACGTATCGTGTTCAAATGTTTTATTTATTTTTAATAATAAAAAATTGATTGTTAATAAAGATGTTTTATTTCTTACATATTGTTAAATTAAAATTATTAGGCGTGGTAATAAACGTATGTGATCAAGGCACTTAAACTGTTTTTAAACATAGCTCTTGAACAGAAAAAAAAATTCGAACATTAGCTACTGTAGGATAGATGAATCTAAACCAAGCGTGTTATACAGAAACTTGATAATCACTATTACTATACTATTTTAAGGTAAACCCTCCAAAAATCAACTTAAATTCAAAGAAGATCTTTAAGATTTATTATTGGTAAATTTTCACAACTTGAAAGATTTACTATATTTAATACAAGGGTTTATTCTCTTACAATTTGAAAATACTAGAGTCCTTTACTATTAGGAACCAGTCAAAAAAAGAAGAAACATATTAGAGCAAATTACTAAACCTAGAAAAGAGTACGGAGAAAAGTGGAAATAACAATACTAAGTTAGAGATCCGAAATCAACAAAACATTGCTAGAAGTATTTATAAGAACAGGCACATAAAAGTCCTTCTTCAACCCATCTAGCATTCGGCCCTACAATGGATTACGTGAAAAAAAATCAGAAAAACTTATCGCGCTATCAATATTCAAAATTCTAAACAATTAGAGACTAAACATAAATTATATATATTATATGTTTACGCTCATTTGTCACTGCCGACTAAAGTTGAGGGAAATCACTCTGCTTTTTTTTAAATTTTGCGTTGTAAGCAGTGCTGATTGACACAAATAGTTATTTTTAGGTGCAGTAATTTGGTGCGCTGCTTTCGAAAATTAGTTTAAAAATCGTGTGGTGATTAGCACTGTAAAAATTATTATATAAATGCTTTGTTTAATTTTCAGGAATATTTCGTGTTTATCATACAAGGATAAGTTACTTGGGATTTGACCACAAAAAAAGTGGGCGCCATAGGCGCCCTACATCCTCAATTTAAAATTACTTTGCATACATTTAAGGTAGTTTAATATTACGTATCTATCATACAAGGACACGTTTGTTGGGCTTTTGAAAAAAGTGGGCGCCGCATCACAACCTATATTATATACACTCTTTGTGTACATTTCAGGAATATTTATCATACAAGGATAAGTTACTTGGGCTTTTGACATAATAAATATATTAAAAAAATAAAAAAGTATTATAAAATAATTTTTGTACATTTAAGAAATTTTATTATTACGTATTTATCATACAAGGACAAGTTATTTGGGCTTTTCAAAAAGGTGGGCGCCTAAGGCACCCTTAAAAAATAGGGGGCGCCGCAGGTTCCACGGCGCCGCAGCAGAAACTAGTCATATATATATTTACGCTCAATTATCGCTGACTGCCTCAGGAGTAACGCTAAATCATAATCCTTTTGGTTTCCAGATTAACATTAACCAAACAACGCCCTTAACTATTACGTCAGCATTTGTGCTGTAAACAGTGCTGACTGACTCAAAGAGGGTTTTTTTGGTGCAGTAATTTAGTGTGCTGCTTTTTAAAATTACTTTAAAAATCGTGTGGTGATTAGCACTGTAAAAAAATATTATATACATACTTTGTGTACATTTCAGAAATATTTCGTATTTATCATACAAGGATAAGTTACTTGGGCTTTTGCAAATAAAAAAAGAACCTTTTATAAAATACTTTGTGTGCATTTAAGAAAGTTTAATATTACGTATTTATCATAAAAGGGCAAGTTAGTTGGGCTTTTGAAAAAGGTGGGCGCCGTTGGCGCCCTTAAACAAATGGGGCGCCACAGCACAAACTAGTATAACCAAGAAATAGTGAAAGACGCAATAACCATTTTCTTTTAGAAGGGAATTCTTCAATTTGTAGGAGAAGATAAGATATAAATAATAGCAAAACGGTAAAGTTATAGACTTCACACATAGTTTAAATGGGGAAACACATATTTGTATTCATGAATGGACCTAGTTTTAACCTAGTTCATATAAATTTGATGACCATTACTACAATACATTAGGATATTGATCACTCAATATTTATGTTTTTTGGCCTTTGCAAAAAAATTTTTGTTTCATAAGGTACGTAATGAAACGTTTTCGATACAATGCTTTTTTTTACAAAATTCTAAATACTAATCCAATGTTTTGTCGTAAAAGAGATGTTTTCTGTGTCATTATTACTCTTCCTTGATCCAAAGTCTATGGCTGTCATCAGCATTATTTTGTCAATTTTTATGTTTTATTAGCAGACCCGTCGTGCGTTGCAACGATCTCAGTAAAAATGAATATCTTATCTTATCTTATCTGTTTACAGACGCTCCTTCTATACAGAAGATTATTGCGTCCAACGCTTATCTATGATTTGTGTTTAGTCCTGCATTTTTATTAGAGATTTAAATGTTGATAAAGTGTTGGTTTCCTGGATTCTTCAGGCAACCCAATTCCACGCCCAAATTCCGGACGGGAAGAAGGAAAACTTGTATGTGTTTGTTCTTGCATACGGAATAAGAAAGGTGTTTTTATCCTTAGGTCGTCTATCTGAGGGTTGTATTAAGTTATCTTTGTGTTATATTTCTAAATTATAATTAATTGCTTTATGTACGATTACTACTTTGCTCTTGGTTCTTCTATCCTCTAGTGTTTCAAGGTTTAATGATTTAACTAATGGTGTTATTCTTGTCAGTTTAGAATATTCTCCAGTAATGAATCTGGCAGCTCTTTTTTGAATTTGTTCTAGTTTATCAATGTTTTCTTTGGTGGATGGGTCCCATACAGAAGATGCATATTCTAGTAAAGGTCTCACCAAAGTGAGGTAGCATTTCATTTTTATATCTCTATTACATTTGTTAAAGCTTCTCTTTATAAAGCCTAAGGTTTTGTTTGATTTTTTAATAACTTCATTGACATGGGGATTCCATGATAGTTTCTCATTTATTAAGACTCCTAAGTATTTTGCATCTTTAGTTTGGGTCAGTTCTTTTCCATGAATGTAATATTTTGAATTTATTTGTTTCTTTTTCTTTGTTACTCTTAACAGTTGACACTTTTCTGGGTGGAAAGACATACTCCAGTTAGTTTATCTTTTTATCAATTCATCTAAGTCTTTTTGTAGAATTTTTCTAACTTGTTCTGATTTAATTGTTCTATAGATTATACAATCATCAGCAAATAACCTAACTTGTGTACCCGTTGAGATGTTGTTGGGTAAATCATTTATATAAATCAAAAAGAGTAAGGGACCTAGCACAGTTCCTTGTGGAACTCCTGAGTTAACCTTTATTGTTGCATACATAAATTTATAGAAACAGATAAAACCTCGACTAGGAATCTTGGCTACATTATTTCTGACAACATGTCTACCAACAACTTCATCAATCACATCTGTCGCTCTGCCTACGCCGCCATTCGTCAGATCAGCTCATTCCGTCATTACTTAACAGTTAGTGCAACAAAAACTCTAGTCTGTGCCCTTGTTCTAGCTCGTATTGATTATTGCAATTCTCTTCTGTCAGGTGCGCCAAAACAATGCATTGAAAAACTACCGAAAGTTCAAAATTCAGCTGCCAGACTAGTTCTTAAGGCAAAAAAACATGACCATGTTACTCCACTACTTTACTCACTTCATTGGCTACCTATACAAGCTCGAATTGATTACAAACTGGCTCTCCTCTGTCAAAACTTCTTTTCTGACTCATCCCCCTCATATCTTACTGAACTTCTGTCGGTCTACTCACCCAGTCGTCAGCTACGCTCTTCTGCATACACACGTATTCTCTGTGTTCCTAAGACACGAACTAAAACTTTTGGCAAAAGGTCATTCTCTTTTTGTGCAGCCAAATAATTGAATTCTCTACCATTACACATCCGTAGTATTTCAACTACCAAGTCCTTCAAGACTGCACTTAAGACGCATCTTTTCAAAATGTATTTACAAAATTAATGAAACAACATTTCTTTTAATGATTAAGTAGCTTATTTGTAATGTACTATTATGTATGTTGTTATTATGGTATGAATGGTTCTTTAATTATTATATGTATGTTATGATCTACATGTAAAGCGCTGTGAGACCGGTTACTTGCTTGGATACAGCGCTTTAAAAATTATCAATTATTATATTTAAATTATCAATTATTATAAGTTGTTTGTTTAAAAAACATGCCAGAAACCTTCGCGGAAGTGTTCCAAAAAAGAAATTCCAAGTTTCATAGCAAACAGATAAATATATTAATACTTAAATAGCTTACAAAAGAGGAAATTATATTAAGGGCCCTGGGCCCAAATCGAGTGATAATTTAATATTTTATTGCCATTGCAGTCAAGTAAAATTTCTCAATATAGAGTAATATTGAATAGGGAATACAATTATCAACGTTTCTCTTTATAAAGCCTAAGGTTTTGTTTGATTTTTTAATAACTTCATTGACATGGGGATTCCATGATAGTTTCTCATTTATTAAGACTCCTAAGTATTTTGCATCTTTAGTTTGGGTCATTTCTTTTCCATGAATGTAATATTTTGAATTTATTTGTATCTTTTTCTTTGTTACTCTTAACAGTTGACACTTTTCTGGGTGGAAAGACAGTAAAAAAGACATTTGAGACCCCAACTCCGAGGGAATAGACATTAATAGTTCAGTGCCCTGTAGTAGTTTAATATAGGCTCTTAAGTTTTTATACACTAAGTTTGGTCAAAATCCAGTTATTTACTCATTATCTAACGCTTAAACTAATTTGTATATAGCTAATATAGGGGGAAAGGGACATTAAGTGGCCCCCAAGCACATTCGGTGCAAGATGTCAATTTCAAAAACCTGTTCTATTTAATTCAGTTTTATCATATATATATTTCTCAAGATCTTTAAAAGGTGAATATGACAAAATATCTAAAACTTATAAAAAAAGACATTTGGGGCCCCGGCCCCGAAGAAATTGACATTAGAAGTTCAGTGCCCTTAAGTATTTTAATATGGTCTACCAAGTTTGTGTATACAAAGTTTGCTTAAGATCCATTGATTTACTCAGTAGCAAATGCATAAACTTATTTTTATAAAGCTCATATTAGCAAAAAACGACATTAAGGACCCCGGGGCAAAAAGGGCAAGGTATAAAGCTCAAAATACCTGTTCATTTGAATATGGATAATAATGGATGAATGTATCATTATTTGCCAAGATCTGTAATAATTGAATTGGGGAAGAAAATGTTATACGTTTAAAAAAAATGGTATTTGGGCCCCCAACCCCGAAGGAGTGGCCAATAGGATTTAAGTGCCAAATAGAATTTTAATATTGGCTGTCAAAGCTTTATATACAAAGTTTGGTTAAGATCCATCAATTTACCCAGTAGCTAACGCTTAAACTAATTTTTATATAGCTCATATTACCACAAAATGACCTTATGGGCCCTCGGCGCCTATTGAGATTTAAATTTAGAAATAAAATTGCCAGTTACCATTCCTGGAGCGTACTCAACAGTTTCCAACAGTTTCATAACGATCGGGTGAATCGTTTAGTCAGCTAAAAAGGACAAGCACACATACACATAGATATACTTTCATTTTTAAATCCTTTATATTAACTCGTGGTGTCTGCTTGCGCCCTTGAATGCTTGCTTGCTTGTCGCCAAAACTTTGGATCGATTTTTAACCCACTTCATCGTAAGCTAGCGAGCTGAAATTTTGCAGGCAGTTTTGTACCGATGATAAAAATGATGTATCAAAATTTCAGATCGATCGCATGTACCGATCATTTGCAGATGATACTCAGCTATATACTCACACAGATCCCTTTAATTTGGACTCCGCTGTCCAATTGATGCAAGAGTGCAATGATGAGGTAAAGTCTTGGATGACGTTCAGCAAACTCAAGCTGAATGATGACAAGACTGAAGCACTTCTATTTTGCAACAATAAATCACGCAGTACTTTGTCTCTTCCAAAGTCAATTCACGTAACCAGTTCGGATATTCTGTTCACAACATCGACTAGGAATCTTGGCTACATTATGTCTACCAACAACTTCATCAATCACATCTGTCGCTCTGCCTACACCGCCATTCGTCAGATCAGCTCATTCCGTCATTACTTAACAGTTAGTGTAACAAAAGTTCTAGCCTGTTCCCTTCTTCTAGCTCGTATTGATTATTGCAATTCTCTTCTGTCAGGCGCGCCAAAACAATGAATTGAAAAACTACCGAAAGTTCAAAATTCAGCTGCCAGACTGGTGCTCAAGGCAAAAAAACATGACCATGTTACTCCACTTCTTCACTCACTTCATTGGCTGCCTATACAAGCCCGTATTGATTACAAACTGGCCGTTCTCTGTCACAACTTCTTTTCGGACTCATGCCCATCTTATCTTACTGAACTTTTGTCGGTCTACTCACCCACTCGCCAGCTGCGATATTCTGCAGACACACGCGTTCTCTCTATTCCTACGACACGCACCAAAACATTTGGTGAAAGGTCGTTCTCTTTTTGTGCAGCCAAACAATGGAATTCTCTACCATTACACATACGTAGTATTCAAACAACCAAGTCCTTTAAGACTGCTCTTAAGACACATATTTTCAACATTTATTTTCAAAGTTAATGAAACAACATTTCTTGTAAATGATTAACGTAGCTTATGTAGACTATAATGTACTGTAATTTTTGTGTTTGTTATGATATGAATGTTAATTTCATATTTATAGGTATTTTATTTCTTTCATGTAAAGCGCTGTGAGCCCAGTTCCTTACTGGGATACAGCGCTATATAAATTATCAATTTATTAATTATTATTACCATAATTAAAATATTTAAATTTTAGATTATTTTATTTATCTCTATGTATCATGTTGTTGTTTTTTTAGATAGAGTGTCGCGGTGCGTATTATATTGAACAACATTTCTGTCGCGCAATAAGTTTCGTATTTTTTTACTACTTTTTATAAACATATTCCTGATCTGTGCACATTATATTAAACATGTTTTAAGACTAGACTGCAATTTTGTATTTTTGGATGGTCTTGCGCTGCGTATTATAATGAACATTCTTTTAGTTATGTCTCGAACATAAAGGATTTATAGTCAAAAAATTGGTTTTTAAATCATTTATATTAACTCGTGGTGTCTGAACCCTTGCTTTCTTGCGTGCTTGCTTGTCACCAAAATTTTGGATCGATTTTTAACGCACTTCCTCGTAAGCTAGCGAGCTGTTATTTTGGATGGTCTTGCGCTTCGTATTATAATGAACATTCGTTTAGTTATGTCTTGTTCATAAAGGATTTATATTAAAAAAAACTTTTTTTTAACGTTTTTTTAAAATATATTAACTAACATTTTCTAACGAAAGTCAAGTCCTCAAAGCAATAAACTACTTCTGTTATTATATTGTAAGAAAATAATATCTCTCTATATATATAAGACGCATTTGTTGTCTCTTTGTCTGTTCCCTTATAACTCAAGATCCAGACAACCAAATAACGTGAAATACAATATGGTACACGTACACAAAATTACATGGGGAAGGTCTTAAACAGGTTTCATTTTATATATATAAAATAATGGGGGCCGGGGTCCAAAATGTAGTTTGTTCCTTATATGAGCTTAATAAAAATTAAAAATTATCCTTTTTCCCGTGTAGGTAGAAACATGAAACTTTCGGTGGTTGTTAAGTATCATTGGCGATGGTAATAGGTAAAAAGTAAAAAAAAATATAAATTGTCATTTACTGGGGGCTGGGGGCCAAAATGTAGTTTTTTTTTCTTATATGTAAAACTGGCTCAACACTAATTCTTTATCTTCCCGTGAAGGTAGAAGCATGAAACTTTGGGAACTTGCTTTATACACTCTTATGACGATAATTGGTGAAAAGGAATTTTTAAAATTTCACTCATGGGTGGCCGGGGGCCCAAATATATGGGCTATACTAAACTGAATCAATATAAATTCCTCATCTTTCTTTGTAGGTAAAAGCATGAACTTTGGAAAGTTGTTGAATACCCTCCCGTGATGGTATCAGTCGAAAAAATATAACATTATCACTAACTGGGATCCGTTGGCCCAAATGTAGTTTTTTCTTAAATGAGCTATATAAAACAGGCTCATCATCATTAAGTCTCCAATTTTCCGTGTCAGTAGGAGCATGAAACTGTGAGAAGTTGTTGAGTACCCTCACAAAATGGTAACTGGCGAAAAAATATTTCAATTATCCCTCTCTAGGGGTCCGGGGGCCTGAATTTAGTTATTTTTTCTTATATAAAACTGTCTCATCACTAATTCTCAAACTTACCGTGTAAGTAGAAGCAAGAAACTTTTGGAAGTTTATAAGTACCCTCCCGCAATGGTAACAGACGAAAAAAAAATCAGCTCGATAGGATCACGAGAAGTGTGTCATTTTTTACTTTTTTTTTCTTTTTTTTCTGCGGAACCACGACCGACCGTGAAGTTAGTATATCTGGCCTCCTCCAGCCAAAAATATTTATACTGTTTCTTTTAATGTTTCTGTGAAAGTATTAAAATAAGAATAATTTGCGGAGTATCTAAAAATAAAACGTCCATACCTGCCTGTCATTTTCATTGGATTCTATTTAATGTACAGCAAAGTGACCTTCGCGGATATTTAGTATTAAGTGCAAACAGGTTAGTTCCCTTATTACTGAAACTGTGCTTTGCCATGCAAATCAACAAGTCAAATGGCCAGTCTCTTGGGATTACTGGTATAGACTTGCAGACACCATGCTTTTCTCATGGGCAGTAGTATGTGGCCTGCTCCAGAGTGGGCAAAGAGGAAAATCTTTTTGTACACACTCCATATGGAACTGCTAAAAATAATGTCTATCACATTGCTTTAAGATAAATGTACCCTTATGTTGCATGCAAATAAAAAGTTTTGTACGTTTCTACAGAAAAACTTATGTTAAACCCGGGTAAGCCGGGTATTTGCACCTAATATTTATATAAGACGCATTAGTCATCACGTATTACGAAAAACCCGTCAAAAGCACATCTCGATCCTTTTATTTCAGAGGACTTATTCTAAACTAACAACCTTAATTATATATAGATATTTTAATTCTTAAATATATATACGTATTTATTTACATCATATATATATATATATTTAAGGACTGCGGAAGTTAACTATTAATTAATCGATTAATCGTTAAAATATGTAATCGATTACAATTATTTTGATCGATTAAAATTTGATTAAAATTAAAGAAAGTATTTCCAATATTTTTAAATTCAAATTTATTAATAATTTTATATTTTTTGTTACTTAACACTTTTCCCTCATATTATTAGTATTTATTGAGACGTTTATATGTAATCAAAAATGTTTTTCTTCCATATTTCTTGCATAGCACAACGGATTTGCTGTGTTTCGGTAAAAAATTTGTGAGCCAAATAATTACTGCGACTTACCTATGCGCGAAATAATAACTCAATGAATCGCGACATTAAGGGATGTATATATGCGTTATATAAAATATAATTAATTGACAATTTATCAATTAATCGATTATTTTTAAAAATTAATCGAACAAATTGTTTTAATAAGTACCAGCCTTAATATATAAATATATTATAAATATATATATAAATATACATATATATTTATTATTTTTATTATTTTTTATGATATTTATTTATATATATTATTCTAGTGCATTACCTGTCAAAAATGACGGAAGTTTTCAAAATATATTTAAGTTGAAATATATTAATTTTGAAAAATCACACATCTGAATCAAAAAAATGTAATACAGAACATATATTAACTTTAATTCAACAAATCCTTAATGACAAAATTTTTGGTATATATTCTTGAATTATAAAATAAATCTCCTTGAAGGAATGTATTTTTTATGAATACTCTATGGTTTTCATGATTTCTCCCTCGTGTTAAAGCAAAATACAACAGTAACTGTCCATGAGCAAAGACTGGCTCAGGAAGATATACACCGACGTGGTCAAAAGATTGTCCTGGACTTTTGTTAATCGTCATTGCAAATGCCAACATTACTGGAAATTGTCGTCGCTTCATTCTAAATGCAAAGTGCTTTCGCTCGGCTCCAAATATATTCGAGGAATACACATTTCTTCTCCTTTATTGCTCCCTGTTATAATTTCAGCTTTGATACAGTTTTGTTGAAGGCTTTTGACTATTAATCGTGTTACATTTTTTGGATTTAAATTTCTTAGAAGCATGATAAATGCTCCAACTTTCAATTTTAAAATATGTGGTGGCATTCCTGAAGGGCATTGTGAATGCAAAAACTCAGCAGGAAAATCAATGAAATCATGTTGATCTTCTGATTTAGAAAGCTTTATTTCCTGGAATTAGATCAAGTATTTTCATGTTGAGCTCCGTTACATCGACATTTTTGGGGTGAGAATGATTCTTTTTGCAGTTTCAGCAACTTCATCTGGAGTTGTTGTCTTTATTGAACTACCAAATTATGTTGATTTTATTATCTCTTCGCTTTTAACCATGCCATGGGGTATTTCAATTAATTCTTTATCCAAATCGTTATCATTGGTTAAATTACCATTACCTAAGCGCAACACCCAATCATTAAATTTATGTTGACCTGCATATCGCATGTTCGTAGTTAAACTTCGCTGTTTGACGTAACGCCATAATGGAGAATTTTTTACACACAATTCAATGATATCGGTAAAACTGTCTCTTGGGACTACATTTGATATTTGTCGAAAGTCACCGCCTAAAATCAGAACTTTACCACCAAATGGTCGAGTGGCATTCATAATTTCTCTAAGCAACAGATCAATGACTCGTAGAGAGTGAGTAGATAACATAGATACCTCATCAATTATTATCATAGATGCCTCTTTGAGTTTGATCAATTCAACCAATGGAACCTTCATATTGGAAACAGATGTTTCATTTGCTGATAATGGAATTTTAAATCCACTATGGGGGGGGGGTCCACCACCTGTCAATAAATCTACTGCAATTCCTGTTGTTGCAAAAGCTTTAACGCATTTTCCTTTTCCACGTGCTGAACACATCAAAGTATTGTAAAGATACGTCTTTCCCGAGCCTCCAGGCCCATCAATGAAGAAGAATCGTGATTCAGCGTTGGTGTCATCTAGTGATGCTGATATCTCATCAAAATTTGCTTTGTAAAGGATTCAACTTAGGAATTAAACGATTTGCTTTTTCTGCCTGTTCAGTAGTATCGAAAACGTGTTCTAGAATTTGAATCGGACCTGGTTCAGGCAAATTGAAATCGCTACATTTCATGCCATGCATTCTTAAAACAGCCTCGATACCTTGAAGTGCTTTGTTTCTGCTATATATCCATCGAAGTGTCTTATATAATCTGATAAAAAAAAACTCCCTATAAATTTTGAACAGAGCACCTGGATTTTTGGGTGAATTGAAAATACAGATCAATGCAAATGTGAAGCGCATCTGCGACGGCATACAAACATTACATGCTTCATCTAAGCACCTTTCCCATTCCGAGTCATCTTCAAGAAGATTTCTTTTAATAGCAGTACTTTTGAATGATTCTTGAACCACTCCATCAACTGATTTTATATGTCCAAAACTTTGGGCGCCTCGAATATATTGAAGCAATAATCTGAGGTAAAATCTCTCATGATCTTTTGGACTAACTGCATACATACGTGATATAACTTTATCTCCTCCCCTTTGTCTCACTTTCCACATACTTCTTGTTTTATCAAAAACAAAGTGTTTTGGAATTTCTGTGTACAAATATTGTCTTGCTTTTCGTTGTGCCATTTGTTCATCAGGAAGGTGAACGGCAAGACGATAAACAATGTGTGAACGATCGTGTGAACGGCAAGACGAGACGATAAACAATGTGTGAACGATCGTGCATTGGATTTTGAAGAAGTCTCCAAATCGCTTCTGGAGCGCAGACATATCGTGCATCAATAAATTGTTTTATTTCATCTTGTACAATCCCATTGTTTTGAATTCAATTCGACTGAGGCACAAACATAACCTTTATAAATATATTTGTAAATATATTAAATGGCCTTAATAGATTGACATGATTCTACGTTGATATGACAATTATATTTACGTGTGAGGAATTTATTATAAGGAACAACAAAACGATTGTCGACAGTCCAATTTCCTAATGCAACTTTTGTTCCTTCACGTCTTCGATAAATAGGATAACCATAAACTTCTGCAATAGTATGTGGAGAAAATTGTTTCGGAAATTTCTTGATGCATTCATTATTTTCCATACACGGTGCATTTGAGTTTTGATCACTGCACGAACCATGTATCATTGTACGAATGACTGTTTCATACAGCTCTGGTCCATGATTGCGATCAAGTATTTGAGCACAAATAAAACTATCAATCTTTTCAGCTGTGTTAATTTTACAATCATCGGCAAGAATAAAGAGCATGTGCGCGTGAGGAAGTCCTCGTTTCTGAAACTCAATTGTATACACATAAGCTTTAATATGTCTAAACACTCTATTCATAACCATATCTTGAATGAGTGATTTTAATTTGATGTTGAAAATGTGTGCAACTAAATCCTGTCTATCACTCGGCTGTTGGCATAGGTTCGAATAGGTTTTCTCGAATTTCTGGCAAATTTGGATTGCATGTCATAGTTATAAAGAGATCAGGTTTGACTTGTGTTGCAACAATTGCCATTGCATCATGGCATTTTTCTCTCATGTTTCGGGCTGATCCTTGAAAAGATGATGGAACAATCACCATACGACCAACAGATGTTCCTTGTCGAACTGCTGCATCATTAAGATAATCCATTAACCCTCTATATTGTTCAACACGCAAACGGCTTTGTTGATTTCTAATGAAATTAAGATTATTTGCCTCGACTTATAGATGAGAATCAACAGCCAACTGTTGTAATAATTTTCCGCCATGTAGTATAGGATTAAATCTATTGACTCTGATTGCTATTTGAGCAACATTCCATTGGAGTAGCGATATATGAGTTCCTACTCTACCAGGTCGATTTTCAAGATTTATTTGCATATTTGGCTGCCAGCCAGCCTCCCCGAAAGGATAGAACAAAACATATATCATCGGATCTAAATGTGGACTCTTTCAAACGGTGGCTCATCATCAGTGGAACGAAATATCATAACCACTTCGTCGACAGTCGGTAAATTATATCGTCGTCGATCAATGTTGCGGTCACGTCGAAAGGCCATGTTGATAGTTGGTAACGAATGATTATTTTGTTCTGCTCGCTCTTTCTCTTCTTGTTCGATTTCACCTAGCATACGACACGCTTTTGCATAAATGTTATTCTGTCGAATTATTTTATCTACACGTTGTATGACGTTTGCATTCAGTCTTTGATTTGCTTGATGTTGCATTCTTTGAGCGTTTGCCATTGCAGAATCGATAACAAAAAGTTGACAATATTGTCGTTCAGCTCCATCTTCTGGATGCATGTGCCTAGTCCGATGACAAATTTGTCCATGAACTCGGAATACATATGGCCCACGTTCAGTTAAATGATCGACATGTGCACCCATTGAGGCAAATGATAAAGATGAAGTATATGTTCTTATGTTTTCATGAAAATTTCGATAATGTGGATATGCTGGATTACTAAAAATTTCTTGAAGACATAGGGGGAAATCTCGTCTTTGTTGAACATCTACCTCCAGCAAAACAGTTCCCTTGTGGCAACAATATTGAAATGTTCCATCTGATGATTTTTAAGCGGGAAAATTCAGAGATGCACAATAATCAAATTGTTGATCCATAACGCCACAACTATGAATTTCCACTTCATTTTCTATAAATATGTCATTTGTTGGGATAGTAGGACGATGTTTGATTCTTGACGTTTGAATTTGTGATGCAAGACTATTGGCACGGGATCCTTGTTGTCGTACTGCTTCTTGTGCTCGCCTAGTTGCCATCTGCTGATTTGATTCTTTCAATCGTTAATTGGCACGGGATCTTTGTTGTGTCGCTGCCTCTTGTGCGCGCCGAGTTGCCACCTGCTGATTTGATTCTTCCAATCGTCGATTTGCACGGGATCTTTGTTGTTGTGCAGCTTCTTTTGCTCGCCCAGTTGCCGCCTGCTCATTTGATTCTTTTAATCGTGAATTGGCACGTGATCTTTGAAATCGAGCTGAAGCTTGCACAAGTGGTGCCGCTTTTTGTTTTGATTCTGGCATTATCTAAATCTTTGATGTCGTTCACGATTCATTCGCGAAACACGTTCCTCTCGAGTTTCGTTATTTATGTAAGAGTACAAATTAAGTACAAACCATTGCATAAATTTTATTTTTTTGAAAGTCCCGTCTTTGTTGACCATCTACCTCCAAAATAACAGTTCCCATAAATATGGCATCAATTTTTATGCAAACTGTTCGAAAAGAGTTATTTTTGGTGCATTAATTGTTTTTAATGTTTTTTTAGTGGTGTGTATTCGAAGAGAAAAAAAGAAAGGTAACATTTTGGTTTCGAGATTAACAGAGCGTGTGATATTTCTCACCGTAAAATATTATGTGACATCATTGTTTGAGCTATATTTTAGTTTTGGAAAGGGAAATTTTGAAAAAGCTATTGATTTAAAAAGAGCCGTTTATAGTTTGGCTGATATTATATAGCTTGGGATATTACCCACAAATATGATCCACATCAAGCACATCTGTGATTTGAAGCATTTTAAGCTTTATTGATGATTATGACTTGTCAGTTTATTCGCATATTTGTCAATACATTATTACCACAACATTACAAAAACATGTAAAAATTAAAATGTAATTTTTACACATGTCAATAACAAAGAACTATTCATTTTGCATGAAACGTAGTAAGCAAAGTTTGTCACAGGATAACAGAAAAGATTAAATTATCAAATGTTAAACTGTTAATCATATTTACAATTTAATATAAACGTGTTAGTAATTCACATAAACGTTTTTATTATTGTCAAGTCAGCACCTTTTCAAGATCTATTATGACTCGTCAGTTTATGCGCCCATTGGTCCATACATTATTATCTTTACATTATCAAAAACATGTAAATAAAAATTGTAACTATTTACAAATATGAATAACAACAAACTATTTGTTTTGCATGAAACCTTTGAAGTAAAGTTAATCACTGGATTAAAGTTAATATTAATGCATCAACAGGTAATCGTATATAAAATTTAATATACACGTTTTAGGATATCTTATAAACGTTTTCATTATTGTCAAGTCAGCACCCCTTCAAGTACTATATTAAAAGCAAATATTCTGTTAGTCAGAATTAGTCTAAGACGCATTAAAATATTACATATGAAAAACAATTTTAAAAAACTATCGTGGGGAGGAGTCCGATTTTGAAATATGTTATTATTTTAAACATACAAATATGCGATCTCAAAGTGTATAAAAGAAAAACAAACGCTAAACTGAAGCATAAGTTGACAAATTTCATTTGCAGTAATAAATAATGGCTTTGTAGTTCAAAACGCATCGAAACTTGTCAACCGAACGACAACCAATTGTAAATTTCATAAACCGAAAAACGAATGTTATATACTAATCTAGAAAATTAAATGTATAATTACGTACGTAATATTGACATGGACTCATACACAAAAACGGACATTTAATACAAAAAAATAATAATAACATTAATCACATCAAATAAAACATTGCTGTTTTTACTTCGTTCCATTCACACATTAATAAAGCTCTAATAATGACGTCACACCACAATATTTTATGGCGAGAAACACATTTTCTTAATCTCGAAACCAACATTTATATACTTGATTATCGAGAGTTACCTCGCATAGCGCCAGGACAGACTGACTTGCGTGAAAATTGCAAATTATATCGTTATATATATATATATATATATATATATATATATATATATATATATATATATATATATATATATATATATATATATATATATATGTTAGGGTTGTTATCGCTTAATTTAAATTTAATCGTTATCTTTAGAAAAAATTAAGGATTAATTATCGATAATTTCGATTAAAGCAAAAAATAGACATTTTTGATGTCATTAAACTGAAAATTTCAAGGGAAGTAACAAAAACAGGTAATTGACTTTAAAAAAAAAGTTTATTGAGTTATTTCCACTGTTTCCCTGCGCTGATGGTGTCAGTTATTTTTTACCACGTTTTTATTAACTTGCTTTCGTTCCTGTCTGTTCACAATTTTTTTTTAGTTTCTGCCGATCCACATAAATTAATAAAATAAATTTTAATATTACGCGGGAGATGTTTGTACGTAAAAAAATGTATCTAAATTATTATTAACTATTAATAATTAATTATTTAATACTAAAACTTTTAAAAAAAATATTATAAATATTTTATTCAATTTTAATCGAATTTTTTCGATTAAAATTATTTTAATCGATATTTAATCTATTCATTTTTTAACGATTAATCGATAAATTAATATTATATATGTATATATATATTTAAAAGGCAAAGTTTATATGTTTGGTTGCGTACTGTGTCACATACGTTGTTACATGGATTGATTGTTTTCGACCAAACTTGCCACATATATCCATACTTAACTAATGAAATCTAGAGTGGTTTTAAAGTTTACATCAGTCATGTTTGGGGCCGGTGGCACGTTTAATGATTTAATTAAATAACTCATATATGGAAAAAAAAGTTTTTTCGCCTGGCTACCGGTTGGTATCGCGGATCTAGACCACATAGGGCGTATAAAAAACGTCACGGCCCTTATTAAACTAATATTTGAAATTACCCAAAAATACCCACCTTTTTTTGCCGGGGGCCGAAAAGGTTGGTTTTTCTAATATGAGCTTTATAGAAATTATTTTAAACATTTGTTTCTGTTTACATAGGTAGATTTCGACCAACCTTGGTACACAAGAATTTTATGACCCATATTACAATACAATAGGGCTTTGAACGGGGCCCCATTTTCATTTTTCTATTATAAACCTTGTTAAAAAAATACCTTTCTGTGGCATTATGTATGTTCTGTACTTATGTCAATAAAGATATGGAAATCAATATGCTTAAAGTGAAGTAGTCGATTATCAAGATGTTTAATTCTCTTCAGTCAATGCACCTCCCAAAAATTCACAATAATCCTAAATAAACCTGACGTGAAATTGGGTTATGTAAAATAATCTTAATACCTAAATAAAAATAGAGCACCCAACATAATTCAGAAAGTATTGTATTATGCATTTATCTTTTGTCTGTAACAAATAAATTAGTATTTTCTTTTAGATCTGCTTGAAATAAGACTTAGTGGAAAAGGTTAATTTCCAAATATGAGAAATATTTGACCACAAAATGCATTTAAAGTAATTATATTGCATAATTCTTCGAGCTAGTTGCGGGAGAAATGTAATGAAACTACAGACATCCGTAGCACCGAGAAGCGTGCATTTTGTAAACAAACGAATGCCATTTCATATTTTATTATTGTCTACTAGATTGTGCCGGGGCGTAGTGGCGCCTGCGGCGCCCACTTTTTTTAGGGCGCCTACAGCGCCAACCTTTTTCAAAAGCCCAACTAAGTTGTCCTTTTTTGATAAATACGAAATATTAAACTTTCTGAAATGTACGCAAAGTATTTTATAATTATAAATCCTCAAATCCTATTTTTACATCGTTCACTTTTTCCAAAATTAAGATATAAGCTAAAGCAATGACGTCAAATAATATATTTTTTACAACGCGTCTTTAATTTGTAATTAATTTGCACACCTTTTGATGCACACCTTGTATTACATATAAGATCAAACGTCATATTAAATATTTTTACAGCGCTAATCACCACACGATTTTTCAACTGCTATAGACTGTTGTACATCGTTCCTCAGCGTTCCACATCCATCCATCCAGTGAGTGACTTGGTCTATGATATTATTTATAGTTAATGGGACCTTAATTTCTAAATTTAAAAACTTTTAATAGATTTTATATGTCAGATTCCTGTCACATACAAGTCCATACATGAGACCACTATGCAATAGTAAACGATGTTTCACGTAGAGGGATGGCACTCACATGTACTATGTATTCCAATAAAATTTTGCATAAGTATTTCAATTACAGCCATTTGAAGGATCTTTTCAACAGTGCAGACAATATTAATAGTCTCATTTATACACTTTTATGACATAATTTTGACTGTCATTTAATTAAATTCAACTTAAAAAGTAATTAATTTCTTTTTTAGGTTAACAAAGTTTAATGTTGCATTCAAAGCTATGAGTCATTCAACGTTTTTGCAAGTAGGACTATTAATCTCCAGCCTGGTCTTCGGAATTGTTTATACCCAAAATTGTAAGAAGAGTGCATTAACTTCGAAGCATTGGTAAAGTAAATAGAAAATAGTTTGTTACTGAAAGAGACTAGCATGAGCACCCACAGGGGGGAAGGGGGGGCACTTGCCCCCTCCCCCTTCTGGATTGATTGATTAAAAAAATATTGACAAAAATAGACAAAATAATATTAAATTAAAGAGATAGTAACTAAGCTTATGCTCATCTCGTTTTACTGGGTAATTATTTTATATTTTCTATATTGTAGAGAATTAGGGCGGTTAAAGGGTCTTTAGATCATTAGATCATAGATTCCTGTTGCTGGCCAGGACTGGTAGTCTGGACAGGATTGACCAAGATGTGCGAAATGCCCCATGCGGTAGCTTGGAGAGATGAATAGACCGAGCCGCGTCCAGGTGCACAGCGATGACAGATGTGCTAAATGTAGAATCTCTTATCTAAAAGTCAGCCGTGCGATGCACTGACCAGGGAAATTGTATGCAATTGTCCAACCAGTGGCTTGCATCAAAGAGACCAGACGGGTCCTGGTACCCCACCCCACCCCGTCTTAATCTACGGGGATGGTACAAGATGATTGACATATTAAAGACTGGGGTCTGGACAAAGGCTTGGCCTCGAGACTGAGGGAGTTGGTTATAGGACGTGGCCAATAATGGACGGAGTTGTTTGCAACGGTGGTAGTTATTAACGTGTATTAACTGTATATATGCTCAATCTCATATACTTTAAAAGCATCGTTCTGAAATATTGGTCTTTACAATGTCTTGTTTCTAGCTACCCCATAACAGTGGCCCATCCTTGTATAGTCTCGGTTCACAGCGTGATCACTTCACCCCTACAGCACGCGGATGCATCCCCTTACTGTCAACATTTCCAGAATTGCCGTACTTACAAAACCTCATGATTTAAAATAAAAATTATAGATAATAGAAAGTCGGTGAAAATTAACTTGCAAAGAAAGAAAAAAATATCAAAAACAAAAAAATAAAAACAAAAAAATAAAAGGAAGTCTTAAATCGAAACTCGATCCAGTACCTATTACTTGGAGATCAAGATTCCAACGCACTACTGTAAGACCACAGAAGTATATGAATTACTGAACTTTGTAAAAATCTTATATCAGAAGATTTTAAGTGTCGTGGTTTTATGTTACTGACACTTCCATTAGTAAAAGGTATACGTGTATATTTTATAACAATATTCACAATCGACGAGTAGTACTGACCTGTATAAAATTTTAATTAATGGTAACGCAGATTTTTTGGGCTGGTCAAGCCCAAAAAATATGCGTGTAACGAAAGAATTATAGGGGGAAAATCACTTCGAAAATATCCCCCCCCCACCTAGAAAATTTTCTGCGTGCGCCCATGGAGACTAGACAATGATATTTAATGGAAGGATTCACACAACTTTATAAAATAAAATGTTTGGTTCCTCTTTTTAAGCAAAATTGAAGAATTGAAAAAAATTCTGATAGATTTTTTCGTTAATTCATACAAAATGTGGATATCGAATAAAGTTCGTTTATGAAGATATTAGTTTCCCGTCATATAAATTTGCATAGCATCTGGATTGCTAATTTCTTTCATGGTTTTTTATTATCCTTAAAATTTGAAAATTATATCTTTTATCTTGTTAAACTTAAAAAAGTTATCTTGATTTCTCAGCTACATGTCAACAGCAGACTTCCAAATATGCTGCAGGTACATGTTTTTTTTATATTCAAAGTGCCATGGACTATTCCTCTGCAAAGGTAAGCACATTTTAAAAAGTATTAGTTTAACAATGTTAATGATAGTTCATGGTAAATTTAAAGACAATAGTTTATAATTCAGAATATACATATAATCATGATTTAAGTAAGGGGTGTCCAAACATTTTACAAATAGTGCCGTATTCCATTAAATAATAAAAACCCATAAAAACTAAGTTTTAGGCTATAAATCCCTTACATATGAGACATAACTAAAATTATTGATTATGTTCAATGTAATACGCACCCCTGTGACAGACCCCTGTGACATCGAGGGCTGGAGTGAAACTCCAGTGACCGGTGGAGATCAACTATAGCAGACGACTACACATGTATTATATATAGATACACTAAAAAAATTAATTTAATTACGGTACATTTGATAGATCTGAAATTTTGATTGAATGCTTTGTTAGAAGACACACGTCTATGTGCAAAATTTAAACTAAATAGAATCATAGGAAGTGGGTCATTTTGACTTTAGTTTTTCCTCGGACTGGCGGGATCAAGAGATCACGGCAGACAAGACGGTGAAGTTAATATAAGGGATTTAACAAATATATGCATGGCGGATTGATAATAAAGGAAATGAAATGCGTTAAGACTTAATTACACGCTTTTAAAGGGTGTAATTCATTTAGGTGATAATTTGCAAAAGTGTTATTTTCTGGGGATGTGGGTTTGGGGGAAAGTTGATAGTGCTATCGTGATTTTAAAAAAAACTTAATGAATACTTGATTCCATCTTGTAAGAAATTCTTAAAATTTAATGAATAATAGCTTAATTTTTAATTACAATAATTTTCAATTTATAGTAAAAACCTTAAAGTGAGTAAATGTGTCGAAATATGACTAAAGCATTTTTTTAAGTTATGATTTAAACTTAGGCCTTTTAAATACCCTGCCGCGCCTAAAAAAATTCCATATGCCAATATAAAATTTGTTTGTGCAGAGGGCCATTACTTCTTTCTCAAAAAGAAATCTGACAACATCATCTTTATCTTAACTGTGTTCTCCCGGGACGAAAAATCACAATAAGAGGCAAACACCTATTTGAAGCTGTAAGATACTGGTGTTATAAGCATTGGAAAAGATATGCATCGCTGAGATGAAGCTCAGAATGAGTTGCAAGCTCATGGATAATGCGAATCCGAATTTTTTCAGGGCATTTATCTATTCCATTAGCAAACACATCCACACAGGCTGGTAGGCAGTCTTCATCTTCTCTTTAATTGGAAATATATAACCAAGTTTTTGCTTATCTGGTATGTCATCCGTAACATCATTTACATCTCTTCTTTCTATTTGTCTTCTGGTATCATTTACACATATAATATGTATCATCTGCGACTAACATTCATGGACAGCTGTGCAAAAGTATCAGTTGCCTTAAGTTCATCTAGATACCTTTCCTAAATGTGTTTTTTCATATCCACTGGAACCTGTGTTGTTTCTACATCACATGTGTCGGAACAGATAGTTTAAATACCCATATCTTCATCTTGAACCATCAAAGTGCCCTGCTTCTTGCACTGATTTCTCCTTATCCCAACATTTGCTTCCTGCTCAACTCTCTTCTTAAACTGTATTTCTTCAAAACTTGCCTGCAGCAACTGAGGATGACGATGAGGTTTTCTTCTCTTTGGATTGTACTTTGAATTCATTCATGACTGCATAATGAAACTCTAAGGACCTTTCCTTACTATACTATTTTCTTTGAGGAGTAACTTCTTTGCTTTTGATCTAGGAGTTGCACATTTGTTGTCCTTTGATTTGTTTTCAGATTTTTGTATTGGTTCCCTTAAAGTCTTAAGTTTTCTCTCAGAGCCTTCCATCTGCTTAGTCAATTTTTAACGTGTATCTTAAGGTTTTTTTTTGGTTTTTTTTAGCCCTAATTTTTAGTGATGCCACTTTCTGTCGAGACGGTCCCCTCAGATGAAAAGGTTGAATCTGACAGTTATGGGGAAACAGATTCTGTATCCAATATTATCTGTGCTCGTCTTTTTATTATACTAATGTGGTAACTAGTTCGCCAAGCTTTCTTTTCTTTCCTATGTTCCCGTGTTGTCATGTCTTTCAGTAGCTTTCTTGTTACTGTCTACTTGTCCTTTTCATACTTTTCATGTTTCGTTGAGCGTTGAAGATATGCTGCTCGCATCTGAGTGTCAGCATTTCGCCTGTCACGTTACAAACGTTTTCAATCCGCGTTTGCCAATGCCTTGGAATTGGATATTGCCTGGAGAAAGAAAACAAAAGTTGTGAATGTGTCTGAAATTTCCTCATTGTAAGGCCAAATTATGGCCCTAGTTTTCCAAAAAATAATATGAAGATTTTTAAAGCTGAATTTGTGGGTAATATAAAACATAAGTACTGTGTTGGTTGACAAACAATGAATATTACTAATCTACTGTCCTCATTCAATAAAATAACAGTAATATCGGGACAGGGGATTCTAAAAAAAACCAGTAAACTTGAGGCCACCTTTTGTTGAAATTTTCAAAAATAAGATGAAATCTTCATCCAAATACATCGACAATGGTGTCATCTAGGGTGTATCTATTCATGCATGTATATATTAACCTTAGATTTAGCTATAAGCCTTCTTATACATCTTAATCGGACCACTGGCGCTTTAAAACCACGTGCGTCAGGCAGTTAAACATCATTGCATATGTAAGACTGCTCATATAAGAGAAGGAAAACTCTCTGTTTACAAACCTCCGCTGCCTTGCGGTCATACTCACTCTCGAGAAAGGCTAGGGGACTAAACCCTGATAAAAAATCAACGACTTGGAGAGGAACTAGGCGCCACCAAGTCTATAAGACCCACAGAGAGGAAACATGAAAACACAACAGATAAAGATATCCATGCCGGCCGGTCGAGGACCTGATTAACAACCACGCACTTCACTGCAACTCAGCAGAATGGGGACGTTAATTTAAACTCTGGAACCGACCCAATTAGGATTCCCAGAGAAGGGATAAATATAGGCACTTGGAACATAAGAACCCTGTATCAGTGTGGAAAAGTAAAAGAACTACCGCTTGAATTACAACGGTACAGTTGGGACACCATAGGACTTGCCAAAGTCCGTTTGACAGGGTTTGGTGAAACATCAACAGAGGAGGGACATAAAATTTTGTTCAGCGGTGATGACCCCAAACATCAATATGGCGTAGCGTTCCTTGTCAGACAGGAAATATTTGCATCAGTCATTAGCTGCACACCAATTTCAAATCGACTGATAAGCATAAGAATATGTGCCAGACCCCATAATGTCACGATCATGCAGGTGTACGCTCCAAATTCCAATCACAGCGATGACCTTTTGGAGAAATTATATGAGGAACTACAAGTCATCAAGAGAACACTACGAAAAGACATTCTAATAAATATGGGTGACTGGAATGCAAAGGTTGGCCATGACGCGTACCAACAATTGCCGGATACAGTTGGAAAATTCAGCAGGACTGAAACAAATGATAGAGGAATGAGATTACTCGAATTCACACAAAGTCATTGCTTGACCCTCGCTAACACCATGCATCCACACAAGCGATCAAGAACCATCACTTGGCAATCACCTGGATGCTTTATAAAAAATCAAATTGATTACATTCTTGTGCCGAGGCGTTTCAAATCTAGTATCAAAAGTCACAAAAAAGGTATTTCCCTGGTGCAGATATAGGAAGTGACCATAATCTTGTCCTAACTAGACTTAAGCTGAAACTGAAGTTAAATAAAGGAAAAAGAAATCCGTGCATTCGTTTTTATCTGGACAAACTAAAAAACCCAGATATTGCGGAAATATTCCAACCCAAGTTTGGTGGCAAGTTTGCAGCATTGGCCAATATCGACCAAGATGTAGAAGCCTTGGCTAACAACTTGAAAGAAATTCTAACTTCAACGGCAGAAGAAGTCATATATAGACAACGAAACAAGATACAGCATTAGGTCACCAACAATATTCTTGATTTATGTGATGAAAGAAGAATGTTAATAAAAAACAAAAATTATAATCAGTTTACATCAGACAAATACAGGTTGATTAATACAAAGATCAGGAAGGAGATGAGGCAGGTCAAAGAGGAATGGATAGATAACCAGTGCCGCCCAGTGGAAGATAGCATAGCTGACAGTAATACTAAGAAAGTGTATGAGGCTTTAAGAAATATTACAAAAACGCACCAGGTGACAGCTCCTTACTGATAACATGATGGTACCAAGACGATGGACAGAATATTGCACCGAACTGTACACTTGTAAAATCAATCCAGATAGCAACATACTACAGAAGCAACAGAACATAGAGATTAATGATCCACCAGTGCTATTGAGTGAAGTTGAAGAGGAAGTACGGAACTTAAAAGGGGGTAAGTCGCCTGGAGTTGACAATATCCCTGCTGAATTGCTGAGTCATGGAGGAGCAGAGGTAACGAAAGCCCTAACAAAACTCTGCCAGAAAATATTTGAAAATAAGATATGGCACAAAGATTGGACGCAGTCGCTAATCATACCATTTCCTAAGAAAGGCAGTACAAAACAATGCCAGAATTACAGAACAATCAGCCTAATCAGCCACCCTTGCAAAGTAATGCTAAAAATTATCCTCAGCCGGCTAAAGCCAATATTCGAGGAATTACTGGCAGAAGAACATGCAGGTTTCAGGCCAGGCAGAAGCACAATCGAGCAGATCTTCAACTGTCGCTTGATCATAGAAAACCATCTACAGCACAAACGCGCACTCCATCACAACTTCATTTACTTTAAGAAAGCCTTTGATCGAGTTTGGCACGAGGGACTTTGGCAAGTGATGAGAAGTGTGAACATTGAGGAAGGGCTGGTAAAGGTGATCGAAAAACTCTACAATCAGGCAAGCAGTGCAGTTTTATTAAAAGACTGTGTAATGGACTTCTTCAAAACGACGATCGGAGTCCGCCAGGGCTGCATTCCTATCACCTGTCCTGTTCAATATCTTCCTTGAAAAAATCATGCAAGAAACGCTCAGAGATCACAACACATCCATCTATATAGGCGGAAGACCCTTATGCAACCTACGATTTGCTGATGACATATATCTTTTGGCTGGGAGCAGTAAAGAACTCGAGGAGCTCATTTAAAAACGTAAAAGCGTAGACAGATCAGGTGCATATGGGATGGAAAGTAGCTCAGAGAAAAGCAAGATATCTGTTAATACCTCAGCTGCCAGTATGGCCAACATTGTAATGAACCAACAATAGCTGGACGAGGTACATAACTTTAAATATCTAGGAGCAATTATATACAGAAATGTTACCTGTGAAGTTAAAATTCGATCTAGAATTGGGTCTGCAATGGCTGCAATGACAAAGTTAAACAAAATATGGAACAGCAAAAACATTAGCCTGCCAGCAAAGCTCAGGCTTTACAGAGCTCTCGTTAAAACCACTGTCCTTTAAGGATGTCAGACCTGGACACTAATGGCAGCCACTGAAAGCAAGCTGCAGGCATTTGAAAACAAATGCATGAGGACATGTTTGCTTTGGCCAATAAAAACAAAACTTTTACTTTTTATACCCATTGATATGGTTTTACATAATGTTCAAATACATATAAACATATTGAAACAATAATAACACTATCAATTGATATTTTAATTGTTTATAGGAATGTATTTGTGCATTGGCTTTATGTGGGTGACACTTTATTTTCCAATAATACACATGTTTAAATATTCAATAAAAAACACACATATGCGTGAATTTGAAATATACATTTTAAGATTCAGAAATGAATGCTCTTTAAAACTATACATGGCACTCAAAAAATGTGCTCCGGTTCAACTATTATCAAACGTAATATGTGTAGGACATGTACATTGCAATTTTTTTTAAAATGCCCATAAAAAGGATTTTATAGTCAAAAACTTTGTTTTGTTACGGGTTTTAACAAATTTAAGTTGAGATCTTGGTCTAGTTAAAATTTAAAGTGCTTCGTAAACGGCCTGCGGGCTGGATTTGCTTTATATTATTTTTTTTTAAAAACTAATTAAACATGCTGAACATTGTAATTTGTCATATGAAATATATTTCCTATCATATATAATATGTTTTGAAGCTTGAAATTTTAACTTTAAACTATATGTGAGATGTTACTTTTAAAAAAAAATAATGAACGTTATTCCTCATAATGAAATATAAAATGTTGTTTGTTTTAAGACTAAATGTAAAGAATTGAGAGGAGAACTTTCTGAATTGAACTCAATGGAAAAAAGCGATGCATACTTGGCCGCTTTACCTTCAGGTAAGATTTGAATAATTACCTTATTTCAATCCGTCTTAATGTTCATAAAAATTCTTTTTAATAGTATAAAAAATGTTCATAATTTGACACCCCTCTTTAGTACCGCAACTTAAAGTATATCGGGCGTTTCTAATTTTGTTAAAAATTTTATATTAAATATCTATATCTTAAATATCTTCAGCTAAAGTCAAATAAATCTGTCTCCATTTAATTATTCTGTGTTTTATACTTATACACAGAGGCGTTGTATGCGAATGTGCCACCCGGGGCTGAACCCATGTTTGCTGTCCCCCCCCCATCTTTCACACTGAGAAAAAGAATAATGTTGATGCAAAAAATATATTCTTTTTAGAAATTAAACACTATACATTTTTATGTCAAAAGATAATAGAAGAGATGTCATATTTTTAAAATTAAAATAATTACTTACGTTTTCTGTTTTTTTGTCATTAAGCAATTTTAGATGTATCAATATTCTCCAAAATAAATTAAATTAAATTTTATTTCAATTTATTTTGGAGGAGCTTCACTCGCAGCTGGTATTACTTATGACCATAGGCGTCACTAGTGTTGTTGTCAACCAGAACGTTAGCTCATAGTTTCGCAAATTCAACACTAGTGCAATAGACCGCCTTCGAGTCTTTCAGTGTGCAAATAACTTGAACGTACAGAATTTTACATTTTGGTTTAACCTATTGTAATGGTGTTGTTCAGTGCAGTCTGTCTAATGACGCCTCTGCTTATGGCAGTTGTAAGGAACTTCATTATTAGTTTATTATATTAGGCAGGGTAACTTGGAGCCTAAATATCTCAATAAACTAGGATAAATAAAGTGGGCCTGAAATAATTAATTCATTTTTTTCACTGTAAAGTAAAAAAAAGCTCTTGCTTGACAATGTCTTGTGAGATTCTTTATTACTCCAATTAGAAAGCTAAATTTAAAAGTACGGTAACTTAAATGGTGTACGAAAATCATATTTGTTTTTAAATTCTGTAACTCCCAAAATATCAACCGAATTTCTACATTAACCTCATTTTATTAAGTAAGTAACTTTAAACTTTAAACCTTAACTTTTATTTTCATTATATAACTACATATTCACTTTGATTGGCAAAAATTGGCAGTCTCGTATTTAGAGATAAAAATTGAATGATCAACATAATTTATTTTTAAAAACCAAAGCATCCTTTAAGTATTCAATTTTTAGTTTCTCCTTAGGTAGTCTCAGCAAAGCATGTTATTAGCACTATACGGTTATAAATAATTTCGCACATCATTGAGTAAAAAAACATGTTTCCAGATATTACATGTTTTAAATTTAACACATTAATTCTAACTTTTAAAATTCCTGCATCATTTCGTGTGTTTAGGCCCTGTCAGCTTTTCTATAGCTTTCAAAATAACTTTAAAATGGCTCAGTATTATTTTTTTCCCCTGAATTCAGTTAAATGCCTCGCCTGTAGCAAACAATTGATTTGTTCCAGTTGCGTGTGGACATGGAAAATTATGCGCATAAAGAGAGAGTTCCTTTTAGTAGGAGCAGGCTGTAAACAAATCATGTTTAAGGAACTGTTTAAGCAAAGTACAAATAATTTGACATTGATATTAACATTTTAGGATCTCTCTTGAAATCCATATATAATTTCAAGCCCTAAGAAGTTATTAAAAACATTGGCACTCTACTGTCCTTTATATGCTTTTAAAAAATTATTTCAGATTTGTCGTAAGCAGATTCATTTTTTTTTCAATTAAATCTTTGGAATATTATATAACGCGTAATTTGGGATTTTTAAACTTTAGATATTAAATAACTTGTCTTGTTTGATCTTTATGTGAAAGTTATGGAGAGTTGAGGAATAAAATTGAATATATTTCTCATCTTGTATTTGAAAGATGAGTTTTAGCGCAGTGTATCTCCGAAAACAAAAATGAGCTCCCTTTGGATTTGACGTAACAAGATTTGTACCCATTTTCACATGTTCTCGAATGACTTGATCGTAATTTGCTAGCAGATGCATCAATTCCAAACTTTTGCTTCCATTTCCACGCAAATAGTCCTCGCTGTGTTCGTGAAAATAATTTTTTTTATCTTTTCCAGAATTTAATAATGTCTAACATTCTAACAAGAACGTCTTTCCACTTTGGTTTGTTGTCTTTTACAGACATGCATTGTTAGTCTTTTTGAATCGTGAATTCCTTTTTATCAGATTTCAGGTTCCTTCTATTTGCAAAAATGTAGGTATGTTAAGAACTGTATTTACTGTATTATACTAATGAAGATACGTACGATTAAATTATCCCCACTGTTAAATATTGGGGTATATATTCTATAGACATCAATACAGTATATGACTCTTGTTGTCTAGGGTTACAGATTACGGGATGCTAATTGAGCTCCCAGACTACTTACAAAATGTTATCTTTATATTATCTACATCTAATCGGCTCTAGCCCCCAGTATTAAGTATTAGTATAGAACTACGCTACAATACCTAATACGTATAAATAAGCACACAAAACACATCTGTACACAACAGAGAGAATATTTAATTACATTAAGTAAATCATATAAATACACATTGGAATAGATTCCACAATATAATGTATAGACTATAGCTCAATAACTCTAATAGTAAATACAATCAGATTGCAACTTAACTTCACAAATACATTCTATGACTTCTTAATCGGCCAGCTCCTGTTGTATGTCTGCCGATCTCACATCACACACGGTCTCAGGTCACGGGGTCAGTCCATGTTCCGCCTCAGTGGTCAGCGATGCTATTAACCCATTCATCGTCTGGGAGGCCGGTAACACCACGTCCCTCTACGACTCCAGTGACTGACAGTGTCACAACTGGCTGCACTGTTTACTAACAGTAGTCTTCTGTCCGGCTCAGGGTTGTCTGGCCCACTTTTGCCAGTGGCACGTCTGGTGCTCAAACTTATATACTACGTAAGCTTGGCTATGCTAGCCCCTACGCTTACTTGCTCCACTGTAGGTACACTACCCTACATTTACTTGCTCCACTGTAGGTAACACTACCCTACATTTACTTGCTCCAATGCAGGTACATTACCCTACATTTACTTCTCGACTGTAGGTAACACTACCCTACCTTTACTTGCTGAAATAACATACACATAAAACTGAATAACCGATTAATGAATATACAGTATATAAATAATAATACATCTACATCAACATAAAATTATACATTTGACTATCCTAAGTATAATCTAAGTCCAACCTGCACACCAGCAAGGCTCCCTTCTCAAGACCCGTCCTACAAGGGTTTGGAATGCAGAGGACGAATGTGTATTATGTCCCAGTATATAAGGACCGCTCACCCACGCCTGCCCTAAATTCCCATTGGTTGAACCTTTCGTCCCATGGATGGTACATGTGACAAACTTAATTCTTATTGGTTAAGCCCTACGTTCCAATAACTTTTGGGTGACCCCTGCAACCCCCCATTCTCAGACTTTGTCTAACCCAAGTAAAATGTGTAGCATCCCTCCAAAAATGGTCTAGCCTAAGTATCCTATTGCGTCTTGATAAACTTTAGCTGACCTATCACCAGCGTTTCCATATCCTTGTCCCTCCAAAGTTTGTGTCTCACACTACTCCAATTACCTCTGAAATTATCCCCCAACGGTTCTAAAATAAATGCGATTCTCAAACATATGATTTGGTACTCGACAAGGTAATATTGAGCAATTTATTCATGAGTGGCTAATTTTGGATTTATTTTGTGTCAATTTTTTAATTCAATTAGGTAAGCATTTTTGTTCATTATTTTTGTTTAGGCCACAAATGAGGGCATTAAAGTTTTTAAAATGATGCTTTATGAAAAATACCCATTTAAGTCCGAAGACATTTGTTTCCAATAGTTAACCTACGTTAAATCATCTTCGCATACCCATTTCATCTCTATTTTGGTATAAGCCCTTTGTCTTATTTAGAAAATTTAATGTAGAGGCGTCACTAGGGTGCATGGGGTGGGTCACCCAGGATGACACCAAAGTCTACAATTTTACTTTGTTCGATTTTTTGTCAGAAAAAAAAGAAGACATATTTTTTTTTCATCTAGAAAAAAATTCAGAAATGCATTGAAATACGTTAAATGCGAAAACATTTTATTTTAAAAAAAAATCAGTTAACTTGCAATAATAAAACAGTCCCCACACACAAACAACGATAAAACTAATTACGAAAAAAGAAAACAAACAGCCGCACCAGAGAGAGCTTTAAAAAGGCTGGGCATGCCCATAAAATCGAACTAAGTAAAATTTTAGACTTTGGTGTCATCCCCCCTTTCTCTACTGTTTCGTCTTGTTTTTAAATATTTTTTTTCATGTGGTAAGGAATTGTTTTCTCTCTTGAAAATACGTCACCTGAAGGTTGCTGACCGCACCAGTCGAAACAAAAAGTAAAATTCTGATATTCCCTTTATTTGGCACTGGAAGACTAGGAGGAGTTCTATGGTTTAGGGGGAGTGCATAAATGACGTCACGTGCCTAGCCGGGAGAGTTTCACGTATCTGTGACAATGTGACGATTGGGAGGGGTGTGTTTAAAAAATGTGACGTCACATTAAAAACGCGCAAATTAAATAAAAGTTCCACTTAAATATTTGATTTGTTTACCATTTATTTAATGACCAGGGGCGTCCAAACGTTTTGCATGGCGGGCCATATTCGTATAAGTAGAGATATTCGGTGGCCGTATTAAAATAATAAACAAAACGACATAGCTTGAGAAGCTTATATTACAAAATGTTAATATGAAGGATGAAACTGAGATCTTAAATGCAGTAAATAGGTGAAGTCAGGTTCAATGCTACTGATTGTTTATACATATGATATTTCGCAGGTGAGAGTCTTTTATTCTTGTCCTCACACAGTTCTTGTTAAATGTAATAACTGAAAATATCTACTCACACAAGTATTTCGAGCCAAAAAAGCTGAACATTATCTTAGCAAATGATCGAATACCTTGGAATTTCTCTTTATCCAGCTGACGTTAAAAGACAATGAGAGAAAGATATTGTCTGCTGCGACATTTAGCCTCACTTTGCAACTCTATGAGTCCAGCTGCATATTGCCTGGAACATTATCAGGGTCACAGAGAAAGGTGTAGAAAAAAAACATGATTTCCTTTTGGATAGTTGCAAAGTCCTGAAAGTCTGAAAGCGTTTTTCAAATTCATCAGCCGGAGATGTGATATCCTCAATATACCTCTGCATGTTTTGGCCCGCGGGTTAGACTTTGGACACCGCTGTTTAATTATATTTTCAATGGCTTCATGCGTGTTACGATATTAGAGTGCAAACTTGCAGTAAATACATATTTAAATGACAAAAATTTGCAATATGCTTAGTTTAATTTAGAAAATACGGCTTTGGGGGGGGGTGTCAAAGTGTCAAATTATTACGCGTTGGGAAGATGGGGTAAATATCTGAACCTCTCATGACGTCATTTATGGACGGCCCCTTAAGTCGTGAAGGGGTGACACCTAGCCAAGCCTCTTCGTTAATGCGTATATGTTGGACACTGTGTTAATCTCGCTGCACTGATAGTAAACGATCATTTTCTTCTGTACGTAAGGGAAATTTATGTATACGAATTAATTCTATATATGTTTTGAAATGTTATTTGTTGTTGTTGATACAACGAATTTCGAGTCTACAAGATGAGTGGCTGACGAACGTGCATCAATCTGAGGTACCAGCACATCAGTGTCACGTTCTCATAATAATAAGGAAATGAGGTTTCTCTAGGAAATATGACCATCTGTGGAAACGGAATCCACCTTTAACGCAAAACAAACTCTATATATATATATATTTCGCCTAAACGAGTATGTGCAAGTAAGCATGACGAATGACCCTCGCTGGGGTAAACTAATCACAGTTAACGGTTGGCAAGCGAAGGTAGTGGAGGGGAGAGGCGTGTCTTGACACCAGCAATGTTTTTTGCATTAACTTTCGTTGCTCCTTCACAGAGTACATGTATTTCGTAGTGTATTGGTTATTACATCCGCCTGATATGTGGAAGGTCATAGGTTCAAAGCTTTATGGCAACATATTATATTTTTATTTTATAAAATATTTTATGGCTCGTTCTTTTTTGCCCCTTTCTTAGCGAACATAAACACCGCTGCTCATGTATTTGACGGAAAAAAGCTTCGTTCAATGTTATATCAATTCCTTCATCAGGTAACTGTCTGTTTCTATCGGTTGTAAATTTCTGGGAAAAGATCATAGACTAAGTTGTTGCTCTCCAACTTGCTAGCATGTTTGTAGTATTTGTTTCCCAACATTGGGATAACTTTGGCGAAGAGCTTTCCGTTGTCCTCAGTGACGGAATTGTAGTCATACACTCTCAACAATACGCTCAGTACATGAATACTTCAGCATTATATGGTGGCGAGGCAGAAATTGTTGCGATGTCCGAAATACTTCCCAAAAATGGTTCGGTGGTCCCCCCCCCAACGTTCACTCGCGTTGTTCCCACTGTTTGTGCTACTGTTTGTGTACGTTCTACCTCCCTTTTCTTTACACTATCTATGAATAAGTAGGCTACGCCCGGGTCTTATCTAGTCATAAATATTTTGGATAGCAATGGAGTTTTGCATCATGTTAGATTAAATTTAATACGTATTTTTATAGGAATTTTGTTTCAGAATAAAAAAGGTGCAGTTTTTTATGATTCTCAGCTATCTTATTTAAAAGGTTGTATTAGATTTTATTCTAATGCCCTAATGTCCAGGAATTGTTTAAAATTAATTTCATAATCTTTAAAATAAATACCTTAAAATTATACATAGTTTGTCATTTAGTTATATAACAATTTTGTATTTTTCTATATTTCACTTTATTTAGTGTAATAATGTTTTACCGTCACAATAATAATAGTATATTTACCCATTACACTCTATTTTACGCCTAACCTTTCCAAGATAGTATCCATTGTTCATAAAAAACACGATTTTTAAGGTGCCTGGACAATATATTTATCATCTTCGCTTTGTTTATTAAATGAACTATTGCTAGCCACATATACATCTCATTCGTACATCTAATAAAAGTTTTTTTCCTTTAGTAGCAACCAAAAATCAAAGTTATTCCTCATTAGTTGTCAATTTTATATTGAACTCATATAAATTTAAGATACAAAAAACAAATAGCAAAATTCAAATATAGTAGATATATTATTAAATTAGCTATCACTTTTTTAATATATAAAATTATAAAATTCAATTTTTTTTTACTTCTAATCTTATTGTAGTAATTCAAATGCTTAAAGATTTTAAATTTTAAAAACATATTTTAAAAATCCGATTAAAACCATATTTTACAACATACAAAATAATTCTAACGTAAACAAATTTGAACAGAAGTCAAAATATGGATAGGAGCAGATAAAGAAAGTGGATCATGGAAATGGTTCTACTCAGGCAGAGCTGCAACAGAATTGAGTAAACTTTGGGCTGCCAATGAACCGAACACAGACACAAGTAACAATTGTGCGTATATACAGAACGCAGCTGTATACAACGGCAACTGTGATGAAATCTTTTACGTTTTGTGCATGGAAATAATAGGTAATATATTTTAAAAATTCTACATATTTTAAATGTATATGAATTTACATTTTAGCTTACGTGAAGCGAACAATCCTTTTAGCATTATTTTTAAAATAACCTTTTAAATCGTTATTTTAAATGAGTATTTACAATTTATTTCTAAGTTGATAATTTAAAATTTCAGCAATGACATCAGAACCGACAACAGCCTCAACTTTATCAGGTATTTGAAATAGATAAGTATCTGTACAATTAAAAATAATTACACTGGTTATTCTCTCAGCTAATGAATTTTTTGGCAAGATTAAGAGTTTAGAGCATAATGTTGTTTGTTTGTCCAACTTGATTTAATCTATTCCATTGAATGCATTGACAAAACATGTAATTTTTTTTTAATAATACATTTATTAAATGTATATGAATTTACATTTTTATTACGTTAAGAAAAACGCTATTTAATTTTAATAGCTTAATATATTAATGTCAACTGTTTTTAAACATTTTAAAACCAGCAACTCTTAAGCATTACTTTCAAGCCAAACTCTTTTAATCGTTATTTTATTTCAGTATTTAAAATTCCTTTCTCACTTGGCAATTTAAAATTTCAGCAACTACATCAGAACCGACAACAACCTCAGCTTTATCAGGTATTTAAAATATATAACTATCGATACAATTAAAAATGATTACACACGAAATTCGCTCTGCTAATGGGCGCAATAATCTTCAGTATAGGAAGGAGCGTCTGTAAGAGATAATATAAGATAAGAAGATAATGGATTTTGACAAGATTTAGAGCATAATGGTGTTCATTTGCCGGTCATGATTTAACTGATACTATCTTAAAACTTTTGCAGTTATGTGAGGTTTTTTTTTACTGTCAACGAGAAATATTATTTATTTTCTTCTGAAAGAGAAAGATACATCCTTGAATTAGACAAGAATTGGTCGTGACGAAATAGAAAGATTTAGTGCATGTCCAATTCTCCAATGCTAAAATCTTTTAGTAAAGCTTTTGTCCATCCTTGTAGCGCTATCGCTTTTACACACTGTCTTGTTTAATGTCACGATAAACACCTTTTTTCGAACGCGATTGTTTAGCATGCGCACATAATTCCTCGCCAGAGTATTTTTTTCCATGACGACTATTGCAGTGTCAGGAACTTATTTATGCTATTTGATATCATTAATTTTGTAAAAATCCATTTTTTTGTTAAATTGGTTTAGAAAACTTTGGAACACCATGATTTTTTAAAATAACAAATTAAGTAAGAACAAAAAGTGCTACTAACACATTTACCGTCACCAAGGGGCTGCTTCTCCTTCTGCTTCATACATTAAACTAATATATGTTATTAAACGCGATATGTATAGACCTGATAGGGCGTTTTGACAGACCTGTTAAAATAACTTTTTTTCAAATTTAAAAGTCTGATTGCAGTCTCACCCACAGTTTTTCCATTTGCTTCAGACACTGTTTTACAGTAAGCGTAAATGTTTTACAAGCCTTAGAGTTACTTATGTTCACTTTATTGTCAATGGTGGCAAAGCTAGACATCTTGCTTCCGAGGTCTTTGTGGATGTTCACTGCGTTGATTATGTAGCCATGTTGGTAGATTTGTAGGTTAGATTTAGGGGATATTTTAGGATAGTTAGTTTTTAAACAGGGTGGGAACTTTTAAAAGTTACTACCTAATATATAAATCTCAGTTGGTGTTTGTATGTTTGTCGCCGCTCTCTGTCCCGCTCTCATTTAAAAACCAAATCACGGACAAGGACCAAGTTTGGCAGGACGGTTCCTTTTAACCTGCAGATGGTTTTGGTATGGTTTTTGTAATTGTCGCTTTTGCTCGAAAGCAGTAAATTAAAAAATCAGAAAATGTAGAGACAAAGAGAAATTAATTATATCTAATTCCCATATTGAACAGTTTCATGCGGACATTCAAAAACTAGTTCATTTTGGTGCACTATTTTTTTTCCTATACTTTATATTTAGCGGTGCGCTTTTTATAATATTTTATTGCCTGATGGCGCTTTACTAAATCTTTATTTATGGTGTGCACTTTTTCGTGTACGAGTTTTAAATTGAGCTTTGTCACTTTATTATTATACGTTACAATATTAGCATCTACTTTTGTTTTACAAATACTTAACAATGTAAAATCTATGGATGCACTTGGCCGAGTCTACACTGTTCATCCATCAAATGCTGAGTTCTTCTTTTTTACGAATTCTACGTATCATTGTCAAGGGTTCAACGTCATTTCGAGACCTAAAGATAGTCAATTATTAACTTTGTGAAACCTATCGTAAGGCATGTGAAAAAAGAGGTTTATAAGTAAATAATGACCACTGTGATCTAACGCTGTTTGAAGCATGTGCCACCAAATCACGATATCACTCAAAGCATCTGTTTTGCATTTTGCTAACTACCTGTAATGTTTCAAATCCTCTTCAGATGTTGGAGAAATACAAAGAACACCTTAGTGAAGATTTCTTTTGAAAGTTAGATGTGAAAATCAAACCTTACAAATCTATTTTAGTACAATGTGTGAAACATTGAATTTAATTTATGGAAAAAAATAATATTAAGAGTTAAATCAAAGCCGACTTTAATAAGATGGATACTTTTCAGACAGGCTGTTGCCTTAGTAGAAAATATACTAACGCATCTATTAGCAGTCCAAGTGACAACCTTTCAAGTAGGCAATCGGTGATACTTTACTGGCGTAAATTATATTTTCTTTGTGTTTGGCTTAATTTCTTAAACCTCAATTTAAAAAGAAGATTATTGATCAAAATGAAGTACTGCTATTTGTTTTGTATGTCAATCTTTTTTTCTGTGTTTAAATGTACATATACATTCATTGTACGCTAAGGCTAACACTTACTATAATTGCATATTTGATATTGTTTAATTATTCATTGAAAATTTAAATAGACAAATTATATATTAAAACTTTCAAAGTATACGCGGTTATTGAATCTATACCTTCACTAAAACATTTGGCAAACGTCTTTCTCTCTCTCTCTCTCTCTCTCACTCTCTCTCTCTCTCTCTCTCTCTTTTTCTCTCTCATTCTCTCCATCTTTTGTGCTTAAAATGGAATTCTCTATTTTTGCAAATTTGTAGTAATCCTACTACTTATTAATCCTACTTAAAGCTTGCACGACTGCATTGTCTTAAAACACATCTTTTAAAACTTTTACTTTTCCAATTAAAGAACTATCAAATATTTCTTCTACTGATGAATTTAGCTTATTTGCACACTCATGTTACTATATTTTGGTTAAATTTAAAAATGAATATTTTTATTTAAAGTAGGTATAATATTTGTGTTCATTTTTCGATATAAATTTTTGTAAAGCGTGTTGAGCCAAGCAGCTAGCTGGGTTATCGCGCTATTTCAATTCTCCGTTTATAATCATTTCAATTGTTATAATACTGCAATGCGATTTTAGATGTGGAGGTTTAAAAAAATCGTGTCAGAAAAAATGTATTGATTTATTAATCAAATTAATGTTAATTGTTTTTCCTCAAAAGAATACATGAACCATTTTAAGAAGTTTATTGAAAGGCAAATTTCTGCTCTAAAATTACTTTAAATGAAGTTACAAATCATGCCATTCGTGTCTTTCATAACTGTGTAAATACGCGTTGTGTTTTAATACACTTATCAATGTGTTATTACAGAGAAAAGCATTGATCGATTAGTAGGGTACATTTTGAAATCTTCAATGAAAATATTCTTAAAACCCTTAAAACTCAACCATATTAAAATTATTATTTAATTGGCGTATATGAAATGAGACTTTTGGAAGGATTATTATTGTAAGTCTTAAATTCAATTGCGAAATATATATATATATATATATATATATATATATATATATATATATATATATATATATATATATGTATATGTATATATATATATATATATATATTTAAACAGCTGCTCAGTCATATATCGATATTTAATTGGAACCTTCAGTTCAGCTTGAAAAAAATGTACATTTTAAAAAAAAAGTATTTTATATGTATACTAGCAAAATACCCGCATTTTACGATAAATTACAATTTCAGTAAGCGTTGAGAACCCACGTAACATAAATTCAAAACACCAATTGATTTCAATCTGGATCATGATGGATATAATACATATATTAACTTAACCGTCTTGTCTGTCTGTCTGTCGTAGTCCCGCAGAAAAACAAAAACGAAAAGTAAAAAATGACACACTTCTGCTACAATTGCGGGAGGGTAGTCAACAACTTCCCAAAGTTTCCTGCTCCTACCTACACGGGAAGTTAGATATTTAATGATGAGTCTGTTTTATATAGCTCATATAAGAAAAAAACTTCATTTGGGCCCCCGGCCCCCTAGTGAATGATAATTTTATATTTGTTTTGATTTTTACCATAGCGGGAGGGTATTCAACAACTTTACAACGTTTCATGCTTCTACCTACACCGGAAGATGAGGAATTAGTGTTCATTCAGTTCTATATAGCCCATATACAAAAAAAAAGGTTTTTGGCCCCCGGCCACCCATGAGTTACAATTTTAAAATTATTTTTTCGCCACTTATCGTCAGAAGAGTGTACTAAGCAAGTTCCAAAAGTTTTAACTTTTACCTTCACGGGAAGTTGGAGAATTAGTGTTGATTCAGTTTTTAATATTAGGAAAAAAACTAGATTTGGGCCCCCGTTAAGTGATAATTTATATAATTTATTTACCTTTTACAATCGCGGAATGTTACTCAGCAACTACCCCAAGTTTCATGCTTCTACCTACACGGGAAATAGGAGAATTTGTGATTCTTAGTTTTTATAGAGCTCATATAAGGAAAAAACTTCATTTGGGCCCCCGGCCCCGAGGAAGTGATAATTTAAATATTTTTTTCTCCCGTTACCGTTGTACTCAACAACTTCCCAAAGTTTCATGCTTCTGCCTACTCGGGAAATAGGAGAATTAGTGATATTCAATTTTTATATTGCCCATATTAGGAAAAAAACCTTTTTGGGGCCCCGGCCCCCATGAGTGTTAATTTTAAATATCTTTTACGCGAATATTCGTCGCGATAGGCTACTCAACAACTTCCCAAAGTGTCATGCTTCTACCTACACGGGAAGTTGGAGAATTAGTGATGAGTGTGTCAGTCAGTGAGTCAGGGCTTTGCCTTTTAATAGTATAGATATATTAGATTTCTTGATTTATTAACCTTATTTCTTTTTGCATTTGTTCTTTAAAAGATTTGCTGTTAATTTCCATTGCTCCGATTCAATGTGTAATATAATGAATATAAAATTAAACAAAATTTTCATTAGCTTGATAATTAAAATGCTTCTATTTGTTTTTTAATGGTGTCTTAATTGTACTGACTCTACTAAAGAGATAAGATTAACGTGAACAAATAGTAAGATGTCCTTATTAATACTTCAAGATAAACATATATTTATTAATCATCATATAATTCTTTATTGTCTACAAATTTCACATGTTCGTTTGGTTTTAAATTTAATGTTTTCAATAGTCTATTCAATCTAAATTGGTTTCATATAATGTAATCTTTTAATCCGATATTTTAAATTTTTAACAAAAAGGCGATAAAAGAATGTCAAAATGATCAATATATATTTTTTTCGCTTTCCGACATGAAATCTTAATTACGCCGGGTATTTGGCTAGTTACATATATATATATATATATATATATATATATATATATATATATATATATATATATATATATATATATATATATATATATATATATATATATATATATATATGTATATATATATATATATATATATTTGTGTTTGACATAATTTAGACGGAAAACAAACATGTTATAAAACAACTTCCATAACCTTATTTTAAAAAAAGGTTTCATTTATAATTTGCGGTATTATTGAACTTTAACATCCATGACCTCACCATTTAGAAGTATTCATTTGAGAAGAAAAAAGAAATTAAAATATAAGACAGAAAAGTTGATAAACCTTTAACACACGCATAGACAACATGTGTTTTATGAAGACTTTTCAGCAAATACCACATTGGAATTACGTTCTTTTTTTTAAAAAAAGCGTAACAAAGATTATGACGTATTTATAAACATATAGGCACTTATGAAATTTATTTAAATTAAAATAACGCGTTTGTCATGAAGCATCTTAAGATTTTTCAATTTCTACTTAGTGTTTAATTTTAACCGGTGCAGGTCTTTATGGGGCTTAGGCGTTCGTATTCTGAGCAGAAACTAGCGAGTTTTTCTACATTGCATTCAGATTGTGCTTTTAGGCCATCCTCTAGGACCAAACAAAACATGAACTGATCTTTTGCATTTAAGGACAAAATATTTAAATAACAAGCATAAATCTTATTCCACGTCTTTCAATGTTGCTGAAATATTAAACTCAACATGGCCTTGTCAATAAAACATCCATGATTGACACCCTTTTAACTTGGAAGTATTAAGCTTAAGGCTGTTAACGACTAATTTTAATTTAATCCTTAACTTTTAATTTCGATTAAGGCAAAAAATTATAATTTATGATTTCATAAGTAAAATTTACTAAACTTTCTTGTTGAAAATCGAAATAACACTGGAATGTCTCCTTTATATGTCATCTTTTCACGAACTACGCAAAAGGACAAGTGTGTTGACATTATTTGGTTAAAGAGATGAGCGGATCTAATTTACAATATAACCAGCGGAGCTGAACAATCACTCACAAGGATCTTAGGTAACTGGAATGCACAAAACAGTCTTGGCAAAGAATGACATTATCGGATATCGGTGTTCATTAAGTTTACACCATAGTAGAGGGCTAATGGATTCAGGAATTTTTATATCCATTTTGTAACGCAGTATTTCATCAGAAGAGTGGTCGTCATTTACTGTCTCTGGGTCAGACTCCGTTACTGCCATTAGTTTAATACGCTTTTGTTTTGGTTTGATAAGTAGGCAAAGTGTTAGAACCATGGTAGGCAAACTTTATCAACATTTTGAACATTCACGTCAGTCAATAGTTTAAAACCAAAATGTTCATATAATTTTCAGTACCAAACAAACACTTCCTAACAAAAACCCACAAAAAATAAACAAAAATCCACCCCACCAAATACCTATCATTTACCTCAACCACCACCCACACCAAATCACACACCCAATCTCTACCTTTTAACCACTCTTCCCATCCACCCCAACCAAAACTCCCTCCAACCAAAATCATCCACCACTCCCCCCTCAAACCCATTCCACTCTCATAAACACCACAAAAACACCAAACCCCATACACCACAACTCCCCCATCCCAATAAACTCCAATTTCCCTAAAATTTAAACACTCATCTCACCACAAAAAAAATAACCCAACTAACTATTACAACCCTCACATACTAACACCAAAAATTACTATCATCACCTAAAACCCTTCACTTTTTCATAAATTAAACACCTGATTCCAATACGCTTTTTTATCCTAACACTCGTTTCAAGAACACATATGAACTTTTTTTAACTCCATTCCCCCATTTCAACTTTAACCCCTAATATATTCATACATTTACACCACCCCCCATTCCATTAACCCTCCCTCATATATCTCCAATCCCACTCACAATTTTCCCTATAATCAAACTATCACCATACCACTATAAATAAACCATAACCCAATCCCCCCACCACATCTTTGTTCAACTACCAAACCCAACAATTTAGACACTATGATATCTTCGTTAATCATATATATCTATGTTCTGACCATCGACGTACACAACAACACCATCTCACAACTTTTTCGGAAAAAGAGCTTTACTTCCAAAGAACAAATAGTATACAAATAAAACGAATATGACGAAATAAAAGGAAAAAAAACAACTAATCTGCGGTGAAATTCAAAGAGTCCAGGAGAGAAATAGTATGAAGATCATAGTATTAGCTTATATTGGAAAGGAGAGGGTGGGTGTGGCAAATCATTTAAGTTGTCACTACAAACACAACATTCGACCCATGTGGTGCAATGGTCCCAAACTCTGGGATTAGTCTATTCTCGAGACTGACCCTGCCAGGTGTGTTGTGCATTAGACCATGGCGCTGACAGACATGTCATCGACGCCCATGTGGTCACGTCCATTGATGTGCCGGGAGACAAGACACTGTTTTGTGTAATCGAACGCACATGCTCTGCGATACGGCAGGAGAGTAACCTCCCCGTCTCACCTATGTATTTCAAAGAGAAGCGCTTACACACAATGGTGTGGACCACATTACGGCTGGTACAAAAAAAAATTCCTAATCTTAAATATCCCCTTAGGGAAGACAATATTGTCCGTCTGGGTAACAAAAGGACATGACTTACAGCGACGACGGCCATATGGTTTTGTACCCATATGAGAGGGTGGAATACAAAGGTGACTATGAACCAGCAGGTCTCTCAGATTTTTGTCCCTCCTGAATACAATAAGGGAAGGGGGTGGAGAATATGTTGTTAGTCTCAGTGTCCGTGAGGAGGATGGCGCGGTTTTTTAAAATTATTATTTTAATGTTGTGGGGATGGTAGGTAAGAATCAGTTTGCTCCTCTCACTGCTGTCACTGATGCGTGATACAAAGACATCGGCACGAGTGAAGCTTTAAACTCGCTGAAGCGCAAATTGAAGTATAGCTTCATGTAATGATGTTTGTCTAAAAAAACTCCTAATTTGATTAAGGCAGTCTACGGAAGCGAAGAGGTTGAGAAAAAGGAATATAATCCTTACGTTATTTGGGATGAGAAGAGGGATAGAGTAGGTAAGAGTCGATTTCTGTAGGTTTGAAGTAGACCGAAGTGAGGATAAATTTTTCTGGAGAGTTACAGTCATGTCTAGGAAATTTGAAGACAGTTCAGAAATCATGTGCGTGAATTTTATGGAGAGGTGGGACGAATCTACAAAATTTATGAAAGTGTTTAGTTCACATCTCTCCATATGAGTCACCTAAATGCCGTCATTAATGTTTCTCTTAAAGAATTCGGGGAGGCGACCAGTGTACTTATGTTCTTGTTTCATGGGTATTTTTGAGCACTTATCTGGGTACTTGCGAATGTTCATTCTCTTTTGGGTTGAGCTGTTAGGCTCTTTGGACCCGGTTCATTTTGTCGCATGTGAGTCTCATCAAGCGGACATCGCCGTAGATTTACCTCTCTGCAGGTACCAATACATATCCTTAGAACTCCCCGCACAGCTCGGAGCACTCTTAAAGTACGTGGGCCACCGTCTCCTCCGGGTGGCAAGACAGCCGAATGGCCAGTTCCCTTCTAGTGTTAAATTTGTGCAGGTAGCTTCGTATGTGACAATGTTCAGTTTTCATTCTGGTTATGAGCTTCTCAATGCTACGTACAATTTTCCACCAGATGTCGCTTTGGCTCGGTCGTGGCATGTAGGGGTATACTTTTTTGCCCGTGCTTCAAGATGCCCAGCCCTGTAGCCACTTATCTCGGAAATGGTCTTTAAGCCACGATCTGACCCCCAGTTGGGTCATCAAGCGGTCGTGTTGGGGCTGAGCTGGCCCATCTTTTGCTAGCGTATCGACCTTGTCTAAATTCTGCTCGCTAATGTGCCCAGTGATATACAGAAGGACTTCTTTTATGCCTCGTGCTAGGATTTCACCTACACTTTCCAAAATGATACGGACGGTATTCGCCTCCAGATAGGATCGACCCACAGTCTCGAGCGAAAACAGTGAGTCGATGAAGACTACGACGCTCGGGAAAACCTTTCTTCTTGCTAGACGTCGGCGCACTTCCTTCAAACCCCTGCAGATCACCTCCAGTTTGGCGTCGTGACTACTGTATGCAGATCTGCACGGTCCTGACAATTCCGTACTGTCAAGTCCATGTTGGGGGTATTGAATTAGTACTCCGTATCCACTTCTTCTATCCTTGAAACTTGAGCCGTCCGTGAAGACTCAAACCACGCTGTTACCATAAGCATCACCAGTGTTTCATGACTCCCGTATAAAGAAAACACGGCACACTAAAGCAAAAAGACGAAGTAAAGAATCATCAGTTTCTCATTCAATCAAGTCTCAAGAAACAACGGCAAAAACAAAAGCAGAGACAAAAGCAATTAAAACGAATGAAGATACAGCAGCGTCTCATTAATCCCGTCTCAAGAAACAACTTCAATCTAATGGAAAAAATTCGAAGTGAAGAATCACCAGTGTGTGAAGAATCACCAGTGTCTCAACGCTCACATCTCAAGAAACAACGGAAATCCGATGCTAAACGACGACATGAAGAATTACCTGTGTCCCGTGATTCTCGCCTTTCAAAAGATCGCCATTTTCATGCAGAAAGAAGAAGACAGATGAACGCCACAGTGGAGTCTTTTAAAGTAAATTATGTTGTTTATGATTATAGCATTTGTGAAGTTTGTCACAAACGTTGCTATCCAAACCAAGTATCAAATTACACGATCGATTCAAAGAAATTATCTCGATTATCTTCCCGTGGAGTTGTCCAGCAAAGACTCATTGATTTTGTGTCAGCGTTGCAAATCTCATTTGATATAAAAAAGACAACCTGTCCCTGTCCATCTAAAGCGTACTGGAAACAATCTTGATCCTGGAGTGATTCCACCTGATAACGCAATTTTAACACCAGTGTAGGTATGTTTGCTATCTCGAATCATACCTTTCTTGAAGATCATAAAGTATGATGGTGTATTTGGAAAGTACGGCTTCAAAGGTCAAACATTTTTGTTTGGGCAGGATATCTTCGAGGCTACAGAAAATCTGCCCACCATGTGTTAAGTATTTTGACTCTATTGTCTAGGAGTAATATTAATCATTAGGCTCCAGCCCCCAGTACTACAATACGTAAGTACAAGTTAGAATTTAGAACTACACAACTACGTATAACTACTACTATATCTAAACACATACAAATAATGACGCACAACACCTCTTTATACAAAAAGAGATAATATTTACTACATTAAAAATATATATATATATAAATACGACATAGAATATATTTAGCAACATATATGGTTGGACAATACACTACATAAGATAAACGACTGAATCTAACAATGATTCGCGTTTGACCCAACTCCCCTCTGGTCAAACGGGTGTGGCCAATGAATGAGTGACTGTTACTTCTACGTCACTGCCTCTATCTGCTCCGCAGTCAGGCGTAGCGTCTCCCAATTTGGTTGGGCAATTCTTTTCCGGAGGTCAGTCCGGGGTCAAGACTCAGCTATGTGGAATGATTGACAGTCTGCTTGGTCTGCTCACAGGGATGAGCGTCTTCCACAGTGGTTCTCACGTTTAGAGATGGGGTCGCCTTGTCCCCTTCTTCAAAGCAGCACGTCTCCTGTCTGGTCTGCTATAGGTTAGCTTGCCTAACCGCTATTCTCCTCTATGACCTACTATACTAGCTGAAGACAATAAAAATAGTGCATACCTTAACTAACAATCAATAATCAATATAGTTAAGAATAAAAGCATTTAGCTAAGGCTATATACAAAAAAACATTTGAACTGCTATTACTAAGTACTCAACCTGGGAACAAACTTCTCAGCTAGGCTCCTCTAATCGAACAGTCTAACACCTCAGAACTCAATCTTATGGTGGTCTGTGACTGTGATCTTCTGAGAGAGAGAGGACGCCTTAGGGTTTTGCTGGGGTATATATTGGGCTGCTCACCGCGTGGGTGGTGACCCGCTGTCCTAGATTACTAACCGTTACAATTGGCTATTCAACTGGGTGGCATGGGTCAGCGTGCAACTCTTAATTTGATTGGTCAGCCCTCATGTACCAATTCCTTTGCACGTGCTCGCATGCATACATTCAGGCGTCATCAGGCACCTGACACGTGATCACATGTGACTTAAGTAGTTGTAGCGTCCTAATAAATTTCCCATGACCCATCAGATTATTCCAAAATCTTTGTCCACTCAAGGTCAGCGTCTGAACCCCTATCCCCCAATGGTTCTAAACTGAATGAGATTCTCAAACCATTATTAAGGTACTTAACACCATGTTACCGCGAACTCCTGATACTGATTCTGCTGGCCTAATCGTTGTCACTGAGTCATTAAAAATCTTGACATAACACGAGATTTTGCGATATCTCATTAAAATTTAAGCAACGAAATAGAATGGTTGAAAGCAAATAATCCTCTTTTTTGTGATGTATGGGTGTGGGGGGGAGAAAGGACGGGTAATTTGTGGCACTTTGCCAACCATGGAGTGTCATGTATGATCATTCAATGATAACGGGAACTACCTTGATCACGTATTATGGTTACTTGGATTTTCAAATGGATAGTGTCCTCCCTAAATTCATTTCGGATAGAAAATAAGTTGGTCATTTATGCCATTATGTGAGCTCATACTAGTATCTAATTATTGACACACCATCTCTGGTAAGCCAGTCTTTTTGATGTGTGCCTATTGCTAAAATTTAGTTATGACGGTCTATAGTTTGGAAACTATGGCTTGCCTTGGCTACCCTCAGCAGCTACCATATCCTGAACACCTGGATACTCTGACCCCCTACCAACAACCATGTATTATAACAGTCAGGTACCCGCGTGGAGCCAATGGCATGAAATCATTTTGAATTTTAATTACACTCTGTTGCAACCTAAACTTAAAATTATAAAAATCTGCTTCACAAGGGTAGGCAATTGAGAGATAATTATAATCTATATTAAAATAGCTGGTAGCGTGTATTCAGTCGTGCACTAACGGTGGAAATCATGTTTCTAAATTGAAGAGCTACAAGTACAAGTATGTCCAAATAGTTCGCAGGCACCGTCTATTTTGACCAGGGCGGGTTTCGTTAGATTAAAAGTGTATTCGAACCCACGTCAGGTCACTGTGTAGTACTAGTATGAATGGTTATTCAAATTATGTTGCAAATTTTATGGTTTTGGGCCTGTTTTAAAAGTAATTTTACGCCCAGGGAGGAAAAAAAAATTAAAAAATGAAGAAAGAAGTAGCTATCACTAAACCTACCCCTAACCCTAAAACCTATCACTAAACCTACCCCAAACCCTAAAACCTATCACTAAACCTAACCCTAAAACCTATCACCAAATCTAACCCTAAAACCTATCACTAAACCTACCCCTAACCCTTAAACCTACCCCGATACCTACCCCTAAAACCTATTCCTAATCCTAAAATGTGACAGTGATTCTGTCAGGAAAAAGCACATGAAAAAAATGTATTAATTATCAAATTATATTTTAAAAATGTAAAGAAAAGAAAAGAAAAAAAAGGCCCAGCTAAAAATCGAATGCAATACCTCTATTTCAACAATCGATCGCTCTATCAATTTGACCACGAAAGCCTGACAAAAAATCGTTCTTTTTAAATCCTTTATATTAACTCGTGGTGTCTGCGGCGGACCTTGCTTGCTTGCTTGCTTGCTTGCTTGTCGCCAAAACTTTTGATCGATTTTTAACCCACTTGCTCGCAAGATAGCGAGCTGAAATTTTGCAGGCAGTTTCGTACCGATGATAAAAACAATGTATCAAAATTTCAGATCGATCGCATGTACCGTAATTAAATTATTGATTTTTTAGATTATTTTTTTTATTCCTATGTATCATGCTATTTTTTGAGATAGAGCGTCGCGGTGCGTATTATATTGAACAACCTTTCTGTCGCGCAATAAGGTGCGTATTTTATTGACAGCTCTTTTTATAAACATATTCCTGATCGGTGCGTATTATATTAAACATGTTTTACGACACAACTTCAATTTTGTATTTCTGGATGGTCTGGCGCTGCGTGTTATAATGAACATTCTTTTAGTTACTTCTCATACGTAAAGGATTTATAGTCAAAAACTTGGTTTTTTACGGGTTTTTCTTATTAAATCCTTTATATTAACTCGTGGTGTCTGCGGCGGACCTTGCTTGCTTGCTTGCTTGCTTGTCGCCAAAACTTTTGATCGATTTTTAACCCACTTGCTCGCAAGATAGCGAGCTGAAATTTTGCAGGCAGTTTTGTACCGATGATAAAAACAATGTATCAAAATTTCAGATCGATCGCATGTACCGTAATTAAATTATTGATTTTTTAGATTATTTTTTTTATTCCTATGTATCATGCTATTTTTTGAGATAGAGCGTCGCGGTGCGTATTATATTGAACAACCTTTCTGTCGCGCAATAAGGTGCGTATTTTATTGACAGCTCTTTTTATAAACATATTCCTGATCGGTGCGTATTATATTAAACATGTTTTACGACACAACTTCAATTTTGTATTTCTGGATGGTCTGGCGCTGCGTATTATAATGAACATTCTTTTAGTTACTTCTCGTACATAAAGGATTTATAGTCAAAAACTTGGTTTTTTACGGGTTTTTCTTATTTAAAATGATAATCTAAACTCTATAATAATATCGCTTACTCTTAAATTTAAGAAAAAAGATTTCTTAGACAAAGCGCACCACTGAATACATACTATCAAAATAGTTTGTAATCAGTTAAATCCCTTTAAAATGCTTTAATTTTTTTAATTAATCGTTTTCATATACGGTCTTATAGAATTATATGGCTTTCATGCTTCAAATTAGAGATTGACACTGTTTAATAACCACTGGACCGAATTATCCTTTTTTTTTCGCACCCTGACCTCGAAATAATTTAGCGAGTTCACCAGCTGCGCATTGTGATACTTGATGTAAATAGTGGTGTGCAAACATGTGTGCTGTAGTACATGTATTATTAGAGTGGCAACTCGTGAACTTTATTTAAATACGGGGTTATCAAAGGTTGACATCTCGAAAAATCAACTCAGATTCGATTGTGATTACTTATTAATTTAATTCACTAAAATATGATATTAATGTCATTGCATATGTTAATGATATCTTCAAACTGGGCCTTATACTTTTGTTATTTCAATAAATGTTTAAAAAAACATAACGACACTGTTTTACTTGGTTTGAATTGTGTTCAGGTGAATCGCCTCTGGGAGAAATGACCACATTTTAATCAACATGTGAACTCTTTTCCTTGCGTACACTCCCCTAAATAGAAAATTCTACTTCCCAACAAAGTCAGGTCCATTCACCAAAAAAGTTAGTTCTACTTCCCAACAAAGTCAGGTCCATTCACCAACAAAGTTAGTTCTACTTCCCAACAAAGTCAGGTCTACTCCCAAAAAGTCAGGTCTACTTCCCAACAAAGTCAGGACAACTCCCCAACAAAGTCAGGTCCATTCCCCAACAAAGTCAGTTCTACTTCCAAACAAAATCAGGTCTACTTCCAAAGAAATTCAGGTCCACTCCCCAACAAAATCGGGTCCATTCCCTAAAAAAGTCAGGTCCACTCCCCAGCAAAGTCAGGTCCACTCCCCAAAAAAGACAGATTTACTCCCCAAAAAAGTCAGGTCCACTCCCCAACAAAGTCAGGTCCACTCCCCAACAAAGTCAGGTCCACTCCCCAACAAAGTCAGGACCACTCCCCAACAAAGTCAGTTCTACTTCACAACAAAATGAGGTCTACTCCCCAACATTCAAGAAAGAAAAAAAATGATTGTTGGATTGACGTGCGATGCGTATTATATTTAGAATATAGCATACTTGTAGTTATGTCTCGTATATAAAGGATTTATAATCAAAAACTTTGTTTTTTTACGGGTTTTTAAAAAATTTATTTCGTTTTAGTCGTTTTATCTGTCGAAACGTTCGCTGTTTTGTTACATCCTGTCAGGCTCACTCATACCCTGTTTACAATCACGGAAAAACCAAATGACGGACGGGGACCAAATATGGCAGGACGGTTCCTTTTACCCTGAAGGTGGTTTTAAGTTAGTTTTTGTAATTGTCCCTTTTGCCCGAATGCCGTAAATTAAATAATCAGAAAATGCAGAGACAAAGAATAAAAAAATTTAACCTCATTTCTGTATTGAACAAATTTACGCGGACGTTCAAATGCCGTTCAAAGCGAGTTACTTTTGGTGACGTTTTTTTCCCCCAATACTTTATTTTCAGCGGTGCGAATTCAAAAAATATTATGTCTAATTGCGGTGCGCACATTTTCGTGTACGCTTCATTTTTTGAGCTGTGTAGCACAAAGCATTGTCATTTTCTTTACTGTTACTTTCTATATATTAGATAGACACGTAAACATATTTAATTACAACTGTCACACGATGCATTAGATTTAATTGTTTACACGTTTAAATTTAATTCAGAATTTGTTTTAATTATTTTCTGTTCCATAACTCGACATTTAATAAAAACCTATTTATGTAATAATTGCGTCTATATTGTTTTCAAACTATTTAAATTCAGGCTACCAGACCTATTAACATAAGTAGATTAAACTAAATAAAGTGATCCTGAAAACGCTTAATTATTTTGTATTGCGAATTTAATATGTTATGTTAATTCCTTTGATGATGGATTAACATAGGTCATTTTTAGAATCAATTATTGTTATGGTTTCACATGCGTTTTTACAATAAAATTGATTTGTTTTGTTTTTGTTTTTTTTAAATAAGAAATATAGCGTAATTTCTTTAGTTATCTTTATTATCTTTATCCCATAGAAGCTGTTGCAAATATTGTATTAATTACAATTGTTTTACGATGCAGTGTCGTAAATATATAAGAGCTTTTTTAGAGACGACAGTGGCAGAGATCTTTTGGAAAAATGTCAAAATATCAGTAGCCTTTTTTTAATGGATACAAACAAACAAACATAAAATTATCAACTGATCTTTTTATATTACATATGCGTTTAAATTATTTTATTTCAATTATTTTCACGATGCATTGTATGAATATTTTACATGCAATGAATAAAATTGGGATTTAAAAAAAATTTAATTCATAACTCGACATTTAATTAAAAACCATAGATGTAGCGAGTTTATTTTATGTTGAAAGTGATGGCCTATGTCAAATAAACTTACACTTTAAAACAGTTTACTTGAGCTTTATATACACTATACATTATACACTTTCCATACCAAATTTATTAACAAAACTTGACTAAATTTAATGAAGTGATCCTGAAAACGCTTAATTAATATGAATTGCGAATTGAACATGTTTTTATGTTCATTCCTTTGTATTCAGAATAGCAAAGGCCATTTCTAAAATTGTCTTTTAATCATTTTTAAGATGCACATATGAACAGACGGTTGAATCTTTTTTTTCATTTTTATTTTATTTTACAGATATACAATCTGGTGTGTGTGTGTGTGTGCATTGAATATAATTTACTAAATATGATGCCTTATCCGAAATAGGTAACAAAAAAAATGATTCCTTTTTGAAATTATACACATTGCTTATAAACCGTAAATATAAATCGTAAAATATAGAGACATCAAAAATGTTAAATATTATTTCCCTGTGAAAACAATTATGAATACGTCAAAAGGAGGAGTTATTTTGGTTCAGTACATTTACTTTATAACAAGACTTTACTTTATGCGGCCAGCTTTCTATATTGTCTAAATATGGTGTGCACATTTTTTTATATCATTTTAATACGACCGGTTTTTTTAAAAAAAGTATTTTGGAAAGTACATTTATAATTTTGTTTATTTGCGCTATGAGTCACTTAGCTTTTGCCTTTGAAAGGGATAGTGCCACATGTTCTTTATCTCATAGACGTGGTTACAAATATTATATAACTTACAATTGTGATACGATGCAGTTTCGTATCGTAATTATATATTAAATTTTTGAGTGACGAGGGTGGTAGAGCTCTTTCGGAGAACCTGTAAGTTATGTTAATTTTGGACAAGTGGGAATGAAATTGTAAATTTAGTTATTAAGGTCGGCAAGAATCATTATTTAATCAATCATATCTTTTAAATAGTAAAGTTTTGTTAAAACGCACTGCATTAAGTGAAAACAACTCACGCGGTAAAATGGCATATCTCTGTTTCTCATAAGATGAATCTGAAATTTAACTTGGCAAATAAAAATTGTAATAACCAGCAAATAATAATTGGATAAAGGGTCAGCACTCTCCAGCTACAAAGTGCGGGTATTTTTCTAGTGCCATATAACGAAGACATTCCAGTGTTATTTTGATTTCAACAAGTATTTTAATAAATGTTACCTATGACACCATAAATTTCAATTTTTGGCTTTAATCGAAATTAACAATTAATTAGTCGTTAATTTTTCAAAAGGTTACGATTAAATTTATATTAATCGTTAACAATTATAGTTTTAATGCTTTTAAAATGATTAACTGATTTAAGAAAAGTCATTTACAATAAACTTCTTTTAAAAAGAAATATGTTATTCATTTAAACGCAATGCTATTATGTATATTTAATTTTAAAGATTAGATTTTAATATATACTTTTTAAACATTATTTGTCTATAATCATTCTATAAATGGATTAACAATACTACCTGGCTTTTAAAGTAGACAAATGTGAATTTGTAAAATGATTTTTTTTAAATGCGCTTATAGTCTGAATGAACTAAATCTAAATTCTGTAAAAAAATAATTAACTGCTTTGGACAATTCATTTATTTAGGATAGCTGCACAAAATAAAGAAAACAAAATAATTTTAAAAAATCATTTTAATTTATGTTATTGATTTACATTCCATTGCATTGTTCGCATAAATTTTGTTTCGTTACATCGGAGTTTCACTCCCTCATGTGGTCTTGCCAGTTAAATTATTATTTTTTGGGGCAATGCTTCTTTCGAATTTGGGTCACCAAACTTTGGTTTTTGCAGCTAACTTTCCACTGTTGGACTGTTCGACTGTGGCAGACGCATGGTTGGACTATTACAAATAACATATTTTCCTAAAGTGGTCGGCTATCCATTTTTTGCCCAAGGATAATACTGTCGGGTCTTGTTGGGCTTGGTCCGTACTTAATTTTACCTGGTGTCTTCCTTTTCCTTGCAATCGACATTCACGAGGCTCAGCATCCACGGCTCTACTATCTTACCTCCGAGCGTTAAAGTTTTGCGCCATCTACTAAGTGGTGCAAACAATATTGTATCATTACAAGCCAGCCTAGCCTCCAAGTAGCATACAGTCACAATTTAGACTGAAATGCAGTTACGTCGATATCATGTTTTAGACTAGATTGATTAATTTTTAGTGAGTAGGGCGGTGCTGTGTTTTCAATCAGCTACAATACGATTTTTAGTCGACTGACTTTCAAGGTTAGGCCTGGACATGGTAGTGTGTACACCTCTTAAAGCAGTGAGACACACGCGTCTAATATGTAAATATATACAACTTTCCACAGGTTCATATGAATTGTCACTGAAAAAATTATATGGCATACAGTGGCATAACAACGGGTTAGCACCGGGGCAGTTGCCAAGGGCGCCAGCTCAAAAGGGTGCCACTAAATCTCTAATTTTTAAATTTATATTTAAATAAATACAGTCGGACCTCTCTAAGTCGAACTCACAAGGACCCAAAATAAAAAATCGACTTACGGAGTTTTTGAGTTAGGGAAAATGGCGTAATAGGCGCCGAATAATCAAGGACAACGTAGATATTGAGAGGTGGGGGGAGGGAACAGCCATACCGGCTAGTAGGCTTGACAGGAAAGAGAGGCGGTGTCTGTGTTTCATATGAAAGTAAGCCAAATTGCTTTGACATGCCGACACAAGCCAGGGAGAGTAGACACCTTCCCTCCCCTCCCCCACTTTACTCCCTCCGAAGTGGGATGGTGGAGTAAGATTTTTCTTTTTAAAAAGAGTCACAGCATGAAGCAAAGTGACGCGAATTAGTTACCACTCTTTTTTCTTGTCTTTGTCATTTTTTGTACTTGCAAGGGTCGCTTAATCCCTCTTGGAATGGACTAAGATAAGATTTTATGTCCATTTACGTTGCTCTAAGGAACACATGTTCTGAAATGACACTCGAGAATAATAAACCAAATGCCTTGGAAAATTTAACTAAGAGAGGTTGAAAGCCAAAAGTCTTGGAGTTAAGGGGATCTAAAATACATTAGTCCTATGGAATTTGGCCGGAACTTAACAATTAATTCGATATAGGGAGGTTTTCAACTTAGGGAAGTTCGACTTAGTCCAACTGTATTTCACTTTTATCCTCGATAACAAAAAACTGTATAATTAATTATATTGAAATATATTTCATTTAAAATATTATAATATTTATTTTTTATTATGTTTTTATTATGTTGCCTCTGCGGGGCTTCTTATCATACGAATGTCAACATAATTTTAAAGTCTTTATTTTAAAAAGAAAAATCTTACTATCCTCATCCCACTGTCGAGGGAGTAAATTGGGGGAATTGTGAGAAGGTGTCTCCTCTCACGGGCTTGTGTCGCTATGTCAAAGCAAGTTGGCTCCTTTCATATGAAACATCACCGCCCTATTTTCTGTCAAGCCTTCTAGCCGCTATGGCTGTTCCCCCCACCCCTCTTTTCAATATCAACACTGTCCTTGATTAATCTGTGCCTATTACGCCAGTTTCCCCAACTCGAAAACTCCGTAAGTCGAATTTTTCCCCTTTGAGCTCGACTTAGAGAGGTCTGACTGTATTAGCAACACGCCAATACGCCAGCTAACGTAAGTGTTGAGCTGTAGTTGGTGGAGTGTTACTTAAATTTACTTTCTTAAATGTGCGTTTCTATCGTTATGTATGCGATAATGAGTATGACACATAGACACTATTGTTTTTATTTATAATACCGTTACTTCAAGTTTTGATGTATTCTTAAAATCCGTATTAACGCATTAATATCCCGTTTTATCCACCAATTTATTTGGAATTATTTAGTAAATAATAAACTGCAAATTAGTATTGTTCCTGTCTTATGCATTTTTTATATTCACGTTGTATGACTGTCAATGTCAGACTACGTAATTATTGTCATAAATAAAATTAGAGAAATTAATTAATTTTTTTCTAACAAATGAAAAAATCGCAAAGGTGAAACTTATCACTTTATCAAGAGCCCCAAAAATAAATTAGCCAAGGGCGTCAAAAACCTAGCTATGCCTCTGATGACATAGGAAATTAACCTAAAGAAACTGCTAACATTAGATTATTATCTATAAATATCTGTGGCATATTTTGGGGTTGACTCCATTTATTTCCATAAATAGAATATACGAGAACAAGAAAATGAAACGATTTATCTTAACACAAATTTAATTTGTCATTCTTAAAAATATGCGAATTTAAGCATTAATTAGCACCTTTTGTGAACTTTAAAATGGAGTGTGTGTATTGTAATGTCGTTTAGATAGTTTAATAAAAGTATTTTCTGAACTGACATCAATCCAGTTACAGTTTAAATAAAAGCAATTTAAATTAAAAGAACATATTTGTTCTTATGAACCCAAAACACAAAGAGTTTTCTGTTAAATCTGAAGTAATCGATAACACTTGAATTAGTGCAATTGAAAAAATGTAGGCCATCAGCAGAATTTATAAATTTTGTAATTTATGTTTGATTATTAAAGTAATTATAACCGACAAAACGGCTCCGGACAAAACGGCCCCGACAAATTGGCCCCGACAAAGCGGCTGCGGTCAAAACGGCCCCGATCAAAACGGCCCCGGTCAAAACGGCCCCTGTCAAAACGGCCCTTGTCAAAACGGCCCCATTTTTATCAGGGGTTTAATTTTTTTTAATTTGTTTCCACCTTTTGTTCAGACAACCCATTTCACACACAATTTCCAGAAGAGAAGAAAGGTGACTTTTTTTTAAATAATCGGAACAATAATTTTTTTTATATCTATGAGAGTTGAATAAGGTTATTGTTTTATTGTATCTCCAAGTTCGAATTTAATGGTATAGTTAGTTATTGTATTACTAATCCACTCTTCGTTCTTCTACCCTTAAATGTTTTAGATTTAATGATGTAATTATGAATACTTGCAGCTCCTATTTAAATTTGTTTCAGTTGATGTGAGTTTTCTTTGACAAATGGGGGACAATAAAGAAAAGTCATATCAAGGGGCAATCCATGACATCCCGAACATAAATTGTGTGTGTGTGGGGGGGGGTTCAAGCATTTGTGACGATGTGTGACGAGGGGGAGAGGGGTGTTAAAGAAATATGACGTCACATCAAAATGCGCAAAAATAAAATTTCCTCTTAAATATTTGATTGTTTTCAATTTAGTTAATGGCATTTTCAATGACTCGTGTTAGGATATTGCAGTGCAGTCTTACACTAGCTAAATACATAGTTAAATGACAAAAAAGTAATTTGCAACATGCACATTTTCAATTAGAAATAAGGCTTTGGGGGGGGGGATCAAAGCTTTGTAACTTAATTTTGGAGGAGGGGGACTAAGTTTTTTGCATGAAATGTGACGAAGGGGGAGGTGGGTTAAAAATCGGCCAAAATCGGTTACTTCATTTATGGACGGTCACTAATTATTCTAGTGTGAGTCTGACCAATAGGAAGGTGGCATTTTAGTTTATTTTCTTATTATAAGGGAAAAAACTTTTTAAAAGGGACTGTTTGCATGATTCGTCTTTTGAACCAGATATATATTTAAATGTAACCAGATAATGCATAGCCATCTAAACGGAATTTTTTTATTTGTTGTGAGTGATATGTATTATGAACTATTTATACATATTTAAGAACAATTACAAAAGAACAGAACATAATGGTTAATTAAATGTATCCATATAATTACATTTTATTTCATTGTTTTAGTGACATATATTAACTATTTATTATGTAATAATATTACTAACAAAAATAAATAATTTATAACAGTAAAAGAAATAAGATCTTATCTAATTGAATACATGTTATTATTTACTCCAGGCTGAAAACTCAAAGATAGAGATAGTATTACACTTGATTACAGCACCAAAAACATAAATAAAAATGGCCCCATGAATAGTTTAAAAAATATAAAATGTGTAAAAATATGTCCCCAAATGCTCACAAATCGCACATAAATACCCCAATCTCCTTAAAAAATTATCTCCGTCCGGGGCCGTTATGTCGCGGCCCATTTGACAGGGGTCGATTTGAAAGAGGCCGCTTTGACCGGGGTCGTTTTGACAGGGGCCGTTTTGACTGGGGCCATTTTGAACAGGGGCGTTTTGACCGGGTCCAATTTTGCTGGGCCCGTTTACACAGGGGCCGTTATGTCGGGGCCGATTTGTCGAGGCCGTTTTGTCGCGAAGTGGCTGACAAGTCTGGCCAAATCCCGAAGTACTTACGACTAACAATTGTAATTCGGGCTTTGGCCGGCCATTTTGCGAAATGGCTGGGTAGCCTTGGCCAAAGCCCGACGTGGTAATGGAAGCCTGCCCAGTTAGCGTCACATCTGTCGCTTCTGGTGTGTTGGCGTGTACGGGGTAGGAAAAAGGGTGCCACGCTGTGACGCGTTAGTCTTTCCATTTCGGAGAAGGTCCAGACATTGTGCCTAGTTCTTATTATTCTGACGCAGGCTACATTGTGAGTTTTGTGGTACTCGTATTTATAACTTCTCAATTAACGTTTCCAGTTGAAAAGATAAGTAATAGGTCACGTACAGCATGTGTCGTGGGGTGTAATAACACAATACTAAGTATACTGAGGCTTATAAACTATCATTAAATCGTTAGCTACGACACGTTGCAAAATCAGCAAATGAACAAATCCATGCCAATTGGACCCTTTTGTTTCTACACCATAATTTTATTTTTTCTAATTTGTATTTCTTGTATAAAAATAATGTAATATAATATAATTGTCAATTAAAACAGTATGGAATAGATATTTTTTACGTTAAATATATTGAAAAAAAGTTTAACACTAACAACCCGTTAAAATTCAATGCGAATTCATGATTGTTGGTATGTGCCCCATTTTCTGAGGTAGAAAGTCCTTCCAATTCTATCCAACTCCACCCCCATCTCGGTCCCAAGTAATCGGACAAAAAACAAACCCGTAAAAACAAAGTTTTTGACTATAAATCCCTTATATATGAGACATAACTAACAGTATTGATTATTTTCAAACATTTACAGACTGAATCTGTCTTAACACAAGTTTGCTTCATAACCCTAGGGGGGAGGGGTGGGTGGGAGGGGGAGAGGGGAAAAGTCTGGTCACCGATTCGCTTGACCGAGCTCAGAGTGACACGTAAAATGTAAACAAAAGCGCACCGTCGTTTCGTTGGGTCGCCTCAATGCTCAAACTTTCACGTGGCAAAAAAACAATAACAAATCGTGAATTTCAAATTACATACCTCATATAAGGATAAACTAAAAATGCATTAATTTAATTACGGTACGTTCGATTGATCTGAAATGTTGATACGATGCATTGTTAGGTTAGACGGGTCCGTGTGCCAAATTTCAGTTTGATCGGATCATGGGAAGTGGGTCATTTTTTACTTCTGTTTTTCCGCCCGCCGAGCCCAAGACAGACAGACAGAGAGAGAGAGAGAGAGAGAGAGAGAGAGAGAGAGAGAGAGAGAGAGAGAGACAGAGACGGCGGTGAAGTTAATATAAGGGATTTAATAAAAAGGCCATGTGGTCAGATAAATGTACGTACATTCTCTCTGCCCCACTCCCTTTATTTACTTTGGCCATAAGTCTTGCCATCACATGGTGTCATGTGGTCGTCACTTAATCTAGCCCTCGTGAAATGTCATAATGTAACATGTGACAGCTAACGAACACTCCCTGGTCTCGGTAGATTTCTCTTGATCGCTCCACCCAAATCAAAGACGCGATGTAATCGGACAACAATAAAACAAACCCGTAAAAACAAAGTTTTTGACTATAAATCCCTTATATATGAGACATAACTAACAGTATTGATTATTTTCAAACATTTACAGACTGAATCTGTCTTAACTCAACTTTGCATCATAACCCTAGTGGGGGGGAGGGGTGGTTGGGGGGGAGAGGGGAAAAGTCTGGTCACCGATTCGCTTGACCGAGCTCAGAGTGACACGTAAAATGTAAACAAAAGCGCCCGTCGCTTCGTTGGGTCGCCTCAATGCGTCAGCTCAAAATTTCACGTGGCAAAAAAAACAATAAACAAACCGTGAATTTAAATTACATACCTCATATAAGGATAAACTAAAAATGCATTAATCTAATTACGGTACGTTCGATCGATCTGAAATTTTGATACGATGCATTGTTAGGTTAGAAGGGTCCGTGTGCCAAATTTCAGTTCGATCGGATTATGGGAAGTGGGTCATTTTTTGACTTCTGTTTTTCCGCCCGCCGAGCCCAAGACAGAGAGAGAGAGAGAGACGGCCACGAAGTTAATATAAGGGATTTAATAAAACAAACCCGTAAAAAACAAACCCGTAAAAACAAAGTTTTTGACTATAAATCCCTTATATATGAGACATAACTAACAGTATTGATTATTTTCAAACATTTACAGACTGAATCTGTCTTAACACAAGTTTGCTTCATAACCCTAGGGGGGGAGGGGTGGGTGGGAGGGGGAGAGGGGAAAAGTCTGGTCACCGATTCGCTTGACTGAGCTCAGAGTGACACGTAAAATGTAAACAAAAGCGCACCGTCGTTTCGTTGGGTCGCCTCAATGCTCAAACTTTCACGTGGCAAAAAAACAATAACAAATCGTGAATTTAAATTACATACCTCATATAAGGATAAACTAAAAATGCATTAATTTAATTACGGTATGTTTGATCGATCTGAAATTTTGATACGATGCATTGTTAGGTAAGACGGGTCCGTGTGCCAAATTTCAGTTTGATCGGATCATTGGAAATGGGTCATTTTTGACTTCTGTTTTTCCGCCCGCCGAGCCCAAGACAGACAGACAGAGAGAGAGAGAGAGAGAGAGACGGCCGCGAAGTTAATATAAGGGATTTAATAAAACAAACCCGTAAAAACAAAGTTTTTGACTATAAATCCCTTATATATGAGACATAACTAACAGTATTGATTATTTTCAAACATTTACAGACTGACACCGAGTGATGTCCCTTGTCTTTAATAAATGGGGGTGGGATGCGAGGGGGTGTCGGCACGACGGTCGGCGTCAACACGACGGTCGGCGTCAACTCAAACTCACGTGGAACTAGGCAGAAAAAAAACAATAACAAACAGTGAATTTTGAATTACATACCTCATATAAGGATAAACTAAAAATGCTCTAATTTAATTACGGTACGTTCGATCGATCTGAAATTTTGATACAATGCATTGTTAGGTTAGACGGGTCCGAGTTCCAAATTTCAGTTCGATCGGATCATGGAAAGTGGGTCATTTTTGACTTCTGTTTTTCCGCCCGCCCGCCGAGCCCAAGACAGAGAGAGAGAGAGAGAGAGAGAGACGGCCGCGAAGTTAATATAAGGGATTTAAAAACAAAGTTTTTGACTATAAATCCCTTATATATGAGACAGAACTTAAAGTATTTACAAATATCTACAGACTGAATCTGTATTTACTCCCCTTTGCTTTTAACCCAAAAAGGGTGGGGTGGGGATGGGAGAGGGGAAAGGTCTTGTCACCGATCGCTGGGGAAAGTTCACCGTGAAACGCCAAATGTAACCAAAAGCACGCCGCTTTACCTGCTTTAAGCACGAGACGTGTTCACACCGGTGGCTGGCCTGAAGTCAAGTGACCCGTAAAATGTAAACGATAGTGACCTCTACATATAGTTTATATAGATAAACTAAAAATGCATTAATTTAATTATGGTACGTTCGATCGATCTGAAATTTTGATACTATGCATTGTTAGGTTAGACGGGTCCGTGTGCCAAATTTCAGTTCGATCGGATCATGGGAAGTGGATCATTTTTGACTTCTGTTTTTCCGCCCGCCGAGCCCAAGACAGAGAGAGACGGCCGCGAAGTTAATACAAGGGATTTAATAAAATAAACCCGTAAAAACAAAGTTTTTGACTATAAATCCCTTATATATGAGACATAACTAACAGTATTGATTATTTTCAAACATTTACAGACTGAATCTGTCTTAACTCAAGTTTGCTTCATAACCCTAGGGGGGGGAGAGGGTGGGTGGGAGGGGGAGAGGGGAAAAGTCTGGTCACCGATTCGCTTGACCGAGCTCAGAGTGACACGTAAAATGTACACAAAAGCGCACCGTCGCTTCGTTGGGTCGCCTCAATGCGTCAGCTCAAACTTTCTCGTGGGAAAAAAACAATAACAAACCGTGAATTTAAAATACATACCTCATATAAGGATAAACTAAAAATGCATTAATTTAATTACGGTACGTTCGATCGATCTGAAATTTTGATGCGATGCATTGTTAGGTCAGACGGGTCCGTGTGCCAAAATTCAGTTCGATCGGATCATTGAAGTGGGTCATTTTTTACTTCAGTTTTTCCGCCCGCCGAGCCCAAGACAGAGACGGCCGCGAAGTTAATATAAGGGATTTAAAAAACAAACCCGTAAAAACTAAGTTTTTGACTATAAATCGCTTATATATGAGACATAACTAACAGTAGTGATTATTTTTAAACATTTACAGACTGACACTGAGTGATGTCCCTTGTCTTTAATAAATGGGGGTGGGATGTGAAGGGGGTGTCGGCACGACGGTCGTCGTCAACACGACGGTCGGCGTCAACTCAAACTCACGTGGAACTGGAATTTAAAAAAAAATAACAAACAGTGAATTTTGAATTACATACCTCATATAAGGATAAACTAAAAATGCATTAATTTAATTATGGTACGTTCGATCGATCTGAAATTTTGATACAATGCATTGTTAGGTTCGACGGGTCCGTGTGCCAAATTTCAGTTTGATCGGATAATGGGAAATGGGTCATTTTTGACTTCTGTTTTTCCGCCCGCCGAGCCCAAGACAGACAGACAGAGAGAGAGAGAGAGAGAGAGAGACGCCGGTGAAGTTAATATAAGGGATTTAATAAAACAAACCCGTAAAAACAAAGTTTTTGACTATAAATCCCTTATATATGAGACATAAATAACAGTAATGATTATTTTTAAACATTTACAGACTGACACTGAGTGATGTCTCTTGTCTTTAATAAATGGGGATGGGATGTGAGGGGTAGTCGGCACGACGGTCGTCGTCAACACGACGGTCGGCGTCAACTCAAACTCACGCGGAACTGGAATTTAAAAAAAAACAGTGAATTTTGAATTACATACCTCATATAAGGATAAACTAAAAATGCATTAATTTAATTATGGTACGTTCGATCGATCTGAAATTTTGATACGAAGCATTGTTAGGTTCGACGGGTCCGTGTGCCAAATTTCAGTTTGATCGGATCATGGAAAGTGGGTCATTTTTGACTTCTGTTTTTCCGCCCGCCGAGCCCAAGACAGACAGACAGAGAGAGAGAGAGAGAGAGAGAGAGAGAGAGAGAGAGAGAGAGAGAGGGAGAGACGCCGGTGAAGTTAATATAAGGGATTTAAAAATGGCAAGTGGTCAGACAGTCTTTTATAAAGGTACCTACATTCTTTCTTCCCCCCAGAGCCATTATTTACCTGTCCCATTACTCTCGCCATCACACTAGGTACACTAGGTACACTATTACTTAAAGGTTATGTTTTTAAATTGTCATATTTGTTAAATATTTATACTACATTTGTCTCATTTTGTAATTGGTTGAACCATCCATGGGTCAAACCGTCCGGAGTCAAAATGTCCGACCACCAAATGAACACAATTTACTGGGCTTTTCTCACCTGACGGTACAGTGTTTATGTTGTTCCATAGGCTGCAAGCCCTATGGCTACTTCTGAGGATACTAATATTCTGAATGAGGATGTTGCACATCAGGAAAATTAGGAAAAAACATTTAATATGAAATTCAGATTCTCCGAAAAGCCAATAATAGCGAGATCCTCACCAAACAGAAATACATCGCTTTAATATAGGACGTTAAACAGACTAAAGCAAGGGGGGGAAAAAGAAAGTGTTGTGTATCGTCGTCTAAAAAAATATGATGTTCTTGAACTTGGCGGTAAAGAAAGACTTATTGTGCCAGTAACAGGAGACAATAGCGTTATTTTGTATTATCTGTATTCAGAAGAAATGTTCGACATACTGCACGATAATCACTTGAAAATTTGACATGGAGATCGCATACGGATGGAAAAGGAGCTACAAACTAAGTACAAAAATGTCACTAAAGAAATCATTACATTATATTTTCTCTTATGCAAACCATGCATGATCAAATTGTCTATTACTAATAAAGGTCTAGTTTCTAAACCTTTGTTATTTAAAGAATTTAACTCGAGATGCCAGGTGAATCTGATAGACATGCAAAGTAGTTCTGACGGCGAGTACACGTTTATACTCAATAATCAGGATCATTTAACCAAGCTTGTATTATTGCGACCTCTTAAAAGCAAAACAACAGAAGAAGTTGCTTACCTGCTACTTGATATCTTCACCAACATATGGGCTCCAAAAGTGCTTCAATCTGATAATGGGAAAGAATTTGCCAACCAACTTGTAAATGAGCTTAAAGAACTAAAACTGGTACACGGAAAACCGAGGCATAGTCAAACCCAAGGTTCCGTCGAACGTGCCAACCAAGATGTTCTGAATATGATCATGACATGGATGCAGACAAATAAATCAAGACATTGGGCTGAGAATCTCAGATTTGCTCAATACATGAAAAATTGTTACATTCACCAAGGCTGCAAAGCAAAAGTCGGACTGAGTATCTCAAATCTGCCCAGAGAGTTGATTGATAATTTAGCTACGGAGGAAGTCCTTATCAACGTCCAACAAGAAATGGAAGATAGTATAAATGCAGAGACTGCCTCTAGAAATGGAGATGCTGCTTTGCTGATGGAGGAACCATCGGAAAGTTGAGACCGGTTGCCTGATAATAAAAATGCGAAAAAGGTGTGTATAGTATTTTTTGTGATTCCTGTGGCCAAGATCTGCATGATATTTGTGGAATCTGCAGTAAATCAGATGAAGGATGCAGGGGTAAAATAACTGGCAGGCTATGTCACAATAAATAACAAGAGGTTTCCATTGTACATGCGAAACTGCTCAGACTTTAATCCATGGGCACAGAAGAAAATTCATTACGCACCATGGCGTCTTCCCAATCACTGACTCGTCGCCAAGGCTACACTAGATGCATTTGCAGTACTAAGTGTACAACAAATCACTGCAAATGTACGAAGAAGAAACGACTAAAGTCAGGGGACCCCGAATATTTAGGGGCCCCCAAATTTAGTATATAATAAAGTTTGACACATGTTTGCATGAATCCCTGAAAATATGATACATTAGATCAAGTAATAAAATCTAATGTATTAATCTGATCGTTATTCGGACCCAATAGTTTTAGAAATCGAAAAACATGATTTAATAGGCACAATAAGAGAAAATATTAAAGAACTAGGGGCAAGTATCCGGCTTTTCCAGGGTTTAACAACAACAGCAACAAAAACAAAAACAACAACAAAAACAACAAAAACCAGAAAAACAACAACAAAACAACAACTACAACAACAACAACAAAGCAACAACAACAAAACAACAACAGCAACAACAACAGCAACAACAACAAAGCAACAACAACATGAAAGACATTGTCGTCGCAGGGCAAGGGATGTGGACAACAACAACAACAACCGCAAAAAAACCCCACAAAAACAACAACAGAAACAACAACAGCAACAACAACAAAACAACAACTGGAACAACAACAAAAACAAAACAACAAAAACAACAAAACAACAACTACAACAACAACAGCAACAACAACAAAGCAACAACAACAAAGTAACAACAACAAAACAAGAACGACAACAACAAAAGCGACTACAACAAAGCAACAACAACAAAACATTTATTTTATGGATATAGTCGCCTTCTTGTTAATCTCGACACCAAAATGTTTATTATTTTGCGTCATTATTTTACGTCTTAATTTTCAATAATTTTTTAAATTTTATAAAGCTCATATAAGGAAAAACTACATTTTGGGCCCCCGGCCCCCAGTATCTTATATATATGGAACGAAACCTGTTTAATAACTTTTCCGGTATAATTTTGTGTACGTGTACCAAATTTCACGTTATTTAGTTGTCTGGATCTTGAGTTATTTGGGAACAGACAGACAGACAGACAAATGCGTCTTATATGTATAGAGATATTGTTTATATACTTACATTTGCTATTTCCGTCTAGATTTCCTGGCCGTGTGGAAGTGTGTAGGCTTGAGGTACTAGCGATGACGGGATCGATTCCCAACAGGGAAATTTTTTTTAATCATTTGTCTCTTTTTATTTGAATTGTCTTTTTACACTTAAATTTAGGATACCGGCTAACCGTTATTTCTTCATATTCAGTTTTTTCATGAGTAATCTTGTTAGCTTGGAACGCCAATACCGTAGTACAGACAAAGTATGAGCAAGAAATCAATGGACTATTAAGTTACAAGTTACAGTCTTATATTGGCTGCTAGCAATCATTTTATTTAAAGGGACGCTTGCTGGATAGGGCCCCAGTTTTAATTACAGCCAGGGGCCCCGTGCAGTCTTAAGCCGACCCTGTAATAAGTGATAACGAAAGAAATTGTTTACCATACTTATTATGTTTCACTTTTGTAACTGTTTTTTATCATTAGTAACTAACAATCAATGTGAAGTATTAAATCTTACTAGTCAACCTTCAATCTGCTCATGGCTGCTTTCCTCGGGCTTTGGCAAATCGACCCTATCCATTTCGCGAACTGGCCGGCCAAAGGCCAAATTTCTGGCTCTGGCCGGCTAATTTACAGCAACATTTGCCACTTCGCGAAGTGGCCGATTTCGTGCTTTGGCTGTAACAGATATAAAATGTCACTGCTCATATAATTTTTAATAAAAAAATATAAATTTTATTTTAAGCAACATATTTGCAAAACATGTATCGATTTTTCAAACAATTACCCCAATAAACGTTTTTAAAGAAACATTTATGTATTCTTTTTAAAGCATTTTGATATTTTAGTTATTTTCCTTTCCAGAAATTTAACTATTCTATTTTATACAAGTAATGCATTTTAACGCTTTAATTTCAGTAAGCACTAAATGTATGTATCTTTTTGAGAATGTTTAACAGCTATAAAAGTATTTCTACTTTATTTTTATAGTCAATAATTTTTTTACTTTCCTACTGCATTTTAAAATGCTGAAACATTAGTTACATATAATTAAATTTCTATTGCATGTCCCCTCAAAAATATAATAAGATTTAATAATATATTTTTAAAATAAGATTATTAGAATTAAAGCCTTCTAATGTGGATAGAGGATTTATAACAGTCAAATTTAAAAGTCATAATATAGAATGTCCTTTAGAATGTTTTTTCTATCCGGAACACTATTTACTATTTATTAGGGCTGCGGAAATTAACGATTAATTTCACGAATATCGTTAAAAATTTTAGCGAATACATTTTTAACGATTAATCGACCCACCACTTATAAATGTACTGGAATTCAAAAAGTAAAATATTAAATATAAACTCATTTCTTGACGATTACACGAATATTTTCGTTTTTAACTATTGACTGATGTGAATGTTCAGAATGTTGATAAAGGTTATTGTGTCCATTGAGACAAATCGTTTGCCTACCATGCTATGATCCCTCTAAGTCCAAGCTTCGTTGGTCCATGTGCAAAGTTTAAAAAAACACTCGTTTGCAAAGTTGCACAACGTCCATTTTGTGTGCAATATTTTACCAAATTTGCTGAGCGGTGATTCTAAACTCCTGCTTGGCGTCGGTAAAATATCGGCGCAGCCGCGCTGCTTTTTTAAAAGGGGACTTTGCTACAATGGTTCTAAAACTTCGCTTACATATCACCTGCAAACCAATCATCCATCACTCACAACAGTATCGGAAACTTCGGCTGAGACAATCTAAAGCTATGTGAACGATTGTTCAGCTCGGCTTGTTATATTGTCAATAAGACCCTCTCATCACTTGAACCAAATAATGTCAATACACTTGTCAGTTTGCGTTGTTGGTTAAAAGATGTCACATCAAGAAGATATTCCATTCCAGTGCTGTTTTGATTTTCAACAAGCATTTTAATAAATGTTACTTATGACACATTAAATTTCAATTTTTGGCTTTAATCGAAATTAACGATTAATTAATCGTTAATATTTCAAAAGTTAACTATTAAATTTAAATTAATCTTTAACACCCCTACTATTTATTGATTAAAATCTGGTGGTCGGACACTTCGACCCCGGACGATTCGACCCCGGATGGTTCGACCACCGACGGTTCGACCACAAACGATTCGACCCCGGACGATTCGACCCCGGACAGTTCGACCAAGGGACGTTTTGACCCCAGGACGTTTCGACCCCGGAGGTTTCGATCCCTTCGTGTCTACACCGTATAATTTATATACATATAAATATATATATATTTATTTGTTTTAAATATTCTTTTTAAAATTTATTCTTTTTAAATTTAATTTTTGGTATAAAAATTACTTAGCTTAACATTATTAATTTTATTATCCATTAAAAATTAAATACAGTTTAAAATCATTATTTGTATATATACGGACAACCAGTCAAAATTCAAGGTGAATTCATGACTGGGATAAATGCGCCATTCCTCTGCGGTAGAAAGTCCTTCCAAACCTATCCAACTCCACCCCCACCCCGTCCAATGTAATCAGACAATTCAAAGGCAATGTGGTCAGATAGTCCTTTCTAAATGTGCCTACATTCTCTCTGCACCCTCCCCCCTCCACTCTATTTACCCTCGCCAGCACACGGCTTGCTGTGGTGGTCACTGAGTCTAGCCTACGTAACATGGGATATGAAACCCTCGGACGAAATGTAAACAACAATGCAGTAACGTTCAGTCAGGTCATACGGGTCAAGCAGCTTGAATGTTATTGTCTAAAGGTGGCGGTTTTAAATATTGAAATTAATGAACTTTAAATACTGACAACTTTGTAGGTCTTATTAAAATCAGCATTTCAGCTAGGGAGGTATGCATACACGTGTAAAGGAACACAAGAAATAGAAGTGAATGCAAAGGGCGTAGGTTTGTGATGGTTTCAGTTTCAGCGCCTGCGTTCAGCATGTCGACACCTTAAAATAAAAAAAAATTAATAAACATTTAAAAAATAATAAAAAGCAAATTTCGTTTGTTTTTGTTATCACAGTGAAATTCTTTGAACGACCTAAATATATACATTTTTAAAACTCATTAATAAAGTAGGTCCTTTTTTAAGTGTGTTTAGTTTGGGATAGGAGTGGAGCAGTGGAGATACTGTTTTTTTTAAAAATTTAATGGATAATATACAAAAATTATGTTTTTTAAAAATAATTTTAAAAAAAAACAAAGAATAATTAAAAACATTTCAAGGTGTAGAAACGAAGGGGTCGAAACGACCGGGGTCGAAACGTCCTGGGGTTGAAACGTCCCGTGGTCGAACTGGCAGGGTCGAACTGTCCGGGGTCGAAGTGTCCGTAATTCTAAAATTTATAGTATTGTCTTTACATTACACAGTAATATATTTCAAATATAGGCAAGCACCAAGACATTTCAAACCTATTTTACAATTTTAGTTTCTTAAAAGTATTGAATAGTTTGTTGTTTATTTGTTCAGTTTTTTTGTTGTTGTTGTTTTGTTGTTGTTTTTTCTGTTTTTTAACACCACTGTATGATAAGCTTAAGTTTTGTCAGTAAATGAAAAATTTAAACACATTGAACTGTTACTTTAAAAGAAAGTGACTTGTCATTTCGCTCTAATTTCCATAATTCTTGAAATCGTCGATTCAAACGTTACAAAATATTTTAAAATTTAATTTCAAATCAATTATTAATAATTCATTCTGTTCTAACATGAATATATTTGTTGGATATTATTTATAACAATTTTATTATTATTTCAATGTCCACAGTTGACATCCACATTTTAGTTCTTTGTGTACATAAACAGAAACAAGGTTTTTCCTTTTAGTGTGTTTAGGTCTTATGTAATACATATTATGTTTAGAACAAATATGAAATTTTATTTTTTTACTCTTACAACAGATCCACAAACAAGACAAACGACTCTAAAGGAGGAAAAAACTACTAATACAGGAGTGGTGCACGGTTCTTCAGCAATTTTGTTATTTTATCTTTCTTTCAAATTTTTATACATAACAATGTAATATTATACCATAAATCATGTTTGTCCTTGCTTATAAAAAAGGCAAATCCAAATCTATTTTGCGATTTATTGTGAAAAAGTACTACCGAATTGTCTATTAACATTTTTAAAAAACTTTCTCTTACATTGTTTTTATATATTATAAACTGTTGGTGTTACTTTAAATTATCCAAGAAATACAAATTACACTATGTAACAAATTTTCACTTTTTTTCTGTTCCTGGGTTTAAAGTGTGTTTTCCTAACCCGTTAGGTCTAGAAAAGAAAGGAAATCGCTGTTATTCCAGAAAAACGTTGCTTCTGTGACCGGGACATTGAAATTTGGAAAATCGCGTGTTTTCGAGAAAATTATCGATTTGCTTTCAATGCTGAGCTTCCTCCCTGAAATGCTAGATTTGTCCAGATGTTTCTACAAGTCCCCTGAACACTCTAGAACATTCAAGAAACTTCCAGAACTTTCTAGCAACTCCCAGAACTGTCTAGAACGTTCTTGAACGTTCCAAAAGTAGCTGTACAAGTATAAAAGCACATGTGTCTCGAACCAAGATTCCAATTCGTTTTATTGCAGACTGAAAGGATACCGATTCATAGTTGAAGAAAGGTTATTTATTTGATATGGCATCAAGAGGTTGTTTGCATCCAGCCGATTCATTCTGCTACGTGTGCGGACAATTTATAAAGACAAGAGCGAAAAAGTATTCCGTGGAAGGAGGTCGTATAATGTGCGAGGCCTACAAGGCATATTTCGGCGTGCCGTTCGGGGACCAAAACAAATCGTGTGCACCGCATTTAACATGCGATTATTGCAAGAAAACACTTGAAGGTAAACTGAACAGTTGCTTCTCGCTTAGATGTGTTTTATTTTATTGTTATAAAATTTCAATGCTTTAGATCTAGTTCATTTCAAAGAGTTGTATCTTACAAAGTTTTGTCATAACGCCGTGTACTGTAGGCAAATACATTCCATCTTGAAATCGTTCTATATTTTCAAATTTCCTGCCCTCAAATTATATTAATTCTTATGTATTATTATGTGCTATGTTACAGGTTGGTACAGAGGAGAGAAGCTAGCCATGAAGTTTGATATCCCTCAAATTGGGTGAGAGCCGACGGAGCACTCAAGCAACTGCTACTTCTGCATGGTAAACCCAAAAAATCGTCGCACCGGCAAAAATGCCCCTCAGATCATTTATCCGGACGTACCTTGTTCCATCGCCCCAGTACCAAACAGCCCCGTTCTGCCAGTTCCGACTCCTCCTAGGCGTCATGAACCATCTTCATGAGACAGCAGCAAGTCAGAAAGCGAGGCAGATACTGGAGATATGGACTACGATTCAGCAGATGAAGTTTGGAATAGAAAGCCGTACTTCCCTAACCAGGAAGACGTGAAAAATTTAATTAGGGACCTCGGGCTTACGAAATCGAATGCTGAGCTTCTGATATCCAGGCTCAAACAGTGGATCTTGGTTGATGATAGCGTACGAGCCACGGATCAGATGAAGCGGCATCAAAGATTCTCCAACTGGCCACAACGGACCGAGTTTTTAGTTTTGAAGAGCAATGTGAAGTGGGAGCCGCTGATAGAACCTCATAAAGTGCTTATGCCACCGCTGCACATCAAGTTAGCCCTCATGAAGCAATCAGTCACTGCTCTTGACAAGGAGTCAGCAGCATTGCAATACCTCCAAGATCTTTTTCCAAAGCTGTCCGAGGCTAAGGTCAGGTATATTCGTCGGACAAAAGATCAAGAAGATCATATAATGTAAGGATATTGCAAAGCTGTTGAACAGGACGGAGACAGTGGCTTGGAGCAGTTTCATCGCAGTTGTTCCGGGCTTCCTAGGTAATCACAAAGCTGAAAACTATGTGGAGTTGGTGCAGACTCTCATAAAGAATGACGCCAATATGGAATGCAGAATGTCTCTGAAATTCCATATCCTTGATTCGCATCTCGACGAATTCAAGGAGAACATGGGCGCTTACTCCGAGGAGCAAGGCGAGCGCTTTCATCAAGATATATTGGACTTTGAACGTCGTTACCAAGGACAGTATAATGAAAATATGATGGGGGACTACATTTGGGGCTACTTCGAGAGAGAGAGATTCACAATACAACCGTAAATCTAGAAAATCTACACATTTCTGAATCTTTTTGAGTGGTTTCCGACTGTGTTTGTGTGTTCCTTGTGCAATTTTTGTTTTTACCTGATCATAATGACGAAAATAAAAAAACACGTTATATTTTCACAAAAAAATTAGTTTTCTTCGTGTTGTGGTCGTGAAAGCAAAGTTTGTGCTTAATGAAGTCACTTTTTCACATACTTTAGACATAAGCAATTGAAATATAACACTTAAAAGCCAGGAACAAAAATTGTGTTACATAGTGTTATTACCAAGAATTATCTTAATTAAATTAACCCTATCTCTTTTATTAACCATGTAAAACTTTGAACATAATTTGACTATAAACCAACACAAAAGTTGTGTAATTTAAGTATCTTGAAAAGTGAGAATGGCTTTAATAATGTTACTTCATGTTTGATTATTGGTCATTTTGATATGTCTATATTATTCAATAAATTTTAACACACACACACACACACACATGCACACAATGACACATTTATAAATCTTTATAAATATCCCTGTAATAAATTTATTTCAATCCCAAATATATGTGGGTTGTGGGGGAGGGGACAAGTTGCGGGAGATTTGTGTGGGGGGTATTTTTATTACTCTCGTGCGAGAAATCAAATGAGAATGTAGAAATCACGAATTCCAAAGCATGCCAGTCCCTTTGATGTTCTAAATTTTTTAAAATTAAATTTCTGTTTCTTATTAGAAACTAAACTTATCAAGCTTTGTCACCCGTAAGTGATGCTTCTTTGCATTTTAAACATGTGAGTTTGTCTTGCCAATTGTATATGAAAAACTATGGTATTAAAAATATATATATTAGTTTTTAAGGTTTTAAAATCTTTATTGAATGAAATATCTAAGAAATCATAAAGTCATAAATCGTTCGTTTATTTATTTACATTTATTATTGGTATGGTCATTAAATGTAAAATATGACAAAGCTGACTTTTCATAATATTAAGTTTACATTGTTATATATCTATTTGTACTTCTGTTTTAAATTTTTTATTTTGTTAATTAATCCTTTCCTTCAACAATTTATAAAACAACTGTATATCTTGACAATACAATTATTTTGAATTACATCCAAAAACAATTATTTGTTAAGTGATTTTTAAAAAACAAATTGGGACAGGAATTTTCTCCAAGCAACCTTTGGTCAAAATAATTTATTTTAACATATGATGGAAAGTCATTCCTTGGAATCTATCTAATTGAAATTAAAATTACATTTTATTACGTTCGTTTAATATATATAATATATATTCGTTAGATCAGCTCAATCCGTCATTACTTAACAGTTAGTGCAACAAAAACTCTAGTCTGTGCTCTTGTTCTATCTCGTATTGATTATTGCAATTCTCTTCGGTTTACAGAAAAGTATTGTAATATACGTTATAAAAAAAGATTATTTAGTTTTTATTGCATTAAAGTAGCACAAATAATTTTTGTTTTGCAATTAAAAAAAGGTTATTCATTAAAAATGTTACACCTGTCCAATTAAAGTAATGTGTAAATAATTTGAATTCATCTATTTTATGGAAAATAATTAAGATTTATGGCAAGAACATGAAAATATTCAAATTTCTCCGTTAAGACACACGCAATAGGCATAAATAATTATGAAAAAACATACTTTAAAATTTCAAGCATCTTGGAAAAATTGACATCTGAAGAAGTAACTAATAAAACCAGATCACATCTTATCTTATCTATAAAGACGCTCCTTCTATGCAGAAGATAATTGCGTCCACAGACCATGATGGATGATCTGTTGGCAAGTGATGCAGCGTTCACAGACCATGGCTACGAGGGTTCCACGCATTACCGAGCCGCCTAACTAGTGTTAGGTACCCATTCGGAACTGTATGACTCAGGGACGCCCTAGGCCCCGGGAAAAAATCCTTGCCTTCACATGGATTCGTACCCGTGACCATCGGTACGCGCTGCCACTCGACCATGGTGTCCCCATTTTACTCATGTCAATGCAATCTTTTTCGTTTCTATGTTATCTTAATTAATGGGAACGCGTCATTTTTAAATCCCTTATATTAACTTCGCGGCCGTCTCATCATCTCTCTCATCATCTCATCATCTCATGGGCGGGCGGATAAACAAAAGTCGAAAATGACCCACTTTCCGTGATTCGATCGAGCTGAAATTTGGCACACTGACCCGTCTGACCTAACAATGCATCGTCTCAAAATTTCAAATCGATCGAACGTACCGTAATTAAATTAATGCATTTTTAGTTTATCCTTATATGAGGTATGTAATTCAAATTCACAATTCTTATTATTTTGTTCCCACTATTTACCTCTATTTATTTTACCAAACACCTCACAAGCGCCCGCCCAACGTTTTAAAAACATTGTGATGTGGTCACGGGGCAAACTCACAGATGTCAACAAAAGCCGACGGTACAGAGGCTTTAATATAGACTATAGACAAACTTAAAAATTCAATAATTAAATAACGATACATTTGATCGATCTGAAATTTTTATACAATGCATTGTCATCCAAGATCTATCGGTGGTAAAATTTTCAGATCTCTAGGACCATCAAAAGTTGTTCAATTTTACGTTGGCAGATTTGAAAAAATCTGGGACAATCAAACAAACAATGCCCAACGAAAGCGAGTTAATAAAAACGTGGTAAAAATAATAAAATAAATAGAAGTAAAAAAAAGATTTTTAAAAACCATGTTTTTATAAGCGGACTAAAAAGAAGAAAATAAGTTAAAACTTATTAGTTCAAGTACTTCGATTTAATATGACTAAAAACGTGGGACGGGTGTTTGTTATAAAAATTAAAGATTTCTAATTTAGAACACAAAAGAGAGATCTATAAGTGAGAGAATGAGTGAATCGCATATGTTAAACCGCATAAGCTCCCCCTCCCCCCACGTTTTTAGTCATATTAAATCAAAGTACTTGAACTAATAAGTTTTAACTTATTTTCTTCTTTTTAAACCGCTTATAAAAACGTGGTTTTTAAAAATCTTTTTTTTTACTTCTATTTATTTTATTCTTTTTAGTCCACTTATAACAACCTGGTTTTAAAAAATATTTTTTTTACCTCTATTTATTTTACCAAACACCTCACAAGCGCCCGCCCAACGTTTTAAAAACATTGTGATGTGGTAACGGGGCGAACTCACAGATGTCAACAAAAGCCGACGGTACAGAGGCTTTAATATAGACTATAGACAAACTTAAAAGTTCAATAATTAAATAACGGTACATTTGATCGATCTGAAATTTTTATACAATGCATTGTCATCCAAGATCTATTCGTGGTAAAATTTTCAGATCTCTAGGACCATCAGAAGTTGTTCAATTTTACGTTGGCAGATTTGAAAAAATCTTGGAAAATCAAACAAACAATGCCCAACGAAAGCGAGTTAATAAAAACGTGGTAAAAATAATAAAATAAATAGAAGTAAAAAAAAAGATTTTTAAAAACCACGTTTTTATAAGCGGACTAAAAAGAAGAAAATAAGTTAAAACTTATTAGTTCAAGTACTTCGATTTAATATGACTAAAAACGTGGGACGGGTGTTTGTTATAAAAATTAAAGATTTCTAATTTAGAACACAAAAGAGAGATCTATAAGTGAGAGAATGAGTGAACCGCATATGTTAAACCGCATAAGCGCCCCCCCCCCACGTTTTTAGTCATATTAAATCAAAGTACTTGAACTAATAAGTTTTAACTTATTTTCTTCTTTTTAGACCGCTTATAAAAACGTGGTTTTTAAAAATCTTTTTTTTTACTTCTATTTATTAAATTAATGCAAACCCATTGCATGGAAAAAAGAGATGTGCTAATACTAATACAAAATGCTGTTATATCAGCCACATAATTTGTGAAGAGTTGGAGATATCAACTGAACGCCGAGTTAGAAGGATAAAAATATGAGTTTGGAAAATTAAGAAGACGGGGTTCTATCTTTAGAGGAAGAAGTACAATGAGAAATTTTGTTTTCCATGGATGGAATTATAAAAGAAAATAAAAGAACGCTTTGATGAGTTGAAAGTTCTTGCAAGAAAATATTCGAATATAATACCATGTAGCCTACTAAATGGAGCATTTGAACATCAAATAAATTACTTTATTGAAATTGATAAAGAACAGTTCAATATTGAAAGAAATGGGATCCAGGTTTGTATGGCTGTACCTACACTACAAGAAGGGGCATTATGTTAGAAAAACGGGTGGAAAGGCCCCCATGATCTATTAAAATTTATTTAACAGTAAGATTGGAAAATTCTGTACCCAACATCGTAATTTTACTATGAAATTTTTCAACAATTGTTAGTGTCGCTAGTTGTGAAAGGAGCTTCTCCAAAGTGAAGTTGATAAAATTATAAAAAATGATCTTCTTTCCACAAGGAGCGATTTAAGACACCACTCTTGTAATATTGTCACATAGAACAAGATACTAAAAATAATTTAAATTTTGATAGTATAATCAACGTTTTTTCTATTATGAAAGTTAGGAAAGTAAATGTATAAATATGATTAGATACTAATGAATACAATTTCTTTGTTTGTAAAACAAATTCTTTATTTATAAACATAAAATAAAAGATTAATAATTGATAATGTTTCTTTGGGTGTAAATTGTAATATGTTTTGTCTCATGGTGGGAGGGGGGGGAGGGGACCTGCGACCTCAGTAACTTTCTTGTGGTCTTTAAAATATGTATAGTGTATTTTTTATAAGTGTGTATTTATAGGCATATCTTATGCGGCCTCTTTTATTACTGCTTACATAAATATGGCATGCAACTGTAAACATGTTCCCCACCTTCACTTCGTTTCAATAACAATTATTTATTCATGTTTATTAATTTATAAAAACCATCCTTTAATCGACTAATTTGCCGTCCATGAATGACGATTTTGGCTGATTTTTCACCCCGTCCGCCCTCGTCACACGTCGTCATAAAATCTTAGACCCCTTCTTCAATATGACGTCATAAAGCTTTGACACCCCCCACCCACAGCATAAAAGCCATATTTTCTATTTGAAAATAAGCATGTTTCAAATCAAATTGTTGTCATTTAAGTATGTTTTTAGTGCAAGGCTGCACTCTAACATCGTAACACGCGTTTTACGCAAACATCATTAAATAAAGTGTCAGTAATCAATATTTAAGTGAAAATTTTATTTAAAGTTGTGCGTTTTGGCGTGACGTTACTCTTCTCAAACACACCCCCTCGTCACACATCGTCACAAGTGTATGACTCCCCTCCCCACCACAGGTGCGTGACGTCATTTATGGACGGTCCTTAAAAAGGGCGGCACATTGGAGACCGCCCCGGGCGGCAAAAGTTCTAGCTACGCCACTGTGTAACTATGACTAAAAAATTGTTTCCTTCTTAAATGGCTTTTATTATTCCGGCTACAAAGGAATGACCCTAACATATTTAATTCGCAGCACATCTTAAGTAATTGCTTTTAGGTTCACCTAAATGTATGTTAATATACTTCTGTTAATTAATCCGGTAGCCAAAGTTTAAATTGTAAATTTCTTTAGCTTATGTAAAAACAAAATTACAGCATTGGTCAAAGGCCTTTATATGCATCTTAAGATCATTGATGCTTAAATTTAATAAGTAAATTTAAAGGATTGAGCCAGTAAAATGAGCAAGAAAATTTTAAGTTGCATATATATATATATTAAAAATTAAATCTACATTAGGAATAAAGAACACGCACACATTTTTAGAGAAAGAACATATAAGTGCTCTACTTACGTTTAAGTTTATTTGAATTGGGACATTTTTTTCACATAAGATTCACTCACATAATGAGAAATTTTAAAAATTAAATTTCGAATTTTAATAAACAACATAACACAATTCTTAATTTTTAAAAAAAATTCCATTCATCGTGTGACAAATGTAATGAAATAGTTTTAACCAATCTATAATATAAAGAAAGTAACAGTAAAAAGCCATTGCTTTGTACCGCAAAGCAGAACTAAATATGAATGTTATTATTATTAAACAATATATTTTGCAATTGTCACGCAAGTAGTGTCTGTCAGTCCTGACGCTACTAATTTTAGAAGGCAGGGAAAACCAATTTATTGCACCAATGCATGAAAAGGTGTGCAAATTAAAGATGCGCTGTAAAAAAAAATTATATGATGTCATTGTTTTCGCTGATATTTTAATTTTGGAAAAGGGATCAATGTGAAAACAGGATTTGATGATGGTTAATTATAAAGTAAAAAAAAAGGGGTGCCGCAGGCACCCTGCAACCCCTATTATAAAATATTTTTTGTAATATTTCGTATTTAT